>JAUOZQ010000010.1:1200000-1691088 GCA_030710315.1 Anomotaenia brevis
GGTAGCTAATAGGCGCTTGTACACCACAGGAGGTAGTTGATAAAGCCATGTTGATATCCTGAAAAGCCTCAGGATCCATATAAGTGACTCACAAAGAGCGTTATTTAGTAACTTAGTTAAAAACGATTTAAGCCAAAGCTGGGTCGCTTGTCTGCATCAAGGATGAATATCCAGCGGTGTTTTCGACAAGCAAAGTTTGCTATCAAGCCATCCAATGAGTTCTGTTCGGATTTTAAATAAACAAAACAGGTGAAGAAATGCTCAATTCGATTATTTGATGACCTGATACATCGGATTGATAATCTCTTGGTTGGTCGTTCACCTTCCGTTTCATTATACCACAAGAGGATCATTAAACGCAGGAAAAAGAAAGGAGAGAGCAGAGATTTACTTGCCGTGTTGGAGTATATACGTCTGTGTTGGAGCATGTCCAGAGAGTCTAGTATTTGTATTTTGCTATTAAGAAAGTTCAGTCAAAACACGGTTTTCATCTACAAATTCGCGAGACTGGCGTGTCCGATCTACATGCTCATTAGGGCTACAAAGACTAAATGTCACAAGATTGGTCACATCCATTTAACTCATTTTCTGAGCTTGAACTCATTCATTTCACAAAGCCCCACGCTTGAACTTATCTGAGGTTATCTGTTAGACAATCGCTTTGTCCTCTAACGACTCAGGTGCAACCGTATCCCACACATATTCCAACCAACAGTGTCCTAATTACCCTGACTTATCCTTCCCCCACTCCCACGCAAGAAAAATGGCGTCTAAGGCAGTCGCAAACCACCCACTCAGTCTGCTCCTCCTATCTGTGGTTGTAGTAGTAGGGCAAACACTCAAGCACGAACATACGGGCGAAATTCGGGCTCACGCAGATGGAGAGCACTCAGCGCTGACTGGCTACTGTGCTGCCCAACCAGACGGCTTGCCCGAGGCCGGATTAGAACCAGTGATTTTGGACTGGAGCAGCTTCCTGGACATGTGCTACCCCTCTAACTACCTGGAGAAGTTTTTTACCAAGTACCCCCAGGCCATGTTAGGTGCGTTTAGAGCTAACGGTTGGGTCTCAACAAGTGTTACTTTGCGTGTGTTCAAAACAAATCACAAGTCTCTGACATATGTCTTTACTGGAAGTTTAAGTGTGTGAATGAACGGTGCAGAAAGGGTGGAAATTTTGACGAGTTTCCGGTTAAAGAATGACTGGAATCTACACATTTTTGCAGCAAATTATTGAAAATAAATGATAAAATGAATATATCTTCAGAGAGATCTAAGACTAGGAAAAAATGAGATTTGATATTTTCCCCAAAATAGACTCATTAACTGTAAAAGCGCTTTCTTTCAGGTAAGTATTTTCATATTCACCTCTATAGTAAGACAAAACATGGAATTCACTCGATCACCATAACAATTCATTCCGTATACGCTGCTTGTAATACAAATCAAGGGTGAGGCTGGTATCTATGGGATTTTCGAATTCCAAAAATATTAACACACAATCTAAAATCAGTACTGAATGCATACCGACTTCACCTGGGTGCGTGAATGAGTTAAATGCCACATATTTGTGTCACGGTCAAGGTGATGAACAGGCATCTAGCGACCGGCGAGAGTGGTATCTCAGATTCCTAGCTAAAGGTCTTTGTCACCCTGTGGAGTCATGTCATATGTCGTAACTTCATAAAGACATGGCGTCTGAAGCGTACGCGGTCAAGATGCCTGTTTTAGAAGGCAGTGAGTTGTAAGTGATTTGTGCCCTAAGAAATTACCAATCCGTGAGGGCATAGTGAACCATCTCTAAGTGATACATAAATACCGTTACGAAATAGGAAGGCATGTGAATAGAATCAGTACTGCGACGTTAGCAACGTCTACCTGTGGTATGGCTGAGGGCCCCGGCACTGAGCCCTCATTAAGTGCCTCGGGTTCGACACAATTCCTTCCAGCTTCGTTTATGAGTCATCCTTTCAGCCCCTACCCCTTGATCTTTATTCTGGAGAGAATTAATTTACCATTCTAGAATTCGTAACCTGCGTTCACGAGAAACTTAGCAAAAGAACAGTGGCTAATAAGTATACAATTTAATAGATTTACAGCAAACCTGAGCCTGGGGGGTTAGGGTCTCCTCAGAAACTACTTTACCTCTTTCTTCGATTAAGTGAAGAAAAAAGGGCTATTTTAGCCTCTCTCTCGATAGTTTGTCTGAGGCCAAACGTTGTGACAATTGTGGTCCCCGAGCTGTGGCTGGGAATATGCCCTCTTCGAAGCCTGTATGAGTAGTATCAAAGGACTTAATTGAGACTGAAATATTTGATTCACGTCCCAAGGCACTTACTTCTGCACATTTTCAAGGATATCTGTTATATGGCTATCTTCTGGCCACCACGGCCTCGTAGTCTCCAGTTCATAGTGTGTGGCCTTTTCCTACCGTTCGGGGAACACTGAGTGGAGACCATAATCTCTTTAACATTTTTATGTCCGGCACGAATCAACGTGATACAAGTTATTCATTTCAATGCCTCAAATTGGGGTTCCAGTTATTCATTCTCACTGTTACTACCCCTGTGAGTGAAGAAGGAAAGTGCTTGAGTACTTTTAATATATCAGGGAAAAAAGGAAAATATTCTGCAATATGTAATTTAAACAACCCTAAAATAACGCAAACCGGGTGTCTAACATTGCAAAAAAGTGCCATTTTCCTTATTATACGTTTTATTTGGAGCGAAATGCATAGGGAATTTTTCTCTTGGTTAGTTGCCACAATAAATTCCCATATATGAGAAGTAATAGATATACCTCTCAACTAGTTTTTGCTCAATGTACTTCAATATTCAAACTGCGTAATTGGAGTCAATTAGATTACTAAGCCCCAACGTGATTTTGATTTTGCCTGAAATTAATCATTTGGAAACGAGAAGCGTGATTTTTTTCACTCTATCCAGGGGACTTGACATTCGAGTTGTATAACGATTGGGATAGCTTACAGGACGTTAGTGAAATTTCGCTACTTACTGGTGGAAATGGCCGCATTCAGGTAACTAGCTATGCAATGATTGGTAAACATTTCGTACAGTTACTGCGCTATCCTAGATTATTCAGGTTTGCTTCTTAAACATTTCAAGCTTTTGAATGCTCGAATTTTCGAATTAATGAATGTTATTAAGACATCCCTGCAATCCCTAGTGGGAATAACGACTTTTCTGCAAATGCTACAATTCATTGAGGTAGAGCGGAAAGATGGGACCGCTAATGATTGATGGGTATTAGTGTCCATCTGCGTATCTGCACCTAGATCCCAAACGCATGACACACCGAGTCACTGGGTCTTTTTGTCATCTAAAAATTAGATCCAACTCAAATCCAGAGCATGAATTTTAACCTAGAATCAAAATTTAAATGTATATTTAAATTGCTTTTCCTAATAACATCTTTGTCACAAATTTTAGCGAGTGTTTTTTAATCGACGATAAGAAGTGACATAAATTAAAGATTCTGTAAAAAAATAACACTGGTTACTATTGAATAACTTGTCCCATTTCAGAAAAGTCAAATTCTTTGCACTCAACACCGCTAACCCAACACTGTTTTCGGAGTTATGTCTTCATTATCAAAAGTAAAAATCTGTTCTATATTTGAGTACGCTTCCCGTGAGAAAAATACATTCTACAAAGTCAAGCAAATGCAAAATCTAACAGATGGTCTACACTGCAGTTTTCATGTTCTTCCCATGTCCCAGCTGCCACCTGAAAAAACAAAAAGGCTAGACGCCTCTAGCTAATTAGAGCCGTTGAAAGACAAAACGACGTTGTGTCCAAGATACGGCGAATGAAATACGTGGTAATTTACGGCGAATCCAATGATAACTTTAAAGAAAAATAAGTGAATAGGGTAAGTACTTAAGAGTCTCTCCTATATCTGCCAAAAATGCAACAGAATGGTTTACTTTCGGCTTGTACTCACAACGAGACACGATTTCATCCATCTTTTGCTCCCAGCATAATATTAGGACTTTCCATAAGTTCTGCTGGGATTTTGATTAAAACAGGCTTAGTAATGCCTTAATTATTTTGAAATTCTTTTGATTTTGATTCTTCAAAGAATTCACAAATGTCACTTTCAACATCTTCCTGTGGCGTTACAAAAGCTGTTTCTCCCAAAACGGAATTTGTAAAATGCGAAAGAATGGTTGTCTGAAGAAGCAGAGTCGAGAAATTTTCTCCCAAACCGTTTTATCGACGATATTTTCTGACGTGACATCATTCGTTTCGATTCACCAGAACAAGTTTTGTCCTCCTCAAAGGTTTCTTTAAACGCCGCCCTATTTGCTGCCTGCAGCAGATTAGAGCAATTATTACTGCCCCATAAGGTTGTGGCAATTATAACTGGATTACTTCCTGGCCATCCCGCCAGATTGAGCAAAACGATCCTTTTTCCTTTGAACTTCCTGCTTCCTCGGCTTCAGCTGTGTTTGGGGGCCCTGCCACTGTCCATGAAAGGACTCTTTTTTTGGTCACTGGTCACAAGTAGTTTATCCAAAAAAGATGAAAGAGCAGGCGAGGATGGAGGAAAGAGTAGGTATGAATTCAAGACCTATGAGTGTTTTCAGACAATTCATGAAGCACCTATTTTCCAGGTGTTGGAATTTGCCCAAGTTCTTGAAATTGGCGATGAACTAGACCAACTTACTGCCAATTAAGCAGGATAAGCTAATTCAGGAAGCGGCTTATCACCAAACTCAACGGGATATCGGACTAGATCCTCAGCTTCGTGGAGAGTGAGATCTCCATTTCCATCTTATGCAAATTCATTCATTAAGACATTCAGACATTCCTCCCAATAAACCGCGTGAATATTCCTAGCCACTTCGTCAGCTGCTGAGTTTCCTCTCTTGCTCTCACCAAAACACTATATGTCTCAAGTGAATCCAGGGTACTTCCGTGTTAGCAAGATTTAATCAAGCGAATTTTAATTTTACTGTTCTGTAAAATGGTATTTGATCAGTTAAACTCATCCAGAGATAAAAATAGCATTCTGTTCTGTTAGACAGCATATACCACTCTTTGAATTCCTTTCAATTTAAAAAAGAGTAAAATTTCAGCAGAATTTACGGAATGACTTGATATATCCTTGTGATTGACTAGTCCGTATCTGGCCTGATATGGTGGTGTAATGCTAACTATTGCCCCAAAACACGAGAGCTTTAGTTGAGCACACTACTTAAGTTTCGTTTGACCAGACAGTGTGCCGGTGTGTGTCTCCTGCATGTATTGACGTACAGCGGGCTGTGTTTTAATATTTCGTTGGTCCACCTTTGATTCATACTAGTTGTAAATTGTTTCCGAGGGTATTTTAGTCCATTCATCAGTTAAAACACCCTCTTTTTTGTATCTCTAAAATCAACGATGAAGGTTTAATAATGTTGAGGTGGTGGTGTTGATTGTGGTGGCCAAATGAGATGCTCAACTTCATTAAAATGGATGTTCCTCGAACCACTCTTTAACAAATCTAGCTCTATGAATTGGTGCATTACCATCATCTTGAAAGATGGCTCCGTTCTCCTCCTGAAACCCCGGTTCTTGAACAACCATAGGATGATGAACTTGGTCTCCCGAAATTCCGAAGTAGTCTAGGCTGTTAATAAAGGGAAATAGTTGGCCTGCCGGCGAATTTCCAAGATAATCTTGACAAAACCCACGACGTCATTGAGTGCTTCTTTCGGCTGTCTCCAAACACAGTGCACTCGGTCGGAAGTCGGAAATAAGGTAACCAACGAGACAAAATCGCAATTTGCCACTGCTCGAGGGTCAGACCAATTCTGGCGGTTTCTACTCAACAACTCTGAGCGCTTTGAAATATTTGTCGTCTTTGAGAGCAGAGGTTTCCTAATTGCAGCTCCTCCGTGGTGGACTCCAGACTTGTGCAGCTCCCAACGAAGAAGAGTTTTGTGGAAACTGGGTTCTGTAGGCTTTCATTGAGGAGCTCTGCTGGGATCCGTGGTCTCGTGATCCTCTCTAACAATTCGATTTAGAGTCCGACGGTCTCTCCTTTCAGCCAACAACTTAGACTTTCGGCCGGACCTTGCTCTACAGAGGACGTTTTCTCTTTCTCTTTCAAAGGCTGCAGTCAGTACTTTTGAGATAGTACCTCTTGACAGTACGCCAAGTATTCGGATTCAGTTTCTGTTACACTAGCCTCTGCAATACGAGCACCGGCAATTTGGCCTCACTGAAAGTCGAAGTGGTCAGAAAATTAATATGGTTATAAGTATTTTTTAAATACCTAAATACACGTGTTTTAAATAAACATAGCAAATAACAAACACAATAAACAAAATCATAAGGACATAGCAAGTTTTGACTTTTTATAACCTTAAAAGGTTGTGATGCCAGATTGTTAGGTGTTTCCACCATTTTGTCCAACGCTTATGCGTCTCCGCCAGTATCCACAGGGAGTCTAGTTATGAACTCTAGGGGATGGGTGCATTCAAGAAATTGGCAAATAGAGCTCTGCTGCAACAAATACGGTAGATCTGTGGAAATCATCGGGCTTTGAAGCTCAGGCCTTGCGTAAGGACCCCAACAAGGCTATTTAATTATCATGACCCCCTAAAAGAGATAGCATTCCATTAAACTTCCCTTCCCGTTGCTTCATTCACAGACCAAAGGCAATCCCTGCAGTGGTTTCGTCCTCCCACAAGGTTTTGTGCCCGGCCAGGCTTTCGGGCTAACAGACTGTCGGAAGCTGCGACTAACAGACGTGGCGGGCTCACGTCTGGTTCGGCTGGTGCGCCTACGGAACCTCTGGCCTTCCGCCCGTGTCGGCTGGGTGGGTGCCTGGTCTGAGGGCTCCTCTCAGTGGCTCTCTCTTCCCCCAGAGGACCGCATCAAGGTCGGACTGGTCAAGGCCGAAGGAGAATTTTGGTGAGGGGCCTAATTGCATCGAATACCCTTGATGTTGACTTAGTGCCGATTGCAGAATGGAGTTATAAATTAACAAATCTAAAAATACGTTAGAATAATGACTTTACTCCTTCAATTATTCATCTAATTTGCGGATGTCAATGTGCCCTTTGTAAAATAAGGCCTAGAAAATGCACTTATGATTGGTTCGAAATTTGGTCCGATTCGATTTGGTTTTTATTTTTTTCAGAATTGTTACTTATTTTTACCGTTTATCTTATAGCCTTCCCTTAATAAGGAAGAGTGTGAGTTAATAAAACTATTTGTTGGCTTTTGCGTCTACTGAGCAGGCAGTGCTGTTACAATACCTGACAGACACAACGAAATACACATTGCATTTGCGACTTTTGGCATTTACATGATAACAAGGCATTCAGCCTCAGAAAACAAGGTATCTTCACTTGTTACTATAACTAGAAAGACATAGCATTTTCCCTAAAATGCCATGTTATTAAAAATTCATTGGACAAAAGTTGGAATTCTAATGCTTTCTACCGAAATCTATTGTTTTTCACCGCCGTGCTGTTATCATAAATAAGGCAGTAACGCCGTTCTACAAATAGATATTTCTGATCTGATTACAGAAACCTCAGTTTTGAAAAAAAATTCATGAATAAATTTCACTTAATTCTAAGTAGTTAATACGACTAATTTCTACTTTAAGGCCTCTAGGTACTTTTGTATAGTACATTCACTTTTAAAGAGAAAATTCAGCGTTTATCTATCAGAAAGTATTCGTACTTTTATATTGGAATTCAAAAATGTTATAAATTTTGCATTCTTGATAACTCAAAAGAAACAATTTATTAGTGTTTTCATCAAACGAAAAACAAAATCCATTCCTGTGGGAAAAGTGGTTCTTATTGTCGATTGTGATAAACAAGGGCTATTTTAAAGTTCTTTATTTTCTTAAACAACAAAGAGCTATTGTTTAAATTACTTAATTTCGTGAGCCCCTTTATCTAGCTGCAAATCGATGTTGCCGCCAAGGTTAGTTTTCTACAACTGCTCTATTTGAATAAAAAAAACGACTTGGTGGAATCAAGCACGATATCAATATGGATTTTTCGTCTGAAAACTATTAAATTTATTGTGTTTGAATGCTTGCTGTAAAAAACTTAATCCATTTAATTTTACTATTTCAAAGTAATCCAAAAGAAGTGAAAATCACTTTTAATTTAATTTTGATATCTAATAAACAAAGGAATTTCACCGCTGTCTTATGATCCTATGGGGTAAAGGGAATGAATACGGCTCATATCTCAACACACTAAATACCGTCTTTATTAGGATTCAGCTTTATCTCAATCAATACTCATGTTACCCATGTGAAGGTGATTACCAGGAAGTATTCTTGACCAACTCCTTTTTACTTCCTAAACAGGAGCTCCTAAAGTGAGCATATTAATTCTTCTCGAAAATGTTTGAACAGAACGGGTTGTGCGTCTCTTTGCCTTACGCTTTTCTACGTTGCACTGACCTTTATGCCGGAAAAATGATTTAATAATAATTTTTTGCTTCAAAGCTTTTGAAAGGGAGGCAAGAAATCGCCACCGCCTAGTCAAAACCTAAAGTGGGTAAATATTTTTAAGAGAAAACAACTACACTTTAGTTTAGAATCACTGTAATTCATTCGATTGGTAAGATACGATAAGGGATTACAGATCTTCCTGCTTAACAAGAGCTATCAGCAATATTTAATTGGTTGCTCTTCCTTTTTCCTCCCTGCAGGATGTCCATGGAAGACTTTCTAGCCAATTTCGACTACCTCGACATCTGCCACGTCCTTGAAGCCCCAGACAACCCTCCACCCGCTCCTCCGTCCGGCCCCCTCTCCCTCACCGACCCCACGGGCAACGGCAAGTCCCTCCCACCCCTCCTGACCAACCACGTCTCGCCCCTCGGCCCCGCCGACACCCGAGGCGGCGCAGGGGCGCTGGCGTCGGCCGCTCCGCGCTTCTTCGGGCGCTGGGTCCGAGGGGTGACGGCGGGCGGGCGGCCCTTCGTCCGCGCCTCGCACTGGGCGAACCCTCAGTTCGTCGTGCACCTACCTACACCGGATACAGGGGACCCCGAGGGACTGGCGACACTGGTTGTGGCTCTGCTCCAATCGGATTCGAGGCCTCTGAGGCACCGAGCACCCCGGTTGCTGTCGATTGGATTTGTGTTGTATAGGGTGAGTTGTTAGCCACTTCCCTCGTGAAGGGGATGGTTAGCAATAGGTATTCTAAGGCTTGACATACACAGAAAAAGAATGCCTTTTGCGAAGACAAAGATTTTTTACACGCACTCTATTTATGCCAAAAAAGTATTTAAACACTTTATAGACGTGATACTATACGCTCTTCCGACGGGGATGTTCCTTTAGAAATAGGACACTACCTTGGTATTTAAACTTTAGAATGTACAGGGACCCATAATTTGGCTTCTGAAGATATTGCCGTGTGTTCGAAGCTTTTCCCAACTCGAAAGGTTTGTCACGCTGCTAGAGTGTGACCTTAGACATTGACAAAACTTAAGCGAAATCACAGTACATAATCCTAATATCATAATCATAACTAATATCTCATAAGTTCTCTCTGAATTGTGCCTTTTACGAATCGGACGACGCTTAAAGAGTAGTTATGTTGTCTATAAGAACTGCACATTACCTTTATGATAACATCCATTTAAATTGGTCATTGTTTCTTTAACGGAAGAAATAATTAAAACCCTGTTAACATTGAGATACCCTAGAATCATTTGAAGCACAAAATAGGGTCTATGAGTTAAAGAAAGGAAACTCGGCATCCGTCGAAGCGGGTAGGAGAGGAATTCGTGAATTATAAATGAATTGAATCCAGCTAAAAACGTTAAATTATCCATGGATTTAAAGTATCTTTTACTTAGGGTAGGCAAATCTTACTTCATGAACTGGATTGTGGTTTATCTCCAAGTAAAACTCTGAGCGATTCTGTTCTGAATCCTCATTTTGAAATTCTCATTTGCTGGCATTTCCCACAATGGGAAATGACAGCAGATCTTTTGTCAACTAAGTGCCATCACTTAAATGGTCTTAAGAGAGAAAGGTGACGTCAGATCATGCTCCAGCTTTCATTCAAATTACACTTTTAATACTTAAAAGCATTCTAGTGGGTTATATGATCCCAAGTGCTTTAGAAATAATCCAAAAATCTGTTGTTTGATTAAATAGAGTATTTAAGTGGTTCGGCATTTCGTTGTTTAATGTTGTACTTAAATGTCATCTATTGTACTTGAAGTTAATTCCAAGGCTATTTAACACTGGCATTTCATGTACTTCATTACTCTCTGGAAAAAAACATAGTGGATTCAGATCTTTGCCTAACCAATTTACTGGACGCAACTGAAATAGTAATGCATTTGCCCATCCCGCCTAACTTGAAATGAGATTTATAAGACAGTAATATAACTTTTGCAAAAAATACGGTGACAAATGTTTTGATTTGAAATTAATAGACGCCCGAAATAACTAATGTCCTACTCACGTGCAATAACCCACGCTAAAATGACCTTGAGCGTTTTAATATTAAAATATGTTATTTTGCAATCTAGAAGTTGATTTTGATTTCGATAAGAAAATGAGAGATTTTATTTTTAAAACAGTCATTGTAAATTTTACAAGCTCGAGTATAAGACTGGCTTCAAAAAGTAGTTAATCCTTCAAGTGATACTGACAAGACGCGATCTTACGAAATCTAAAGAATTGTTAGTTGATTTAGTCATTATTTCACAGCCTCAGTGTAATTATTACCACTTCTAGCTTCCACCGGGAGCGGTACCGCCACTGGGTCGGCAGTTCTTCGAGGCGACAAGCCACGTGGCCTCGGTTGACTTCTTTTACGACTCGCGAGAGGTGGTGAAGCGGTTCCGGCTGGCCCCCGGCGCCTACCTCCTCGTGCCCTGCACCTACGCCGCCGACCAGCCCGGCAACTTCCTCCTCCGCCTTCTCTTCGAGCAGCCCGACCGCTCCGCCGAGTTAGTTCCCTCGTATTTCATACCTATGGGGATCGGACAAAATAGTGAAAACACCTTGGAAAATCAACAAAATATATCCTTGTGTGGTGCAGGCTCACCACCTTTTGCGGCGGAAATTACATCATCATTTCTCCGACACATTGATCCGTACAAATTTTGAATCGGTTGTAGGGGAAATCGACTTTTTTACATGAATTTTTAAAATCGAACATAAATGCTAGTCAATAATGATGTTGAGGTGTGGGGATTGTGGTGGCCAAATCAGATGCTCAACTTCATTAGAATGCTTCTCGTGCAGTCATTCATGTACAATTATAGCTGCTGTACGGATTGGTGCTAGATTATCATCTTGGAAGATGGCGCCGTTCCAATACGGAAACAGGTCGTGAACCACGGAATAAAGAACTTGGTCACCCAAATTTTCTAGGTAGTCCTGACTGTTAATTCTTCTTCCACGGAGGGAATCCATTGGCTGAGCGGCAGATTTCCAAGAAATAGCGCCCGAGATCATCACCAGAGAATCCTTTAAGTTTTAAGTTTGAGAGAAGGCAGCTGTGTGGATTGAATGTTTCCTTCGGCTGTCTCCAAACACAGTGCACTCGGTCGGAAGTCGGAAATAAGGTAACCAACGAGACAAAATCGTAATTTGCCACTGCTCGAGGGTCAGACCAATTCTGGCGGTTTCTACTCAACAACTCTGAGCGTTTTGAAATATTTGTCGTCTTTGAGAGCTGAAGTTTTCTAATTGCGGCTCCTCCGTGGTGGACTCCAGACTTGTGCAGCTCCCAACTAAGAGGAGTTTTGTGGAGACTGGGTTCTGCTGATCCCTGGTCCCGTGATCCTCGCTAACAATTCAATTTAGAGTCCGACAGTCTCTCTCAGCCAAAAGCAAATGGCCTGCCATTTTTATGAGGCTAGAACCTTTCTTTTAAATATGTTTAAATAAAGTTATTTTAATTAAACATACCGAATTACGAAAAATAATTAATACAAAGCATTAAGACGTGCCAAGTTTTGATTGTTTATGGCGTGCTTAATGTGAAAATATTAGGTATTTCCACTATTTTGTTTAATTCTATTATGAGACTTGTGCACCTAGGAACAATTGCAGTTAGACATTCAAGAGATTTTCACAATGGTGTTTAATGGGTTACTGGTGGAATAATTTATCGATAACTGTCAAAGCCTTAGTTCGCTCGTCCATTCGCTAAACACAAAATAACGTTGTTCATGAGAAATGGAGGATGAAATCCCAACTATACAGAGCGAAGTTGATGGTTTATTGAAAGATTTTGTGTATTGGGTAAGTATTTAAGGGCCTTTCCTTTGCCTGACAAAGGAAAGTATCGACATGGGTATCTTTTTGCTTAGGATTCACAACGCGATTCAATTTCATCCAACTTTCACTCAGTGACCCAATACGATATTTAGTTAATGATTCAACCATCAGTTTGCCTTCACGCATTATGCATAACAGTTTTCTATATAAAAACAAGCTTATTAATATTAATATACTATTTTTCTGGTTTTGTTTTGAACAACTCACAAATGTCTTTGTCTTCTACACCCTTTAAGAAGCTACGATGCTATGTTAGTCTGAAGGAAGGAGATGAGGACAATAACGAGGATGAGGCATTTTTTCCATCCAAGTTCTCCTTAGGTCTTTTTTGACCTAGTTCTTGTTGCGTGGGGTCTTGCAACATCACCTCTTTTCAACTCACTAGAGTAGGTGTTTTTCCTCATTTTTCGCAAGCAGTCAGTCACAATTTTCTCCACCAAAGGCAATCATTCATAAGGCACTCATTTTCCAAGTTGGGTAATTTTTCCAAGATTTCTAAGGTGAAGACCGTGAACAGCTCTGTGATTCGAACTAAGTTTAATTGCAAGTTCTAACTCAACCGTTAAAGCATGATAAGCTTCATTAAGGGCTGCTGCTTCAAGAACTGAAATGGACGTCGTTTGAGTAATTAGGAAGGGTGCATCTAACATGACCTCTAAGTGTCATTTAGAAGACAATTTATATTGGCGTCCAGATAAACATCGCTGAATCACACTAATTGAATTATTGAGCTCAGTGTACGCATTTGATTTTGGGCATAATTTGCATTTTTATCTGAAAGATCCAGCCAGATGATGTTTCTTCGATACCTGGAAGTATAATTGCATTGACGAGGATTTACTAATAGCCTCCTGTCTCTAACTGTCTTTTCTAAGTCCCAACAGAACAGCAGAGAGATAAGAGGAGGCGCAAACGTATTTGATCGGATCCAAATTCACCGGGTAGGACGCTGATTAGATACGACAAGATTATTCGAGTTCCATCAGCCTGATCGATCTGCTTTCGGCTTGTATGACGCAAAGTGGAAATCAACACGTTTTTAGGCTTGGTTCCAATATTTTTATCAGAATATCTGACAACTTTTCTTTCATAATAGCTCAAATATTAGGAAAGACTATTTTCGTGGTCAAATCTGATCCCAATGACTACTTCAACTGGGCATTAGTAGTCCAGAAGCATTTGAGGAAAACCCAGTGGAGTAAGTGCAAGTGTTTAAGCATCTTTACGCGAAAAACAGTAAGGGACATAATCTTTAAGAGGAGAGTCAAATTTATGTTTCGCGATCTTATCTGAAGAATCCACTTGTCAATCACTTACTTAAAAGGCATTATGAAGCAAATCTTAAGTGGCTTCCTGGCGTTGGAACCTTGTGTTTATTTAACGTGTCATCAAGGTTTCCAGGGGCTGCCTTATCATTGTTTTGCCAACTTTTAATCTTGTTTAAAGTCAGCATTTTTAAGACATTTGTTTTGCGTGAATCGTTGAAATAGTAGCATCTAATATTACATTTTTTTCTAACATTTTAAATAATGCTTGAATCGAATTTATTTTCACTGAAAAAAGTATCAATCTGGTACGTCTTATTATTTATCGACCACTAATGTCAAATTAACTACGATAAAGAATTGGTAGAATTTAACTTTTGTTATTTTACGTGACTTTATCACCAAAGCGAGATTCAAGCACGGAAAACTTCAATCATTGTGCGACTGACTTTAGATAAGAACGTCAAAATGGACTTGAACACAAATATGCTATCTTCGCTTCATCATTTACGAAATTTTTCCAAAATGATTAATTTTAATTTATACAATGCTCGTTTAGCGATGACTTACATTGCAACAAAAATTAATAGGTTTCATGGCACGTGATTCTTTAACACATCTTTCCGCTATCCAAGTAGGAGTGGGTAGTTTCTTTAAAATAAATGAAGTGAAATAAATTCACTGTGGATTTCAGGTTGATTTTTGGCCTTTACTTATCGACTACTTAGGACCTTCCAGGACTGCGCTTTTTATTTTTGTTGTTAATATTTTTAGCTTTTAAAGCTATTTTCGTCTTGCTTGTTTGTGGATGTTGTAGGAACAATTTAATTTGCCATCTTTTTAAAAATTCGTTCGGAGATATCTGAGTAGTTACTTCCAAGGCTTTTACGATCTTTCATTTTATCATCTTTTCATCTATTATGCATTTAGATAAACAATCTTGGATTTCTAATGCTATCCGTTCTTTCAAACCCTTGTGCTGAATTGTGTGCTTAAATTAATTACTCCTATGGATAGCCGAAAGGCATTCATTTTGTTAGAAATTTTATGAGAAGACTAAGCTCTAAGTCGAATTTATGCTAATGCAATAAAAACTGTTTCCTTGCATGATTCATACTCAAAATTTGTACAGATATGAAATTATTACTGCATCAGCGACATTATTTTCGATATAATAAAATATAATATAAAGGAATTTCTTTCAAATATCATTATTTGGGTGATGAATCGCTTCATAACAAAAAATTATTTTGAACTTCCTGCTTCTATATCGTTGTTAAACTGACGGTTTGTGTACATTATTTTAAAAAAAGAATTTGTCAAGCAATTTAGGAACAAACGCATAAATTTAAATTAAATAGGCGACAAAATAAATGCAGAGTGGCTTGAAGACTTTAATAATTTGTGCTTAATTAACTTAGTGTCAAGCTCTCTAGGGATTGGGCACGCAAATTCCTGTTAATGTTTCCTATGTAAGAATTTTATCGCGCCTTTTATCATTGCTATTGTATCAACACGCTGCATCATTTTTTCGCTGACATTTGGGAGCATGGGTTGTTTGAATAGTAGCATCTAACATTCCGGGAATTTTCGTTGCCTCATTTTTATGGTTAGTAAAATCCATTTTTACAAAATCGCCAAAAATCTTAATAACTGAGCTAAAGCTGATACAGATTTATGTAAAAAATGGATAATTTTTCGTGCAGATAATCACAGGAAGATATCTCACAAAAAAACGAAATAAGAACTAGACTTTAATTTTATAGAATTTTATACTGGACTACTTCAGTATAATAGATTTTGGTATGGCAGACATTTATTTTATCAATTTTTGATTCATTGAAACCTATTAAACAAATGGATTGTGGACCCTATTTTAAAAGTGAAGTTGTCATTGAATCTATGAATTGCTGGGGAATTCTACATAAAATTTGTCACAAAATCCATCTCAAGTGAGTTCCACACTTCGATGCATGGTCCGTTATTAATGCTTCACCAAGTCCTCCGGGGAGGGCTCTTTTAGATTAACAAAATATTGCCATATGGAGGATTTATTGCCGCTATAGTGACAATTTAATTTACCATCGTTTTGCAAGCATAATTCATTGTGAGCTATTTAATTAGTCGTGTCTAGCATTGGTATGAATTTCCATAGCTCATCCTGCTTTCTTTCTAGTCTAAATTTAAACAAATCAATTCGATTTCCAACGCCACCAAAAATACATTAAATTTGCGGCGAATTGATGCCGTTATTAAGGCTTTTAGAACTAAATTAATCGAATTTAGGGGAGGATTAAATTTAAGTCTCTATAATTTAACGTAAACAAATAAGAATTCATTTTTTAATCGCATTTAAATAAATAGAAATTCAATTTTTAACATGCCTAGTTTAACTGAAATTTGTATCTCTTCTATATTATTCGATTTCACTCAAATGATGCTTATTTTAGTCATAATTTGCATTTCAAAATAAAGCAATCTATTTAAAACTCGGGTTAATTAACTTCATCACTTTGCGAAATCACGTCAGTGCCTCTGCTACTATAAAGACGACTCAAATTTATAGCTAAGCTAGTAGATTTTCGTAAATTTATCTGCCCTGTAATTCATCAACGGTTACTTTATTCTTCATAAAGTACAGGTAAATATATATCTATCGTGGTTTTCAGACTGGGAAGTACTTTTTAATTTACAACACTAATATTGTTACTTGAGAAGTATTTCTCATTTATACACTTGAAACAGTTTAATAAACCGATTTCTCAGAAATACGTGAAACCTATTATATATTTATATATTTCGGTTAATTTTTCCTTTTACTAAAATACTTCCTATAAATACAACCATAACTTTTCGAATGGGTGCTCTCTTTATCTCCAAATTTAACATTTGAGAATAAGCATTAATGAGAAAATATGAAAGAAATATTTCCATTCAAAGCATTCCTGTGAAAACATATACCTAAAGTACAACCAATTTAATGAAATGAAGATAGGTTTCACTCTGCATTCACGCCTATAGGCGGGCGTTTTCGCTGTCTTCATTTTGCGAATTCCCACCCCCGTCCTCCCCTTGAACCTCATCTCCTTCACCTCCTTTCCACGCTTTTGCTTCGAAGGCGAGCTCACGATCAAAAAGGGGATCGAACGCCCTCATTAGACGAAAGGCAGCCCTTTCATCATCGAGTCTAAATTACGTCGCTCCATCCATGCTCTCACACTAATCCTCACTCAATGAAGGGGATTAAAACTTTTTCGCTCTTTTGAAGACGAAGAGGGGAGGGAAGGAGGGAGGAGTGAAGAGACAGGGCTTCAGCAAATTATGCTGGGCTTTGATTGCCAAGCTAGCACCCCGTATTTGCCACTTTAATTATGAGCTGATTTTACGATTTTTTAATTCACCTAAAAGTTTTGTGGCCAAGACAGTGAACCGAATCCACTGATAGGAAGTTTAATGACCTACGAGAAACATCGGTGAGGTCATTTAGGTATGAGTTGTATTATCAGGTAGTCCCATAAGTTCTGTCCGAGTATTTCCTTTCTTCAATTGGATGAAATTTAAAGAGCACTTTGAACTGCCAAATGGAGGTTGACTTTATATTACAGAACAATAAATTAAAACCTGCTTGAGTGAAACCCCAAGAATCATTTTAGGTAAAACTGTTTGTGAGTTGAAATAGGTGAGTTAACAGCAGCCAGGGAGGCAGGAAACATTCACTCAGTTTATGGAGGGGAGTGTGTGAAGGAAACGTGTGCATGCAGAAGATGGTTTGGGAAAATCATAACCTTATCCTACTTTGTCAGTCTAGGAATTGAAGGCAATTAAGCTCCCTTCAAACCATAAAGCTGTTTATCTTCAAAAGCCTGGAAAATGGGTGTCTGAAAACATCCGCCCCTCTTCCCAATCTCGCCAACTTTTTTCACCTTTTTGGATAGACTTGTGACATCAAATTTAGTTGTAATGGAAATGCTAAGCAGTTGTTCGATGGTGGCTTCGTAAATGGGGACAAGGGTGGTTCTTCGTGCCTTCTGGTTGGATCACAAAGGAATTCTGAATTTGCCTAATGCTGCAACAATTGATTCTCAATCTACCGTCAGGAACTAGATTGGCGTTTGATCCAAACTTTGGAGTTGGAAAAAAACACCTGTACTAGTGTTGTTAGCTTAAAAACTATTTAAAAGAGATCGAAAGTATCGTTCGGGAGTTATTTAAATCGAAACCAAAAGAGTTGTAAAAGACTGGTACTATTTGGCTTCTTAATAGATGGAAGGCTGTCATTGATAATCCGTGAGAGTAAATTGAAGACTTAATTTCTAGTCGAATACAATATGTTGTCACTTGTTTTATTTAGTCAGAATTCGGACAGAACCTATCGCATGACTGTTATACTTAGCGGGTGAGAAAAGTTAAACGCAATATTGAGTCGGCTTGGCAAACTTGGTGCTGGATTAATTGCTTTATCAGGTGGGCATGCACGTGAGTGTCTGGGAACGTTACGTCTGAATCCAGGGCTCACTGATCCCGTCCACTTTTCAACACTGCACAGGCATAGTTAAAAGGATGCCCGTGTAAAATTTGACACTCATTATTGCAAAGTAAGGTTTCTCGATAAAACAGGGTTAAAAACTCCTCCTATGTTTGTTAGAGCCCGAATAACCAACCCTAAGATAAACGATTTTTATGAAATTAATTTGGTTTGCAAGACATGTATAAATGAGCTTATTTTAGGTCAATGCACTTTACATTGGGGACTTTGTCAGAGTCAAGTGGTAGATGCATGGTGTTTTGTTTCGTTTAGGAGTTCTTTGAGTTTTGGAAAAAGGGAATCTCAGATTATTTGACTATCTTTGGACTCAATATCACACAGATAAATCCAATTTTCATCTTTGATGACAATTTTTGCCAGATATTAAAACTTCTCTACTTAAATTGTATTCATTTATAAGATTCTGTCGTCCCAAATTATGTTCACAATGATCGAAATAAATGTGTGGGCATATGCCTCGAAATTCTCACAATTTTCGAGGTTTATGATCTTCGCCAGAGAGGGTTATCTTTAAAGTCATCTCCAACTTCTTTGAATCCCTGTAAGTTGGTGTCTATTTTTGGAGCAGGAGCTTCGTGAAGTCCTTACAAAGCCTCAGGAATCTGTGGTTTCCCAAAAAAAGATCGCCCACATTCGGTTTTACCTCATAAATAGTGTTTTCCTCATTTGACAACACTCTCAGAGGTTCCGATCAATGCAGATGCTTGCGTAAAACTGATTGCATGTGACCTTTAGCAAGTTATGCAAACAGTTTTAGCTTGCTGGAACTCAATAATGCTACGACTATCAAAAAATTCCTCCAACGATCAAATACACCGTATTTCTCCCTTCATTTAACTACGCAAATGAGCTTTTCATTTTCTTATTAGGAAAAGGGGAGTGGCCATAACTGGAGGGAGTTTACAGATGCACAAACATACACCAACTGTCCCTGGATGATTGCTTGTGAATTATTAATTGGACAAAACATCAGGAAGAGCTGAAGCCAGCAGCACTGGGGCCTGGAGTTCTCTTCCTAGGCAGTAAGCTTAACACTTCCTGCTTAAAATCCAGGCCAAGGACTCTAAAGCTTCTTTTAAAACTTCTTTTCTTTGAAAGTTACCATTTAAAAATTGAAGTAAGGTGGAAGAAACACTCAACGGAATACCCCAATGTATCACCTCAATATTTTTGTCGGAATTGGGCTGTTTTTCCCCAAAAAAGTTATTAACTTGTTTCAAATATTGTTCTTTTTCAATTTCTAGACTCCTCTTCTCAGTCAGTTAGTTAAAGGGGTAAAAATAAATGTTGGATTTCAAGACAGAAACCTTAAGATGAGTGAGAACTGGTTTTTATTAAACTGTTATAACAAATTGAATATTTAATTTTACACTGATTTAAAAATCTAAGCCACTTATTATTTATTTTGAAAATCAGAAACTTTTATTGTGGAAATATGCATAATTCCTGAATTTGATTCTCTTTGCGTTTACTTTGTTTGTTGAATACACCCACAATTGACTTCGAGCTATTGATAATTGAACCAAGATTGACTGGGTGTAAGCGCTCTGCAATTAAAAATGGAGTGAAGTGGTGACCTGAATTCACTGTATCTTCCAAGGCACGTTTCCCATGATTCCAGTTTGAGGTCACTAAAAGATCATCAAATGTTTTATTCAATTTCTACCAACTTCACTTCAGTGATATCACGTTGTTGACCAAGAATATGTAAATTATCCATCTTGACACTATAGTAGTAGGGAATACTCTAACATATCGATAGCTTTTAAGAGTATTTCTACCCTGTCAGTTCATAACCTAATAACTGAATCCATTCATTGATTCACCAATTTTGCCATACTAAAGTGAGTCGCGTCACCAAGCATTGGCAAGAACTACCCCAATTGGCCCTTATTGGTCTTGGTTCTTCTAATTAAATAATCAGACTACAATTGTTGTCTCATTTCATATTCAGAGAGAAGAGAACGCTCCTCGAGTTGAATACTCTTCAGAGTAGCTATTAATAGACTGCCATCCTTCCTTCCCCTACCCGTAAACACCAATCAACTGTGAACACTAATTTTCATCCAATTCAGGTGTGCTCAGGGTCGGATAGACATGGGGAGCCTGTCGCCGCAGACCCTGGCCGATCCAGATCCCCAGTTCGAGACGATACTTCCGCGTGTGCGGCGTCTCTTCTACGAAGCCAGTGGTGATTCCATGGCCCTGGATGCCTTCCAACTCGATACGCTCCTCAACACCTTGCTCACAGAAGACCGTCGCCTCCCCTATGCCATGGTGAGCCATACTTCTCAAGTTAAACTTTCGTGAAGCATGAACATTTATTATTGATTTTGTGGGTAGTGACCTGGTTTACATTAGTTGGCATACGGATTAAACTTGCATAAGGCCTCCAAGCATTTTCGCAGATAGGCCTATACTAGGCGTTTTCAATATGGAAACTTCATGGCGGCCGAAGAAACTGAAGTCCAGCATTTAGATAATTCTAGTGCCTATCTGAAGGTCCAAAAACATGCAATATATTCTAACTCAAAATAATTGGTCTTAGCTATCGGGTCTTGACTGGTAGTTCATATTAGATTTTCGCAGCTTAATAGGCTATAAAATTGTTAAATTTTTATATGACGAAAATTACAAAAGGGAGGGGTATTTTAATTACCAGGCGACTTCGAAAATAATTAAAATTCGTCTCGCTCCCGAATCTTCATTCGTTAATATCATAAATAAAGTAATACTTTGCGAACCATTAAATAGCACATGTTAAATTAATTCGAATTACTTCATGACCTAAAACCTGTAATAAATTTTGCTTGAGATGATTTGATAAACTGAAAATTGATGGTATATCTCACTTAATAGAGAATGGTGCTCTTTACTCTAAACAGCAAATTTAGATTTCAAAATATCGAATCAAATATTTTTTAGAAGGATTACTCTGTTATAAATATGCTAACAAATGCTTATGTTACGAGTAGCAGAATAATTGTATTACAAATTACAAAATGCATTAAAAATAGTATGTATAAAGAAAAGGTAATAGTCTACCTTCACTTAAATAAGTGTGTCTTTTATTGAATTTTCATGTCAAAAATTAACCAAGACCTTTGGATGGGGATATTATCAGGAGCTTCACCTACGTATCCTTTTTTAAAATTTCAGAAGATGCGCAACTAACAATAGACCAATTTGCAACTCGTCACTTCACTTTAGCACTGTTTCCCAAATTTTTCCCTGTCCTGATTGTAGCCAAGAAAGTGGGCTGAGCCTGACTGAATAATTAATTGACTGAAGTGTCTTCCTGGAAGGCTAGGATTTCAGAGCTTTCAACACGCAACTGGCCAACGCATCAGCTGTCACTGTTGACTAGGACCTAGGATGCATTCAATTAGTACATTGCTATGCATATGCTAAAGTAGAGGTACCTCCTCGACTTATTTCCGAGGCTCTACAATGTAATAAGTGAGAAGAAAAGGATGCTCTCATATTGTGTGGAGGGAGGTAGGAGCAGTAGATTCAACTATTGTTGAGAACTAGTCCCCAAATGATGTTAGCGGCTTATTCCAGTTTTTATTAGCAACAAATATACTAACTTAATCAAGAGGATTATTTTAACCGAAACGCAAAACCATTCCTCAAAAATCTTAATTTTTGTGGAATCTAGAGTTTGATTATGCATGAAATTAAATACTACAAAATTCACTTGGCGCAGCCGAAAACCAGCTTTTATTAAATTTTGCCTTTGGCCTGTTGTTTAAAATTGCTGCATTTACGAATTCGGCCAAAAAACTTTTATTTAAAATCCCTGTTTATGATATATTTCAAGTCGTTGAAAGAATGCTGTTTTCAAGTCATTACTAACTGATTGTATCAATTTTTTGTTAGTATTTTTTTCCTCGGAATATAACTGTCCTAAAAACTTTTTTGCCAGAAAACTGTTGGTTCGCGTGTTCCTATGAGTTTCTGTGTGTACCAAATATAGGGGTGAACAAAAAACTTACGGAATTTTTAGCAAATTTATATATTCTATAAAGTTGTATATATTTATGTGCAATTTTTCAACATAGTTGACGCCGTAGTCAACACACTTTTCGAGTTAATGTTTCCAAGTTCGAAAAACGTGGATTAAGATGCAGCGTTTTGGCTCCTCTACGCTCTGAAATCGGGTATCTTTGAGGAGTTTTCTGAGTTTTGGAAAAGGAGTTGAATCGGTTCTCGACGCGAATATTTGGTGAGGGGGCATTTCCCATAGAAGCACTTCTCAAAGGACATTTTGAGCATCTCTCGTAGAAAGCGTTGATGTACCACGTCAGGATGATTCTTCTCTCCTCATTTTTAATAGGATCTATCTTTAGCTCTCGTTATATTAAACTGTCGTTAGTGTTCTTTGGTAGTCAGGGGACTCAGGTATCAGTGTACCACCCTCTGGATCCTCTCAGAACTCCGTCACCATCACATTTTGAGTCATCTTTTGGGATTTCAACATGATCTTGCGTCTCGAAGATTCATGTGGAGGAAGCCATTGCTATGAATTTTTTCGAACTCAAAAAAATACCTAGTGTTACTGAAAAAGTCATCCCGTTGTATTTGTTGCAATTTGAGGTTAAAACTGGTGACACTGCATCGTTCATTTTAGGCACTCCCCTAAAATGTCAAAAAACAAAAGCAAACTTCCACAATCAAACCTTTGCGTTAAATTGACTGCTTCTTTTACGCTCTGGAAAGAAAAAAGGGAGTAGATTTAGGAAACCGAATTTGTTGAGATCTGAATGGCCAGCACCGGCTGAGACAAATCAGAAATAGAATGCCTAATCATTTATGCTCAATCATCAAAACCTTAAACCATTGCCAAATAATGACAGAGGTAATTCCACGAGCTATAATATTCATGACACAACATCGCCCGTATAGTTTGAATAACGAGACTGGACTGGTAGTGGCAATTCTGGCCTGTTTTTCCTCGATCTCTTGTTTATATCAATCTCTTCTACACCACAGGAGGACATATTGAAATCCAAATGGGTGGGATAAAGCAGATATATCAGTTTTGTTCGTATCTTACTTTTTTCAAATATGTTTAATTGAACATAACATTATTTTATATTTAGGAACATTTAAAATGATAAAAGTTTGTTTGATGGGACAACAATTTAAAATTTGTTTGATTGAAGCCCTGGAAGTACTCAGGAATCGTTTGAGGTGTAATGTTTTATGAGTTTAAGAAAGGAAGGAAACTCAGCAGCTGACGAAACGACTAGAACCATTTACTCAGAGGAATGTGCGAATGAAAAAAATGTGCAAAAGATGGTTTACGAAATTTGAAAGTTAAGATTTCATATTCCTGGAAGATGAAGATTGAACCATTGAACCACACATCAAGAATGAAGTCACCAAGATCAAAGAACTTCATTGAGAAAAAATGTCTCATCTGCCTTGTTCCTTCAGACTACCAGTTGCCTCTCAGCTTTCAAAACTCGGCTTTGAAAAAGAGCTTGAGGAGGTTGAAACTGACACTTGTGAGTTTTTCGAATAAAATCCAAATGAATTGGACAATATCGTTATTAGTAAGCATTTTCATAAATGAAAATAAGTCTTGATTTAATTGATTTCGGCCTTTGGTTGCCTTTAATTTACTCAAAAGTCAGAAAGAACTTTTGGGATGATCTGATATTGTGCCGAAGTGGCGTGCACCTCAGTATGTCCGTCTTGGTGAGTGTTGACCTTTTTTCACTGTACATGAGTCCTAGATTGTATCCAACGTGTGCGACCAGCATTTGCGCATTCAGGTAATACTGGCATCTACTATGGGCACTGATTAGATAGGACTCTTGCTGGTTGGGCAACGCAGAAAGGAATCACCTTGTGGTGACTTTTGGGGCTTGCTTAAGCCCCTACAAATGTATTCCTTCTTCGGGTTTCTTCAAACCGCCAGAATGCTTTTCAAAGACTTATAAGTAATGTAAAAAAGTGCCTTCCATTCGTTTCGACAATTTTTCTCTTACATAAGGGTTCTCTGAAATTTACTACTCAATGGCTCTGAAAGTTCTTGGGCATTGGGGATTGAAAACGTCAAGAATGTAGTGCATATTCGTTTGTTTTTCTCTTATTATTTCAAGTTTCGGCACTAATTTTGAGGAAAACTAGTAGAATTCTTGTCCTTTGAACACTAACTGCCAATAAAGAAATAACATGTGTACTGAGGCTAGATAAACTTTATTTTGAAAAGAATTACACGAAGGCATGTTAACTCTTGTCCACCGGTTTTGGGCAGGTTCTGTCATTTTTTGAATAGATCCCAATAGTGGTGGAGCCTGCTTTGAGAAATTCGGAAGAAGATCTTTAAAACCAGTCTATCGAAACAGTGCTCCGGTTCGCAGCTTGAGTTCTAGAAATCCGATCCAACTGTGGCTGCTAGCTAGGTCAGGCAGCTAGCTGACTAGTAGGCACAAAGGAGAGTGAATTTCAGACAAACTGAACTGATAGATGAAAGAGAGTACTTGTTTGCCTAGCTTGAAATTACGCTTCTGTGCCTCTGCGACATATTGGTAGTCCTAAAATATGATTCCTGCTACTGCAAACCGCTCTCATTTAAACAGCTGGGATTTTCCCTTTCCGCCTCAGGTCTCGACTGACGCATGTAGGGCACTGGTGGCAATGCACAACGACGCGTACAGCGGGAAGCTGGTGGAGTCGCAGTTCCAGCAGGTATGGAGTCTGCTGCGCTGCTGGTCGCGCATGTTCGCGGCTTTCGATCCACCGCGCTCCGGCTTCATCACCTGCCTCGACTTCCGCATCCTCATCGAGCAAATTGGTCAGTTCCGCAGCCTCCATTTGGAGTTCTAGATGTGCTGAGTCTGGGATGGTTTTGCTATTCGAGTTTTGATGATCTATCGCCGCCATATTCTCTAAATCTCGTAAGGATTTGTGAGTCAGCACGTGTTTGTTTGTCGAGACTCAATTACACCGCGAGTAGGATGAGTAGGTATACACCTCACTGTGCGTTTGTTGTGTGTGTTCTGACAAGCATCCTGAACGATGAACTCTAAGCAGGACACTTATTGGGCATGAACATGCTGAAAACTAGAGAGTCGAATTATATTCAGTCATCATGATCCATTTGCTTGATGTTTGATGAGAAGAAACCTTCTGCTGTTGACACTTGGGCCTTTCGCAAGGCCCCAGCTGTATAAGCACTTAAAATCCTCACCGTCTTCCAATGGAATTTGAGACCCGGTATTTTAGCATATTGTTAAAACTCACGAACTTGGCATGCTGGAGTCCAACCCGTTTATCTTTCGTGATCGACAAAACCACACGCTGCAGCTCTCACTTCTCAATTGGCAACAAGGCATTTTCCCATATTTCCTATTTAAGACTTCATCAAATGTATATTTATGTCATTTAAACCCTATATGGATACATTGTGTTGAAATGTCTAATCTACAAATTATACTTTCATGAAATTCTTGTACTTAAGGGATAAATTTGGTTATTTTATTATCTAGTTCAAAATCCCACATTTTTTTCATCTATAAACACTCTCTTTAAACCGAGCTGTGCATTATATAGCTGCACTGTGTTGACATCATGTTAGTTAATTTTACGTTCAATATTAATGGGTAGGTAATATTCAACTATCTTTAGTGGTAAACCCAAAATTTTGGCTATAATTTCGTTGAAAATTCTTATATACATGAATGCCTATTTTTATGTATGCGAACTTAACTGAACTTAATACGAAATGGAGGACAAAATTTATCGTTACATTCTCATCGAAGTAGCAGTTCACCTTTGAGATTGATATCAGTGATGAATTTGCAATTTATTCGCTTTATAAGTACATTTTTGTTGCTCAGTTTTTTGCAATAACGAAAATTATTTGGACTTTTGATTTGCAAATCCAATCAAACGTTTAGATATTTTCTTGAAGGAAACTTGACTACCATTGTTCTCTGCTGACATTAAATAATTTCCGCTGTATTTTTTATGCGATTTCAGTATTGTATAAATAAATGCAATGGCCTCTTAAACCATTTTGCAGTGACTTCTCACAAGTTCCTTTAAATTGAAAAAATGCATTTGATATTTTAGTCCCAAATAAGCGGAAAATTCGGTTGCAATTTTTCGGCTAAATTTAGACGAAGTCAACATCGCAGCCTATACTTGACATCAAATTTTAAGTCAGTGCACGATTTTTTATCGGCGACGGAACAAACACAACTTTGATCTCCAAAAATAAAACCCCTTTCCAGCTCTAGCAAAATCGCGAATTTGCTGATTTAAATATTCAAATTCGTTACGCGGTTAGCGTTTGCTGGATCAATGTTTTTTGGATTCTTCCAGGATTGTACCTTCCTCACACAATACTGGCTCGGATAGTTCAGCGTTTCGCCGATGCTGAGTGGCGAATCAGTTATGGGTGCTTCATCCAAATTATGGCCCTTCTAACACGAGCTTTCGGTGAGTTTAATTTGAGCGAATCAGATAGAAATGCTGCCTTTAATATCCATTTATAAAGTTGCATATCTTATCAAGGACTAGAACTACAACCAGATGATTCTATCAGAAATCCGTGTTTGAAGTTAGTGGTACATGACTGAATCTAGAAGAAAAACGCATGTTACAGTAATCTCTGAAGGTTTTAAAAGGATTACAACCTCATCAGAAGCATCAGAAGTCACTACGAGCAGCAAAATTCCCTTCCACATTTAAAAACAGTTTGCAGAAAGAATGCTTTTCGGAGTAATTACATTGAAAGGTCGAAATCGGGGAGGCACTTCAGTAAGATGTTCATATGAAATTCGTTCTTGATAGAAATCGACTATTAGCTGGAGTTAATTTCACCGAACAAAAGTATAGCATTCCTCTTATAATTTATGATTACTAGAAGTTATAATTTCAATAATCTAATCGGCATTTTTTAAAGTTATAGATGCTTGTGAATAATGGTATTTCACTTATCAAAGTGCGATTTTTCAGAGAATTCACTTAAGATATCTACAGGCACACTTATATTTTACGATATGTTAATTCACAAATAAACTTTGCCTTATTTTGTGTGAAACGAAACGTGCAAAACAATTACAAAAAATTATTTCACTATTTACATTTTAGGTATGTTCACTGCGATCAGCATGGACGGGAACAATATTATCCTAAATTTGGAAGAGGTGAATTTTCTCGAGATGGGTCATTTACCACCTTGATTTCTTTTTTTACAACCCTTTATGTATTTATTTTATTCTATCCCAAGGGTGTACTTACTTACGAGAATATGTATTCCTTCGTCTAAATTTTAATTCATGTAATATGTTGCTTAGTGCAAGCTGCTGGCGAATTAATTTCCTGGAATTAATTTAAATAGGATTTCGAATCGGTGATTCGTTCTCCAAATTAACCTGAAGTAAATGTCTGATTTGGAATTGAAATTTTCCAAAATATAATTAAAAATATACTCACTGAGTGGTGAATCAACTCCCAGGGGATACATTAAAGTTGAGTTTATCGAAAATGTTTTCATTTTTAATTTACTGAAGACACATGGGACTGTTTTGCTATAGAGCTCGTTTACTCACTGAATGTTAATTACTCGCAAAAATTATTGATTTTTTCAAATGATACGCCATGGAAGACCGAACAAGATATCCAACCAGTTTTTATGTAAATTTATTCTACTAGAAATACCCTGATCTTATACAGTTTCATGGCATTTTTTCCTTTTGTAGTATCTAGACGCTCTGACGACCATCTAGCCGTTTCGAGTCATTCCACTGAACGTCAGATTTGCCAAAGCCCTATCACACACCTATGTGCTGTATATAATCGAGAGGACTCGCCACCTCCCCTCTACCCTTTATCAGCGTGGGAAAACACCCTCCCCTACCCCTCCCCACCAGCGTCTTTAGAGTTAATTTATTGTCTTATCGACGCCATTGCTCCGATAGAAGAGTTCTCCACTCCTGTTGATCGTGTTTCCTAGTTTAATAACCACAGGAGAATCTGTCTCACACTACACTCATTCACTCGAAATCAGTTCATGAGATCGTTCACATACTAGAAAGCAGATCACTGGCCTAGAATCTTGAAGGCGAAGCACTGAGTGGAAACGGAATCGTACAATTTACAAACATTCTAACAAATTCTGCATTCATGATGGCACTTCTGAGTCTGGGTGAGGAAATTGTTTTTTTTTAATGTGAAAACAACTAGTATTATCTTAGAAAACACTAAGTTGTTATGAAAAGGAATAAAAAATCCATTTGCTTTTTCTCCGAAGCAAAATAACACAGGAAATAATTAAAGGGTCTAGTAGGATAGTGAAAAATATCTGTACTTTAATTCAAAGATAAACGCTGAAGGCAGCACAAAATTGTTACAGAAATGTAAAAGTTAGGCGCCTTCTTTTTACAAGCTCAAATTGAATTGGAGGCTGCTGCTATCGAAAATACTTCTCAGTAAGATTCAGAAGTAGTTTGCACATAACTTTAAAACTTTCTATTTAAGGTTTTTTGCAATTCAAGAAATGGAATTTTAAAGGAGAAACTGTCTAGAACAGTCAAACTTTGCGGTACGTAGATTCAGTGAGAACTTTACTTTGTGCTTCTTTCAAAATTTGTGTAATTAAAGAGGTTTTAAATAAGTTAAAGAAGACCGAATCCAAACCTTCATGGACATTTAAAATAATGGCTTATCTTTGACGTCTTGAAGCCCTGGGTTACATTTTTTAAATAAATGATTCCCTTATTTTCTCAGGACTGTTTGAAAGTTGTGTTAGAGGGATTCTCTTGGTTGCACTAAAGTTTTATGTCAAACGTATGAACGCAGGGCAAAATATAGTGTTTTACATTTATAAAGCAAGCATAAAGCTTTGACCTCATCAACTGGTTGAGCAAGTTGTGGGATACATTTTAATTCAATAAATCTATCAATTGTTTATTTCGTACTTGCTTGACCAACGGGAGAAGAACAGGTTTCGTTATAGCGTCTTTATCGAACGAAACCATCCGCACAAAGCTGAATTCGTCTCAAAATCAACGGTAATGAGATATTTTAAAATTCAAGCAGAATGAAGAGTACCGAATGGTTGATGAAGAAACAGGAAAAATAGCCGCTTCCCAAAAGCACTGGTTTAGGCTCAGTCATTCATAAACGGACCTATTAACATGGGTTCTCAATGCCCTTCCTAGTGGGCTGTTGTTGGGTTCAATAACAATCGTTTCACTTACAATGGCCAACTAACTTGGAGCATACACTGCATTGGTCAATAGAGCGAACTACCTAACCCTTACCGCGTGACTCCCTAATACGCACGTGGCTTATTGTGCTTAGAAAACAATAATATGGAGTGGAATAATTCATAGTTAATAAACCACCTCTAGTAAGGTAAATACGAGGAATATTTATTTTTGTTCAAAATAATTTATCAGACCATTCGGCAACTTCTGCTTAATGTCTAAGAAAACCGAGTACTTTTTTATATATTGAAATGTATTTAACAGTACAAAAAATTAGACTTTGCCTAATTAAAAAACCCTGTTTACAAGGAAGTATGCAAGAACCACTTGAGGCATATAATGTTTTGCGAGTTCAAGAAGGGAAACGCGCAAGCTACAAACATTCGCTAAATCTATCAAGAATGATGAAAGAACTGGCAGGAGATGCTTTGGACAATTCAGTGAAAGTGGAGATTTCACCCTCCACGAAGATAGAGATCGATCCGAACACGGTCGAGTTGTGTTTGATGATAAGTTTCCTGAAGCGGCCTTTAAAGAAGCTTATCCCGCTTTATCTGTTGAGTTGTCACTGCCAATTAAGCTTAGATTAAGATATACAACTGTTCATTATCTTCACCTACCCATGAATTGTGTGAAAACATTCGCAAATCTTCAGTTGACGTCTACTCGTCACTGCTGGTATTTTTGCCAACTTACTTTACATTTTTGAATAAACCTATGACTTCACTTCTCAAGCAAATGTAAATCAGGTTCCAAGGCAGTAATCTTCAAAGAATACTTACAGCGTCATGCAGTGCCACATAGTTCTTTACTTGTTTAATATCGTTTCCACTCTTGAGGATTTCTTTGAGTCATGAAAAAAAAGAGTTTATCGCAGGACACATCCCACCGAAGCACTTCTCGAAGGATATTTTTAACAACCCTTGAAAAAGGCAATCTTGTCATGATGAAACGGGACCCCGCCCTGAAGCTGCTTCCCTTTCCGTCCTTTAATCAGCATAATTGTCGTCTATAACTCTTCTTCGACTTTCATGGAAAACAAGTGTCAATATTACATTCTCTGAGCCCACTCAGAAAACCGTGGACAACATTTCTGATGGTCCAGAAGATCTCTTTGCTTTGACTGCTTTTTCGACTCAGGATTATGCTGGTAGATCGAAGTTTAACCTACGTTGGTTATTTACCCCAGAAATCGCTCTTTATTTTCTTTAAATTTGTTTAAAAATGTTAAGGAAGTATGAGTGATACACTTGTGGGTATTTGCACCTTTTCAAATGCCATGAAGCTTGAAAATGTTAATGGTGTAGTGGGTGCAATGCATGGAGAAAGTGAACATCGGCTTCCTGATGGATATGAGAGTACACAGCATCTCAGGTGACCTATAAATTGCAACTCTTCCCCTCAGCTATAATTAATTCCTCTGGTTAGTTGTGGTTTTCTCCGTCTAAAGGTCAGGAGTCAGTGTAGATATCAGAGCGGTATTTCGAAGTATTTGGGACGTTCTGTTATTACGGTTAATTTAAGCATAAATGCTGAACAATGACTGTCTAGTATTCGAATTAAATTACTTTTATTAGTTAGTTACCTAATCTTAAAGCATTTTATCTGATAATTATTGTATTTTTAACATTGTTGATAATTTGACCAATAATAGTACATTTTATTTTATCTTCACTATTTTTTATTTATTAAATAAAAGTTTGAGATTGGAAGTTGTCATGGTTACGAAGGTACGAGGGATGAAATTGAAAACCTTAGAGGCTTTGAAATTATTCAAAATTTGAAGTTTATATAGGGCGTGGATATATGGGCTATGCCAAACCATTGACACGAAGGAAAAACTTGGCATTTGAGCCTTGAAATTTCATTTCTCTCTATTGGTATACTTGGTTAAAAGGACAATAAGCGAAACTGCGGCCTCTCCATTCCGATCATAAAATCACTGCAACAGACAAGTGCACATAATTTTATTGCTCACGCAACCGAAAATTCCAGTGATCGATGTTTCCCCTTTGAGGTAGTGCAGAGGACCGATGGAGTGCTGTCAAATTCAGAGGGGAATTGTCCTCTTTATATTAATTAAGCTGGTGGTGAGGACACCCCAACTAGTAATAGAAAATCGATTTCAAAAAGAGGTCTCAATTTTGAGCTTTTCTTGATTGAATGTGTGCTCACCCCTTAAATACTGGATACGTTCTGAGTGCTTGCCAATACACACCGCAACGGAAAGTTTGTACCTGTTTTTTAAAATAAATATGTGGTCTTCCCCTTCTTTGTTCTCTTGATTTAGGAAAGATAAATGACTAAGCCGCCACACCCTGACCGAGTTCTTAGGAAGTGACCAATTTCTCTCGTAAACATGTTCCCCTTTCAGTGGTGATTTTGAGTTACTGGCGGTTTCAGCTTTCAGGGGAATAAATGCAAAACAAATTGGGCCAGAATTCACAAAAACTCCCGATTAAATCAAGAAATCGTTATCAATTAAAAGCTGTGAAAAACTGACGGATGAATTTTGGCAGAGAACAGGAATGAAATCCAAAATATAGCCCTTGACAATCCTCCAAAAGCTACACTACGGAGGCACTTTGAAACTCTGTAGTAGAATAAGTCTCAGATCCACTTGACCTAATCTACTAGAGACATCTAGGTTTACCGGTTTCGCAACGAGGCCCCTAGACCAAAGGGGGTGGGGGTCGGGGATTCACTTCTTAGAATACTGGATACTAGAAGCTAGGGCAAGGCTTTGTAATTGGGTCTGCTCGAATAAACCTGAGGTCTTTCAATCCTTTCTATTGTTTAATTGGCTCTCTCGTGATTATGAAAAATTAAGCGCCAATAGGAGAAGATCGCCATCCAAAAGACTAACTGAGCATTCACATTTCTAAGCGAGCACCTGGGTTGTGGCCGAATTCTTTCCTGCCAAGCTGTATTCACTATCGATGGTGATGGTGGTAGAGAATAAGGATGAACACCATAATATTGGACCTGACAAATCTTCGAAATCCATACTACACTATATTTTTAAACTGAGACACTTCGAAAATCTGCAATCGAATAAGTCTACAATAAACTTGGATTTATCTACTGGAGATATCTAGGTTTACCGCTTTTAACGGAACATACATTGTCTTTACTCCACAAAATCATATTAAAAAAACAAATCAATAAAAAGCAGCTCAACAGGGGATGGGCCATGCGTGTTCACCTCTTAAACAAGAGATAAATTTGAATACTGGTCAAAATACACGATGGAGGCTGAGGTAAGGCTTTGTACCTGGATTGGGCTGAATAAATCTGTGGTCTTCCAATTCTTTTTGCTGCTTAATAGGCTCTCTCGTGGTTTAGAAAAAAAATGAATGCAAATAGGAAATCGCCGACCAAAAGACCAAGAAAAACTTCCACATCGCCGACCAGCATTTATGGAGTGATGGAAATCTTTCACAAAAAATACACCTCTTTCAATGATGATGATGACAGTGAGCAAGTCGTGTTTCCGGCTTTCGGAAGTTTATGTAAAACGAATCAGGCCAGCACTTCACAATATCTAATGGCTAAGTTAAGAAGTCGTTTTTAATTAAAGGCTGCTAAAAAGTGACGGAGGAATTTTAGTGCGAATAAAGAAGTACAGAGTACAGCTCTCGGAAATTCTCCGAAAGCAGCACTGCGCAATATTTCTTCAAGAGGCGTTTCGGAATTTGCATCGCCTTCACTCCATAGCTTCATATCGCAATCAGCACAACAAAAGGACAGCTCTACAAGGGGGTGGGGGTGCGTGATCACCTCTGAAGTACTGAAAACATTCTGGATGGTGGCCAATACGCATACGGAAGCCGAGGTACGTGTTTGGTCGAACAATGCTGTGCTCTTTTGCTTTGCCAATAGGTGGAGACCACCGACCAAAAGACAAAATTTCCGCACTTTTGACCGAGCACTTAGATTGTGACCGCATTCTTAACAAAAGGTTTCCCTTTTCAATAGTAACGGTGGTGAGTGGTGCTTCAACTTCAGGATGAATAAAAACAAGGTCACAATGCATATTAAGTACTGGCTAAAAGAAGTAAGCACATACTAGAGGAAGAATTTTGGTAGAAAGATGAGATTAACTTCATCAAATAACTCGCTAATTCCCCAAAAAATGCACTACATGAAATCTCATTAAGATGTGCTTTAAAACTCAATAAGAGAATGAGTCCACAATCCACTTGCCGTAGCCCACTAGAGCCTTCACGGTTCATCAGCCCTTTAACTATGCACATAGACGAGGTAAACCATTTGGAAGACAAATGAAATCAGCCCCCACCACCTCTTTTTGAATCGCTTTAATAAAACCTGCATTATCTGTACTCCACAACGTCATATCAAAATAAACACCATAGAGAGCCAGTTTAACAGGGCGTGGGATGCGAGAAGCCGGTTCACTTCCTCTCGCCCTTTTTGTGAACCATATCGAGCAGGCTCTGCAGGTAGGCCACCAGGGCGCCCAAATCGGCGTCGGAGGGGAGTCGCTTGCAGCGCAGGGCGATGCGCACCGAGCGCCAGCGCTTCTGGGCCTCGGAGGCCGAGAGCGAGCGCACGACGCCTTCGGCGAGGGGCCTGGCCAGGCACCAGTCGGCTAGCACGTCTACCACCTCGCTGTCCTCGGCGACGGAGGTGATGAGGAACTCGGTCAGAGCGAAGTCGCACTCCTCGGGCTCGGGGCAGGTGTCCTGGCCTTGACCCTGGGCTTTGTGCACTGGACTGTAGACGTTGGGCTGAGAAGGAAAGGGGGAAGTACAACTAGTTTGTTTGTGCTAATGTTGGCCTCGCATGCATTTATTTCAATCCTCGACCATACTCGACGCGTACCATGGAAAGAAGTTCCCCAGTGTTCAAATTTATAAGTAGCCCATACGTACCGATCCACACGTGTATCTATTGGGGGTTCATTTAGCAATTCTTATCACCTGTGATTCATGTAACAGGACACCAGTCTTATCGACTTTCAGTGCCCAGACTTTTGCTATCAAATACTCTACTGTACTCTCAAGATGTGACCACCAATCACGAGAAACTCGATACAAGTTTGTTTTCCGCTTTTAACTTCCTCCTCCCACATATATCACCTTTGATTGAACCCTTCTAGGGACAAAAAGAGTTGGGGCATAGGCTTTGAGTCAACCCAAAGGCGATTAACCCCTCATTTGTAGAATGCATTCCTCTTCATTCAACCCGGATAAAGTCAATCTGATTCTCTCAGCTTGAACCTTTCTGGACAGACGTTCATCACTGTGACACCAATAGTCCACACCTTTAGAGGTGGAAGTTTATATAAAAGCGGAATCTCCTAATGATGAACTGCGATGCGAATCAATGCAACCGATAAAAATATGAAAGGTTTTTTTCTTTTTTAAGGACTATCGAAATCGCTTGTAAATAGCCATGAAAAAGAGCATAACCACTACAGTGACCGCATTTTGTTTAAAACTATCGAGAACTGAGAATATCTACATCAATTCATGCTACAGCAGACAGCAATAGTACTAAGTTTTGCAACCCCACACAGAAAGGGCTCATATTATCTACCCTTGTTTCGCTAGATACAAGAACGGCAACATACTCATTCTGTTCCTAAACACCGACCATACAGGGAACTTGTTTCCTCTTCAATCTAGACGATCTAACGTTAATGCCACTCAAATAGCTACCCGGGTCCATGAGGAATAATCATCTTCTTTCTTGTTTTTACTTAAACGGGTTGTTAGTGATCCCGTAGTTTGGGTATTGCGTCAGTCATACTCTCGAAATAGTGGCCATTAAATGTGGCATTAGTGGTGCCGCATCATGAATACATTCCACCTAGTCAATCGATTAATTCCCATTAAAACTTTAACAACACTTCATTAGAGGTTCTCCTATAGTCATCATGCAATCTGGCTATATAACTAGCCTTCGTTCTGATTTGTGCAAAGCCCACTAAATTTGACATCAAATATCCACCGTCACAGCCCAAAATAACGAAAAACTAGGACAACCCCCTCGATACTAATTTGTAGCAGAAAGTAGGATCAAAGTGTCGGGGGACGCTTTGATCTTCCCCTTCAAAGCGATACCAACGTGTAGCGTGGGACGGAGAATTTTCGCTCGTTTGAGCAGACCTTTGAAAGGAATACCAAATTTAACCAAAGTATTCGGGATTTCACTTTTTTTCAAATAACTAAGCCAGCTAGTCACCAAATTTATTAAATTTACTCTATGGTTAAGGGAGAAACAAACGTTATTCTTTCTAAGTGACATTGCTTCTTGAAATGCCTACCGCGTGTGGAAAGAAGGCACGGCTGGATTGCCATTCCCTACTCAGACAGCGCAACCGCATTTTTATGGAGTAGATCGTTTAAAGCCCCTCACTCCCACCCGTGACGACGAGGCGGTTTAGGGTTCCATCAAACCGAAGTGCGGTACTACGCAAAGATTGAATAGCTGCTGCAACTACTAGTGCTACTATATCTCTACTCATCGAATTTTATGAACCAGCGTTGGAGAGATAATTACCGCCGTATACCAAAGGCGAACTTAGGCAGTTACTATGGATTAACAGCGAAAATTAAGAGGGAAAACTTTTAAATAAGTGAGATTTGATTTATAGACATATTTCAGTCAATAAGGCATTCTCTATAAACTATAGGGACTACTAAATTGCCATTTGTGGTGCTTACCATAGGTCTGCCCGAATTTCGAATAAACAAAAGAGCAACCAAATGTTGTGTTTAATTAGAGATTCACCATAAATGGTGCACCTTCCTTGCTTATCGACAACTCCCCTCCACCTATTACCGAGCTTGTTAATACCACAAATGCCTACTTCAACCCCAGCTTCCTGCGTTGTAAAAGCTGCTTCTTCCAAATAGTGATAACCTTAAGGAGCAAAAAAAGGTGAACTTTGTGACGTGATTCTTGTACAGATAAAACATCCTCCCTTTTCGATTAACTAGAGCAGGTCTTTTTTCCTCCTCAAAGCTTGCTTCGAATGCCTCGATTGCAGACAGGAAAATTGAACATTGACTATTGTTGGATTCGGTGGTGGCAATTCCAAGTGTATAATTCCTTGACGATCCTACCAGTTTTAACGAAGAAGAATTTCTTTCATGTAGCTCTTTTTCCGGCTGTGACTGAAGTTTTTTTCCCTTTATAATGCTGACACTTTCTACGACGCCTAAGATTTCAATAAACGATCTACTTTTCGCCAGTTGCCAGTCACAAGTCTATCCACCAAAAAAGATGAGACAAGTTGGCGAGAAAGGAGACTACTACTACCACAGAACTACTACCACCTCCCAAGTTGAGAAGCTTTTCCAAGTTTTTGAAGATGACAACGATGAACAGCTGCAGGGTTTGGACTAAGCTTAAATGTCAATTTCAACTCAACTGAAAAAGCAGGATAGGCTTCTACAAGGGCCGCTGCTTCAAGAAACGGCTTATCATCAAACTCAACTGGACATCGACCCGTTCCATCTTCATCCTGTGCGCGTGTGAAATCTCCACTTCTGAATTTCACACATTCATCTTCATAAACCTAACGAATGTTTCTAGCCGTTTCATCAGCTACTGGGTTTCCTGTCTCGAACTCATAAAGCATTATGTGGCCTGAAACGATTCTTGGGTACTTCCATTTTAGCAGGGTTTTAATTAAACGCACTTTAATCTTATTGTTCTATAAAACAAAAATTGATTAGTTTAAGTGTATCTTATGGTAAAACTAATGTTCATCTCCCTTAGACACTGTAAAATACACTTTAATACAAAAATGCAAGATTCGGACAGAAGTTATGGCATTACCAATTCGTGATTAATATTCATATTGGCTCCCATTTTTGCAAAATCCTCATGCCTATTGCCACGTATTTTGCAATTTTCTCAAACTACCATTCAACACTTCTGCCGAACTATTTGTCGGACCCAACCACCTAACCGCTGTTCTTGCAAAACAAGGCATTGTCAAATAGTTTGGCTTTCACCTGCATAGGTCATCCTGCAAACAGAGCAGGTTGCACCCCAGATGTAGGTAGTTAAACAAAACTCTGGATTTTCAGCCTTTTTCTTCCTTTTACTTGCCTTGTTGCTATGGTTTCCATCCCCATTTCATAATATAATACTTTTCCTCAGGAAGAGAGACGGTGTTTGGCAAAATCTAAACAAGTCACCTTTCTAGATTCCCGTCAATACTAGCAACAGAATTACTTCGTTAATTCTTTCGACCCAAACAATACCCATAACCCACTAAATGTATTTCATATACGTTTAAATTGGACAGTGTGTACCTTCTATAAGATCCGCTCTGCGAAGCATCTGGAGTTTTAATCCCTTCCCAAAGTTCCGATTAATCACCACTTTGAACGTAGTTAGACCTACAGAAACCATCGTGACGAAACACCAAATATTCTACTACTAGAAAAAATTGCTAGCAGTCTGTGTCAAACATGAGAACATCAGTTTATTAACGTCATGACTCCACTTACCGACGCGAACGTTGCATTCAGCGACACATCCCCGGAATCCCCAAGTCCAGGTGCCATAAGCGAGGTGTCGGGATCGAAGACGATGGCCGTAGCGTCCAGATCCACATCCGCTGCCGCCGCCGAAGAAGCTGCTTCGCTCCAGTGCTCCGGTCGAATGGACTTGGGGAGGCGGAGACGCTGCCAGACGAGTTGGCGCGACCAGACGGCGAAATCGATGCCCTGGAGGCGCAGCACCTCCTTGAGGGCCTTCGAGAGGCTCTGCAGCACCTCAGCCCGACGGCTGTGCCGCACCACACCCACGGAGATGGATGGGTCGCCAGCGTAGACCTGGGAGGCCTTGCGCAGTAGAATGTCCACCAGTACTGAGGAGCTGGGTGTGAATAAGGCATGCAATAAGACTGATGCATTAGAGTTTCAAGAAATACGGTTTACACTCTAACAACCTCAGGGTGTTGGAACCTGAAAACTCATCATCTCCATTGGCCAATCAGCACCCAGACGATCGAACATTCCAGTTGAAAACGGGTTAACAAACAAGTTTCTGGAATGTCATTATCTATTCAAAGAGACGCATTGGACTTGCTTCGTCAGCATACCACAACCCATTCTGCAGCACGCCGCAACTGGATTTGTGTTTTTTTCTGCACTTTCTTATCTCTTACTAGGCATTAATTATTAGTGAGGAGATGGATGAACCCTTTCAGACCTGATTTTAATTAAAATTCGTTAAAAGCTACTAAAACGGTGTTTTTGTGATAAATTTTAGAGAATAATGTATGGTCACTCCTCTAGATGTGTTGAATGTGTTCGCGCACGCGACACCTACTTTACAACTACAATGAAGTCCTTCGTTAGAACCACTCACGCAAGAGCCGCAGAAACCAACTTCTCAGCTGCATGCCACTGAAAAGTACAAAAAAACTCGTTGGCCAGTTTGGACGACAACTACGACAGTCCTCCGGGTACAATGCTTGGCCTCGTCCGGACTCCCCGAATATCTTAGCCCACCGTGGACTACTGTGTGGCTGTGACACCAATCACTGCCATGCCCACCTTGAGGAGACCATTCCTACCAGCTTGTATCGTGTTGGAGTCAATTAGACTATTTTGAGCAAAACTCTTCAACAAACCCGTTATTTTCACTGTCGATTGTGCTTATTTTGAATTTATCAAACATTATAGTTATCAAACACGTTTTTTGCTTTTTCTTGGTGGGCCTGTCAAACTCATCGCAAACACCCTGTACACTCCTACCTCCTCCATTGCTCCCTCACCGGTCTTTTCTAACTCACTTGCTTTCGAGTTCTATGGGTGTACGAGGTTATGCATCGCCTAGAACACCCTCAAGCAATTGTCATGTGCCTCAAATTTCCAACTCTATCGTAAAGGCGCTTCTTTCCAAGGCTACAGTGATGCAAAAAACGGATCAAAATAGAAGGTAGCTCTAATCATAAAAACCAAAATATGCGATTCCAGCACTGAGAAGCTGTGCAGGAAAAAAGTACTCAGCAAGGATTTACTACTTTACCAGAAATTGACGACTAGCCAAAATTGCCTGTAAATAATATGATTTATCCGATTTCAAGCACGGGCTTATTGAAGATCGACGAAAGGCCTAAGCCTAGTCGCTGGACAAAGCGCGGACGTTGCAAATACTGGACGTTTACCGTATGGAAATCAAACGACTAATCCATTATAAAGCGCCCACAGGCTCGCCACTCGATGAGGATGACTCTTTCAGGCTTGATGTACAAGTAAGGACGTCAAAAGGTCACTGAAACAATCATGTTTCGGGGTTCTCCACATTCATCTTTTCTCTCTAAGCCTTATGAGATACATTACGTCTAATAAAACGACTTTTACTGGTCTGTTTCATATCGTCCGTTCTGCATTGGAATTTCGTGGGTGTGGGATTGTACATAACCTCATGTAATCGATTCTATCCTTGTAGCAGTTGTAATTAAAAATAATTCAAGCTATTTATCCTAGTGCGGCTCTCTAAAGCACCAGGCTATGTAACTGGAGCAGCAAAAAATCTAAAAGTCAACTTAAGAAGCAGCGAGAACGTCGCGCCAAAATCGCGTGATGGAAGCACTCCTCCACGCTTTGCGATTCTATCGTGCCAAACATTTCCCAACACCTCCATACGGTTCATTAACCGACGTTAAACGGCCAACTCTAACTTAGTGACAACTTTTATGAATTCCGGAGATTCTGCAACGCCAAAACAACTTTCCAATAGCCCTGACAGCAGCCATTTCCATCAAATTTCAAGCCACACATACCGCATCCCCCATTCCTTTGAAGAGGCCTCTTTTAAGAGGACCATGAAGCAAAAAAACGAAAGACCAACTCACGAGGCAGCCCTGGCGAGGGCATCAGGCCAGAAGCGCGTGATTCCGAGGCGATGGAGGCACTCCTCGACGGCGAGTTTCTGGCGACAAAGCAGGGCCTCCTCGAGGGCCTTGTGGATCTTGAGGCGGAGGGTGTCACCGCTGCCGAAGGTGGAGAGGCCTAGGAGGGAGTGGAGGGGTGCGGGGCGCCCTGGACCCCCGCCGCTTCCATCGTGGACGCCGGTGGAGGCGAAGGAACCGGCGCTGGAGCTGAGACTCTGTTGCTGCCACACCTGTAGCAGCCGCTTTACGTGCTCCAGGAAGACCAGCTTCACGGGACCATCCTGTAGGCGCGAGAAGGTGTCTGTGGCGGCGAAGAGCACAGCAGCCAATAATGGGATCAACTCAGTTCAGCCAGACGTTAGCCAATCTTACTGTCTCTCAACTGAAGACGCATCCTACGGTCAGAATGCGCTTACCACCTATAATGGAACGCGCTTAGCCCGTCGATATAAATTTGGAGGATGAAACTTTAACAGACGTGACCAGTGCCGAGTATTGACGACTTGGAAATCCGATGCGCATATCGGGATCAACTCAATTCAGTCAGATTTTAGGAGAAGCACCTGAGGCAACGAAATTTAACGAGTATTTTATAATATCTAGTGGAAGTGAACATTATTTTCATGCTTACAGGTATTAAAATTGATCAAATTTGCTTGACCAAAACCTTGCTAACATGGAAGTACCCAAGAATCAAAGATGGTTTGCGAAATTCTGAAGTGGAGATTTCACCCTCCATGGAGATGAAGATGAAGATCGAACCGAACTTACGACATCCAGTTGAGTTTGATGAGAAACAACTACTTGAAGAAGCTTATCCTGCTTTGTCAGTTGAGTAATTGGCAATTCAGCCTATTTAAAACCGTCGTCATCTTCACAAGCCTGGAAAAGCTCCTAAGCTTGGAAAGTGGACGCTTCCTAATGAATTGCCTGAAAACAATCAACTCAAGTCTCGCCAACTTCTTCCACATTTTTGGTGGATACACTTGTGACTGGTGACTGATGAAAAATGACCTTTTAAGGAAATGATAAGCGTCGTAGACAGTTATTTCGTGAGCGGGGGAATAACTCCAACCACAGCCAAGAAGGGGACTTTATAGGAAAACGGTTCTTCTTCTTCTTCTTCGACCTATCTGGTGGGATCATCAAGGAATAATCCACTTTGAATTGTTACCACCAAATGCGGAAACAATTGATGCTCAAACATACTGCGAGCAACCAGGACGGCGTTTAAACCTGGCGTTAAGGAAGAAAAGACCACGATTTAGGAATCGGACATCCATGCTCAGCCGCAATCCAGGCAATGGTCCCTTGTGTCCTCTTCCCTACCTTACATGTGAATTTGGCCTTTACAAATCAGAACTTTTAATGTTTAGAGGCAAATCTGCGCTGCTAATCTCCACGAACACATAATGTAGCTGCCCAATGTGGTGAGCACTTCGTAGCGGCTAAAATGTCCCAACCTCACAGCAACCGTCCATCTTGTTTAGTAGACGCACTTGAGCAAATACGTGCGGAGAGTATGTAACCCCCGTTAACCAATGTCTGAACCAGAATTTACCTCCATTCGGCAGAAGGATGTTGAGAAATAGCTCAAATACACTACTTTGTTGATGAAAGGCCTCCTGGCACCACGACGATATACCTTAAATTATGCGCTTATCTACTTATTAATATTAATTAAGAATTTCTATTATCTCGTCATCCATCAAAATATACAAGCTTTCTTCAGCCCGTAGCTGGTGACTCTAGGCCATCAATAAATGTCTCCACGCAAACGCGACTGTTGGGCTTTCGTCAAGTCCTCAGATAATTTTAGGACCATTGTGTGTCCTTTCCGGTAGATTAGTCTTTACGACTCGTGAGACAAGAGGATGCACGCGGAAATCGGAATAGAAGATGGCGTGAATCAGGAGTGCGAAGTACAATGGACACTGGGTGTTGGTTCTCCTGCATTCCTCCGCATATGACAGCTCTAAAGCCCCCTTTCTACAGACCAGACCATGCAAAGCACACAAACAGAGCTGTAAACACACCACGAAGGTGTCAGTTCATGTTCCTGCCTGGCTATTTAGGGAGTGGTATAAATCACAAACATGATTAGGAATAAGTGCGGATTAGAGCGCTTCAACCTTACAGAAACTTTCCATCTTGTTGAGTGAATACACATAAGTGAATGCTTGTGAAAAGGCTCAGAAACCGCTCATATAGTAAATGCTGACCTGAAGGCCTACTGAAACCATTACGGCCAGCATTGAATTTGACATTTACTGGGGATAAGCTTCCAAAAAACTACTTTCTATTAAGAATTGTGATTCTCCATATCCCATTTTTAACGCTTCTAGTGGTTATGTACAGCATTCTAGTTCTTTTCTACCTATTTCGCCACCCAGCTTCGACACCTAAATATTTCCTAATGATTTCTCTCTTGTAATTACTTTCCTAGATGTCTAACTGTCATGCCTACCCATGAATCTTCGTCTGCTTCGCCACTTTAAAGGGCAACAACGTCGATTTTCCTTCCCCAAACCGGTTTCTACGATTACAGGGCCTACAAAATAAACTCTTAGATAGACGATTCCTATTTGGAGAGCTAGAGGACAAATAAAGCTTCCCCTGGGCCTACCAGCTCATTAGGCAATTGACTGCCAATTTTTAACGAATAAACCATCTGGGGCTCAAGGGCAGGGCTGCACTGCTACTCGCGGGGAGGCCTACATCTTGCAGTTACCCGGTCACGTCCCCACTAGAGTCCATCTCTGTCTAATAAATTCCAGCCCCTTTCAGTCCAGTTTCATTCTCACACCAGGATCAGCAGGGATTCCCATAACAAACGTTTCTCAGGAGTCGGCGCTTCCTTGGCAACTCGTGTTTCTACACTGAAATCACGAAGCCCAAAATTGCACCATTTCAGCCTATATTACGTGAAGAATCACTGCACATGTTTTGACTACTACACAAGACATATTGTCGTTTTTCCCTATCACAGTTCCATAAAGCTGGCTATAGATAATTTGAACCTGAGAATAGGCTTTTATACACACCCTGCTTGTCCAAACTTCTGTTTTGCAGGATCCAAAGCCAATTCGATGTACTTTACTTAAACAAACTTAGCAATACCAGTACCTACTGACGTCACAGGAGGGAGAAATTGTACTGTTGACTCAAATCTGATCGCCAGCTGACACATTCCCACGACAAAGTGCATTACTTGGACATGACCAGCTTGGCGAATCCCTAACGTAGTGTATAAACTTTGGGTGCCCCCTTCTGGTTCTCTGATGCTCAACTGAACCTCTGGCTATTTTCTGATAAGATGGTTATAAATAGGGGATACTTAAATCAATCACACTAAGACTATCAGGTCATCCAATAAGTTCAGCCCGATTTTTGAAATAAAACAAGTGACCAGATGTTGCATTCAATTTCCTGAGTATCTACGACTTCAATAAGTTCATAAATGCCATTATTGTGAAATTATTATGGTTTGGATTCCATGAACTTACAAATGTCAGTTTCAAAATCCTTCTGTGGCGTTGCAAAAAGCTGTTTCTTCTAAATGATTTTGCAAGTTACGAAACAAATGGAATTCTGAAGGAGGATAAAGTGGATGAGGAAGTTTCTCCCCAACAAGTTCTTCCATCTTTCATGACGTGAATCTTGCTGTCTGGGGGTCGAACATTGTCCAGAAGAAACATCACTACTTTTCTGTTCACTAGAGCAGGTATGCTCCTTCACACCTTGGTTCCAACGCCCTAATAGTGCTGACAATCGATTTGAACATTGAATGTTGCTCCATTTAAAGTGGATTAGTCCTTAGCCAGCCAATAAATCTAATGAAGAGGCACCTTCTCCACATCAAGTCCCCTTCCCCGCTTACGAAGCCTCTGCCAAAGACGCTTAGCATTTCGGAAGAAAAAACAGTCATTTGCCGTCGCCAGTCAAATAAGTTGGCGAAAATCTGGATAAGACCAGATATTAACTCGAGATTTTGAAGGTGTTGATGATCAGTTACATGGTTTGAACCAAGCTTGATTGCCGATTCCAACTCAATTTGATAAGGCATGACAAACATCTCCAAGGGCTGCTATTCAATCTTCACCTTATTTCAGGGTGAAATCCCAACTTCTGAATTTTGCAAACCATCTTCTGCAACTTTTTTCATTAATGTTTCCAGCCGGTTCGGCTGCTGCTGAGTTTCCTTCCGTTCTAGAACTCATAAAAAATTATACGCCTCAAATGATTCTTGGGTACTTTCACTTTAGAGTGTTACCAATGAAACAAGTCTTAATTTTATCGTTCAGTAAAATAAAATTTGATCAGTTAAACTACATCGAGATATAGAAGTAATGTGCAGTTTCATTAGACATTACAAAATAGACTTTTAAAATCCAGACAAGACTTATGGGGTCATTTAGTATTTCCTCCATAATACAGCTATACATCAGAGGGTCTATTTCACAGTGCAAGATGATACAACGAACACATTCACCACGTATTGAATTATTAATCAAACGCTACTGACTCAAATCAATATACATCGCCTGGAAGCGCCAAAGCCAGAAAACCCGGGCGTCTTTCAGATCGCAAATGCAAAGTGATTCCGCAACCGAATACGCACATTGCCCCCCATGATCCACCGACGCTGAACCACCAACGTTCATGTGACTGTTACCATACTTCGTATCCGAGGTAGACAAATAAAACGTCATCAAATCATAAAAACTACAGACACTAGATATTAGCTACCATGAATCCTCCGTTCCTACTTAAACGCTTCTACGCACCAAGCGTACTACGCAGTTTTGAAATTGGCAGCCTACCTCCCAGGTACTTGAGAACCTTGGCCCTGTCGACAGCGGTGGCAAGCAGTTTGAAGGCCCTGTCGAGGGCCCTCTGGACTAGGGGGCTGGCGGCCTGGGCGCGGTCCCACGCCTCGGTGGCGGAGGCGGCCGAGGAGGCGCCGAGCGCCGTGAAGCCCGTGGAGAAGTACTGCGGCTCCTCCGTCACAGTCTTGGGGCGCTGCGTGAGCATCCGCAGCAGCCCCGAATGCACCAGGGCTATGAGGCTGTTGGAGACCACTGTCAGCCGAATCGTGTCTGCCAGATCCCACTGTGGGAGAAAAAACAAGGCGGTGATGGCGGTGCTAGAAGTCTGTTTCCTGACACCCGTTCCACACCAACGGTGCCCTTTTGTGGTACCATCAGTGGGTATATGTCTAAGACAAATACAGCAGTCTTCTGCCAGTTACTGTTGGGGGGTTTAAAATGATTTTGCCGGAGCCCGAAAAAAGCCCAGGTCTCATCTGTGACAGGTGATTCATCCTAGCGATTCATCGCCTCTGTCGTCTAATCAGCACGCAAACCAAACAATTTCTAGCCATAACCTCATACATATTGGACGTTTCCCTCTTTTTAAATTTGTAACATGGCATCCTGTAGAGAAAGTCTACGCTTGTATTTGATACCTTCTTCCTCTAACTTGTTGGTGAATTTATACTCTTGTAATAGTACGGAGATCCCCCCAAACGCTTGCTTTTTAATTTCATAAAACTATTTAAACCGCTAATTCATTCGATAATAGCAAAATCTAACCCGACACCATATTCACTCTCACGCATAATTCGTAGTGGTTACTATGCCGTTGACAATGCATCTAACCACCTCAATGTGTCTGGCATTGGTTGCTAGATGGAAGAAGACACAGCAAGCTAACTATAACTAAACTGAGGCCTCCAATTCCTATCACTCATTTGACTGCACTCTTTAAAAACTATACTTAAAGCTATGCTTAATAAGACGGATCTGTCGACCACAAACGCTGTCACTCTTTTGCTTTGGTAGGAAGACAAATCATAACAGAACCTGAGGAACTTCTAGCGACCCTACGCCGACCTGAGAGTAACAATCGCACTACTAAGCAGGAGTACCTAAATCACCCCAATGACTGATTACTTGCACCTATACCGCACACAACTTTCCAATACACACGCTGAGACGAACGTCTTCTATTCTCATCTTGTCCTGGGTAAATTGCCCAGCTAACCGCTACAAACTCACCGGGAGAGCAAAATATGGAAACTCGAAGCGATTGACCTCCACATAGTACGGTGAACACTACTCCCAAGACTCCATCCATCTAATAAAGCTCTAACTCTTGAGTCGTTTAACTACCAGATAACCCAATCAAAAGCGGCTACGTCAACGTTATTTAGCTGCTCTGTGAATGTTTTTCAGCCATTTGAACATCTGTGTGTTCACTCGAGCGAGTAAAGTCGGTGAGTGTCAAAAGTAGAATGCAATACATTGTGCAACTCACAACCCGACAGTTATAATGTGACCGTTTCCTTTCAAGTGGCCCCTTTCCTACATTCACAAAGTGGATTCGATCCCATTTCAGGTCGCGGTAACTTGGCAAACTTTACCACTACCAGCTGAAAATAAGGTTGAATGATTCGCCGTTTGCATGAGCCACCCCGGAGAAAAATCACCTGTGTAAAATAATCCACGCACATCTGCCGGGGGGTTTTCGGGTGGCAGTAAATGGAGTTAGTTATGCCTGACAGCTGGTCAACTGGCACACAACAGATTGTCATGCCTCCCACTTCCTTCCTTCCCTAAGGCCTGCTAAGCACGCGAACTGATTCAAAGCTAGCCAAATCGTGATTAGGTTGTAGCGTGTTCATGCACAGTGTCAATGCCAACATGAGACACGCAAATGAACTGCTTTTCACGTACCTGAGCAATCTGGTCCATTCTGAGCCACTCCTGCACGTTTGAGTAGTCAAGTTCACTTCCTGCAATGAAAAAGGTAGTAAAAAACAGTGAGTGAGAGATGGAATATATCTACGTGGTGAATCTTCAAAAGAGAGGATACACCTGATTCAGGAAGTTTCCGCTGATTGAGTAAAATCCCACGAAAGGACTCAGAACCACATTCTCTTGTCTGGTCCCAGTGGCAGCAACCGCAAAAAACTGTGAGACTCGTATTCCCCTTTCAACAACGAGATTGAATATCAATATTCTTGGGCCCATTTTAATGGTCAAATCTCTAACGCCGACATTTTAGATTATTTAGTTTATGGATAGCAGGAACATGTCACCTAAAACTTTGATAGAAGTATGAGCAATTACATTTCTGTAAGTACTACAGCCAATAGCCCTTTAAGGTGAAATTGGCACAACTCCGTATGCCTTCTTATAATACAACCTTGGCGAGTGATTAATATTTATTATTCAACATTGGTTAGAGTACCTTTATTGCAACATCCATTTCATTTCACCGCAATGTCGCACTGTGTCTAGTGTCAATTACCAGGTAAAAATGCAATCTAAAACTTGACTACACTTATTCTGGTACTCATTCGACACTGATATGAGGCTCAGTCAAACTAAGCGTTCACATAGAACTGCACAATTCTACGTACATCCTCTATCAAGTCGTATTGTATTAAATCAGTAAAAAAACATCGCGAAGACAATAATTCCAACTTTTGGGGGTAACATGCTAAACGAAAGAAATGCATAGTGCCAAATCTAAAACGCCCGCATGTGCATTGAAATCCCAGGAAAAGGTCTACCAACAGCATTCTTTGAACCTTCCAAGTTTACCCTGGGTGTCTAACAAAGTCCAATTAGCCACATACTTCATTGGTCCGTCACTAGTAGCAGGTCAATGCTCGAGATATGAAGTAATAAAAGTCTCATATGGCGCAATATAGTTTGGAAAACCTTGTCTACAAAACCGATTCGTAACTGAATCTTGGAGGAAGTAGAAACAATCAACAATCGACTCGCGGTACCTAGCTCGGGATGCTGGAAACCCACCACCCATCGATCATTATTAATCGTGGTTTAGCATAATAACGACTTAGTCCCCTGTTTATTCTTACCTCTGTCACGGGCCTGGCTGAATCTATATATAGGTAAGACGAAAAATCTGTGTGGATACGATCTTGAAAAAAGGCCTTAACACTAATCTGGGTTCAAAGTTATCCTTAAATTTCACTTAAAACGACCGACTTACTAAAGAACAAAAAACCTTCCTTTGTGCAGAGAGCGTGGAAAGGCAGCCGGTACTTCTCCAACATCGACTTGTCTGTGCCAGTAGGCTGTGGACAAAAATCCGCAATGAAAGACCGTGATTTCGAGGAGTAATCGTGTTATAAAAACGAATTGGAGGCTCACCTCGTCTCTAAACGATGTCTCTTTGGCACCAGACGATGTACTCTTCCGATTAGACTTCAGTTTGTAGTTGCGTAGGAACGAGAGCAGTTGGGGCAACTGGAAGACATACAAGCCCTTATGAAAGCCCCTCGAAGGTGGAAGGAGCAGCTTTTGCCTGCTTCGTCAGCAAACAAAGATGAACAAAAAGCCCAGACACACTCAATCCACCAGTCGTTGCTATTACTGTCTTGATGAATAATTTAGACCTCTAAAATAGCGGTAGAACCCTATACAGCAACTTATAGCATATATTCATAATACTACTACTACTACTACTACTACAACTACTGGTGTGAAACCGCTTCCATACTTAGCGCCGAGTGGAAGTTTAGTCAAGAGAAATCGGTACCAATTGCACTATCCGAATAGGTTTGGATGGAATTTGTCCACAGAAGAAAAAAAGAACTGAGGACAAGAACTATTCGTTTTTCTTTAGGAAGGAAGTTCTTCAGGATTGGTAGAGATAGGCAAAACCAAAGAAGGCTTCTCAAATTTCAGTGGTTTGCCAATCTATTGAAGTCCTCGGCAATGCGAGTCATACGTATTGGTCCATTAATCACCTCAAGAACCTGTGCTTGAAAAAAAATCAAGTCCAAGCCTACCTTACGCTAGGACCCATCTGGAGACATTAAATCACTCAGGAGGGCGCTTTTTAAGGCACCACCAAGTTTTGTGGTCAAAAGAGGAGAAATGACGCACGGTGGGGGACAATTCGACATTGTCGTAGTGTCGGAGGCACCTCAGGAGGAACGCCAGCTGCTCGTAGTCGAAGGGCGAGGTGTGACCGAAGTGGTATTTGAGGATCTTAACGACTTTGTCCGGGTTCTTTCTTAATCGATAGAGCAGCGTGTGCACCTCCTCAGCTCGCGACAACTTGGCTTGGGAGTACTCCCTGTTCCGAAAGTGATAGGAATTAAAAAAACTTTACTGGACAATGAAAACTGATTTTTCTCTAATAGACACATATGCGGTGACCCGAGAGTCTCAACGTACCGTTTAGCAAGCTGCTGAACCGCACTTAATCGGGTGCGTGTATTCCCCCTGAACCACCAACTCCACGAGCCATGTAAGGATTGGCATAGGTAAATGAATACTGTCACCCCAATCTGGATACACAAAATTGTACTTTGCCTAATAAACACTCTGGTGCACACATCTTCTCTTCTTGCTCTGATATCGGGGGACCCCTCACAATACCTAGGATAACTTATTTGTTTTAGAGAGAACCTTAGCACATTACAGATCAACCGTTCGAAATATGGGACCTGATTGGCTGGTGATATCTGCATTCTCCCACGGTCATACCGAATCAAAATGGATTAAAACAGAACCTGACCGATTCTTTATAGATCTCCTTAGCAAGCGACTAGGAATTTCTGAAATATAAAAACAAATAGCTAAATATTTACCAAAGCCATATTAATCAACTAGTTTATAAGCTTTTCAGCTACATGATTCCAGCTTCGGGGAGGAGAACTGAACGGGCCTAGATCTTGATTCAGTCGGCTCATCAAAGCCAGCAAAAGTGCATTTCAATAAAAAACAGTGGATTAAATCGAGCACACACCTAAATCCTGCCAGTTCATCGCCTCCACTTCTCGCCGAGTTGGGTCTCTCCGAGTAGGGCGTGTTGAGGAGGATCTCCAGATGGCTGCACAGCGCCTCCACCACGTCCTGTTGGAAGTCCTGGCAGAACTCCACCAACTCCTCCACCGGAGGCAGTGGTTTCGACGTCGTCGAAAGCGGGTCAGTCACCTCAACGGCCCGACAGGCGGGCGGCACAATCGATATCAAGTGGCGTAGCAACTCCGCCGGTCTGGGGTCGCGTCGACTCAAACGGAGCTGGAAAGCAGGAGGATGAGGAAAGAAGTTTTAAGCACGCAGTACAGCCAGAGATTAGTTCCAAGAGGGCAGTAACCTACGCCATAGACCTGCAGATTGGCGTCCCACTTGGCGTAACGAGCGAGAAGCCTGGCAGTGGCCCTGAGCTGGACAGTAGTCTCGGAAGCCGGCAGGAGACGGGTGAGGCCGTAGGCCATGGTGGCGATGGCCTTGACCTTGTTGGTCGCCCGCGGGTTAGTCGTGACCACCTGGTGGAGCTGAGAGCTGCTCCTGGCCAGTGGCAAACAGCAGACAACCCCAAAGATGAGGGGCAGGTCGGGGTGCTTTTCGTGCAGCAGACGGTCCAGTGCCTGACTCAACCAGGCGACCATGTCTCCGCCTTCGATGGTGTTTATTTTGCCACATAGTTGCTCGCACTCCTCCGTGTCCTGAGGTGGAAGAAAGTGGTGTTTAGTCAATGTAACATGGTCGCTGTCTGTGATTTTAGAGCATAGGGGTTGAAGACTCACGTTCAAGTAATTGTAATAAAAGCAGCTCTTTTGTTAGTGCTAATCATTTCGGCCGTAAGGATATCCAAAAAAGATGGCTTCCAGCAACAACAACTCTCCCGTCGAGATGGAAAAACCCATTTGCTGATGTCTGAGCAATGGCACCAACTCAGTTCTTCATTACCCCTCTGCTTTCAAACATCGATAAATGCCTACCCTAACAAAATATAGCTATTTTATCCTGTGGAAACCTGGAGACGACTTCCTGACTTCAATATGACCCCAGTAGTACTAAGGACATAACAATGCTATTGAATTCTGACCTATTACTGCCTTAGACCCTGAATAGGCATTTCCTTCGGTGTGCTCAGGAGGATTCCTAGCTCAGACCACTAGGTAGAGCTTCTTCTATGATTAAATTACACATCGGCCGCCATTTCTTCTGGTGTACTTAGCAGAAAGCCCAGCTCAGACTAGCGAAGCCAAACGTACGTCAATCGATGCAGAAACCAAACCAGCTGTTTAGGCTCTATCTACATACAGCAGGCGCCATAGGCATCTAGGCAAATGATTAATATGGTTTACCCCTAACCTCCCTCTCCCCAACACTTCCACGCCTCCCACTTAAAAGTAACCGTTTTTAGACAAAACAGTAGAACGTCAAAGCACAAGTCTAAACTGTCAGTTAGGGGAAAGATGCCAAGCACTAGTCAGGCTCCTACGTTTTCACTTAATAGTTTTGTTTTAACAAGCATTACCCTTGGTGGAGATCCTGCATACATTTCCACTTAGTAATAAAGACACCTATTATTAGAATAATAACGTGCCAACCTGTAAATCGAAGTGTGATTTTGCAGTGACTAATTATATGAAGTTCGGTCAATCCTTACCAACTAATGAATGGCCCCAACTTACAAAGTCATAGCCCCCATTGGTCCAGGGATTGAGGCTTGCGTTGCGAGTAGTTAGTCTCTAAGGGGTGGTTACCATTCGTATACGCCCGTTTCAGCCCATAGATACAGTTCTAGGTACCCTTTTGAGTTTGCAATCAGAGCACATGCAAGAATCTGGAGCTTTAGAGCACACTCTCCATTAGCCTGAGCCGTTGCCCACCCATAATCTTTGTGGCACTAGTCGAAGGCGGCATTTTATCAATAGTTAATAACGTATGAAATTCATTACTCCCGGCTTCATGAGATGCACAAATAGGTGAAAATGACTTACAGGCAAACAGGAAACAAGGGCCGTGATCGCTCCAAGCATCGGGAGGGCTACAGTTAGCACCAAACCCAAGTCGGTGGCGTACGTGGTTACGAGCTCCAAGCCCTCCAAGAGGACATCATACAAGCCCGATTTGTCACCTAGAAGAGTTATACTTAAATGGGGAAAGGCCTTACTGTGTGGTCGGGCCAAACGGATGACTCGTAGGAGCCAATTCAGCGAGGGAGCGAAGAGGTCCTCAGCTACACCATCCCTCCAGCCAGCGCCCAGTTCTTCCTCGTAGAGAAGGGAGAATTTCCACGTGTCGAAGGCCTCGCCTCTTCCTCGTGTTTCGCCGGTACCCTACAGCGACATTTTAACAACGCAATGACAAAGATGTATAAATGACAAATTCTGATTGGAAAATATTTTTTAAGCAACAGTTCGGGTACACCGACGCAAATTTATTAAAAAACGATCACTCTTCACTGTCGTGGAGGACAAGTCCAACAAGGAATTACAAATTGAAGTATGAAGAATGTACGGGATTCCTGGTACATATAAGGGTTGGTTTGATCCGGCCTTTATGTCTCTTCAGTAAATAAACTCAATATAATTAAAAAGCTGTCGAAATAAATTTTACACAATGATACTAGGTTACTCATTTTTCCGACTTCGTTGAAGGTGTTCACGCACACAAAGCAGAGCAGATTTCATCCCCGAAAATATGTGTAGAAGGGCCTTAGGTTGGACTCAGACGCCTAAGTGGAATTGCTGACCACCGCAATTAAGCTCTGGATAAAGAGGGCAGCCGAAATAGGCAGCCGTATGTATGGTCGCAGCTGGATTGCATGTCAGCCGGAAAATTTTACGACTCACCTCCGAACATCCCATATCTTAACCCGCTGATGTACTGCCGGTGCATACGATTGAGTGCTGTTGTCGAGAAAAACACCAATCGCCATGCCAGTGCCAAGTTAACCAACGACAGGACCGAAGCAGCTTTTTGGGAAGAACTTTCCCCAAGCTCCTTCAGGTTCAAAGTTGGGCCGGATCGAGACTGACGCAAAAGCTGCTTATTTTCAGTTAAGCTCTTTGGTGAAAACGGTGCCATTTCAGTGTTTACTTAATACCTTTTAAAGGTGCCATTTTCAATCAACAACCGCTTTCCTTTTCCTGAATTGACAATCATTCGGTCCCAAGCGTTATGTACTATCCGAAGTTTGGAAGCAGTACAACCACAATTTAGGCCCGCAGGTACACATGCGCACAAGCACATGCTAACTACATGTCAAACCCTGTAACCTGAGGTAAACTGCATGGTCTCCGATTGCAGTACAGGATATTCCTGTAGAGAATATGTACACGATGTACCTACTTTCCACACAAAGCACAATCGAACAGTATTTTCGATAGTTACGGGCCATAAATAAGTAATACGTTATGCAGTACGGATGCCGCGACGGTTAATGGTGTTGATCAAACCCAGCCCGTGCATATTACCGACAATAAAATAGGGGCTTAATGATGCTACCCCCACATCTGGCCAATATGCAGTCTCATTCTCTCCGTCCACTCGCACAATGAAATTACTCGGGGGCAATTTGGTTTATTTGAGTGCCTGCAACATTAAGCTATAAATTATTCAACATTTAACGGTGGCCTTCACATGCGAGTGAGGTCGTATCCTTCAGCTAACCAATGGGGAAATCAGGAACATCCCAGATTAAATCGAAGCCACTTTAAATAGTGTTGAAATTGCAGTTTCAAATAACGGCCTAAAGAAGAGAAGATTAAAATAGAAATTTCAACTTTCTGGCACTGGTTTTATCTATTCGACTTGATTAGACTCATCAACCAACGTCTGGGTATAGTCAGCACGTCAGATCCTCAACCAATGACTCACTGCTTTATGTTTATACTGAATTGCAAAGAAATTGGGAAGTCCGGGGCGGGAAGTCAGACACAAACACCTGCATGGGGCGAGTGAATGAGAGATAGCGACGGTTGATTGAGTTCATGAATAAGTGAAAACAGAAAAAAGGGGGCGTTGGTGAGTGCCACTGGCGCAGTGGACAGGAAGTTGCTCCGTCAACAACCATCCGCGCCATATGCCAGCAAATTTTGTGGGAAATGAGGGATTTACACTAGGCTGTGACAAAACTCAAAAACTTCCATTCCTTAGTAGGGTGACTGTGTCTCCTAGCATTTTTCGGATAAAATTATTGTCCCATACCACTTTCAGCTAAGATTTTTAAAAGAACGCTCGATGATATCCACTTTAGGTGCTTCTCCTCAAGGGAAGTATTTAATCAGCAACTTCATTTTCAAATCGATTCTAACTTACCCGATGCCGTTGAGAAAATTTAGAAAAGACCAATGAAATACAAGAAACCAGTGTCAGGACACGGGTAGCTTCCTCTGATATTTCTCCTGAAAACAATAAAATTGGATGCTCAAAATGACCTCAAAGATAAACGAACACTCAATAGTTGCTACTTACAAATTCCGAGTAACGACTTAAATTTTTATTCCTGTCTCGTAAAACAGCTGGGTTGTCCTTACCTTCATTGAAAACCCGCTCCAACAGATCGCCCATCGACTGTAGCACCACTGCCACTTGTTCATAGTGCGTAGCACCCCTCTTAAGCACAAACGGGAGGAGCTTTTCCGTGACAAATTCCAGCCCAGTGGTGGTGTCAATCGGGCCACCGCATCTCCTCACCCGGTCAGTTAGACACCGCATAGCCGCAGCCACCTCCTCAATAGAGCGTTCACTGGCACCCAACCACGTATCCAGAAGCAGGATGTCCACATCCGCCTCGTTCAGACCACCCAACCGGGCCTCACTCACACCCTCCAACTGGAGAAGCTGAAGAAGGAGACGGAAGGTGGCCACGCAGTGCACCTCAAAGGGCCTCTCGGTGAAGGCGGTTAGAGAGAGGATGTCAGCGGGAGTGAAGGGAGCCGCGCAAAGAGAGGGGAGACGTGGCAGGATGGGGCAATTTAGTTCCTCCTCTTGGTTAAGCAGCCTCTGTGCGATATGTACGTAGTCGTACCAACGACGCGCACACTTGCAGGTGGTAGAGGTGGACTCACACAGGGTTATTGCCTTCAGAGCGGTGCACACAAATACGCTGAGGTAGAGGGAGGCCTAAAATGCATAAATCAAGTACAGTTAGTACACATGGCATAGTTCATCAACGGGTCAAGTTTGTAGGACTTACGCAGTCGGCTCCAAGCTGTACTCTGTCCCACTGGATGGCCAGATTCCAGAGCATCTCTTCACAGACCTCTTCCACGCCGAGGTCGCCCCCACAACTTCCCATCTCCAGCACCTCTGTCAGGACCGTAGTGAGTAGGTACTCCACCCTCTCCTGCACATCCACTTCGGCCTCCTCTGTACACTCAATGGCCTGCGCCACGGCCACGCCAATCAAGTCCCTGGCGAATCGATCAGGAGGCAGTTGGCGGAGATTGGCGACTGTCTGGGCATCGGTGAGGACTTCGTCCCGAAGGGTGGGAGGACGACCACGGGAGGGGGAGGGCAGCCAGGGAGGGGGTGCGAACTGCAGTAGGGCGGTGTGGGGACTGGTGGGGGCCAGCTCGTACTTGGTGGTCGTCAGGATAGCGGCTGCCTTGGCGCGCTGTGAGCGACGTGTGAGGCCGGAAAGCACTGTCTCGGAGAGACGACGACCGCGATCGCTGCCCTGGCTGTTGCTGCTGCATTGGGTGAGAACGGAGTTCACGAGGCTATGCAGCTGTGGCGGCCAGGGTAGGGAAGCAAGCTTGGTCATGTATTTGAGAGTCTGAAAGGGGAAGGTGTGGCAGACTTATTAATGGGTCAAAGTCCTCTGAAGTGAATCATACAGTAAGGCTAAAGCCTCTTTAACATGTCTAGTGCATTTCATGGATTAAACATTTAGAAGGAAGTTCATTTTACCTATTAAAACCATTCACTGCTACAAATCATACCATGTTCCAATTATTGCAAGGATTAATAATCTTGGTCCCTTTCTTCGAACGTTAATAAACACTTTTTCATATAGTCAGTAGACGTTTTCATAGAACGTAGCCCTGATAAATAGGACTTTAGTGAATTTTAAACTGATAATTCAACTTCCTACTTGCATCTGCAAATTCGACCACAAATGTTCCCCAATAATGAGGTTGAGGTCTGGGGATTGTGATAGTGGCCAGATGATAAGACGCTCAGCTACATTAGAATGCTGCTCCTAGTGCCGTCATTCTCTAGCATTCCAGCCGCTCTATGGATTGTTGCTGTATTATCAGCATCTTCGAAGATGGCAGCGTTCCCCAGCCATAGAATGGACTTGGCCGACCAAATTACTAGCCTAAATAGTCTCGGCTGTTAATTCCTCTTCCAGAACCTGGAAGAAGTCATTGACCCCGGGGCGCATTTCCAGGAAATAGCACCCCAGCTCATCGTCATCATCACAAAATCCCTGCCATGTTTTACGGTTGAGGGAAGGCATCAGTCTTCAATAAGTGCTTCCAAACGTAGAGCACGCCGCCAGTGGGCAGAAATAAAGTAAACGAAGATGATTCGTCAGAGAAAATAACATTTTTCCGCTGTTCGAAGGACCAATTCCGGAGGTTACTACTCCACCACTCTAAAGGCTTTGAAACATTTGTCGCCTTTGAGAGCAGAGGTTTTCTGATTGCAGTTCTTCCATGCTGGAATCCAGATTTCTGCAGCCCCCGACGGGCACGTTCAAATATTATGATGCCAAAATGTTGGATGTTTCTACTCTTTGTCCAACCCCTGTACATCACCCAAGAAGCCGTAGCGAACTAACTACCCCTCCGCGCGACAGATAGACTGACCAAACAATGCCCATGTTGACGGATTGACTGAATTAACCTGCCGCTGACGTATCGCCCCATTTATTGTAACTGTTACCATGCAGGATTCAGTGAAAATTTCACTTTAAAGGCCTCTCTTCAAGCGGTTCGGTAAAAATTCCCCATTATACAGAGGAAAGTGTAGACACCCATACGCTATCAATTAACACAAACAGGCGATTCCCACAAGAAACAATCGGCAATAACTGAAGGGCAGTATCTACATCAACTCCATTGCGTGACTGCTTGCAATTAGAGGGAAATGCGATTAAAAAATGAACCTTGCACCGGAACTCCAGGGACTTGATCTGAGAAGCAACAAGACAGGCGCGTTGAAGCATCTCGACCGGAGAATTTGGTTCAATGAATGTCGTCTGTCGGCCATCAACAATGACGGTTCGGGTGAGGTTCGCCTCCAGCCAACAGTCCTTTGTCTCGAATTCCGCTAGCAGTTGGAAGCAGTAGTCGCTGTACACATTGTCCGCATTCAGGCCCCTCTCCTACAAAGAAGCAAATGGTGGGTAGAGTCAAGCCTAAATTTATCCGATGACCCCGCACTACGAATTCGTGGACATGCATTAACAAGAAGGCGATCTTAATCTCAATTCTTACCGAAACAAAGTCTGACTACAATTCCACTCACCTTCATGAATGTTTCCACAGACTCAAAAATATCCGAATCTTTGTCCTCAAAGGTGTGCGAGGGGACAACAAAATCCAGAAGTTTGAAGGCAATCGACATTGCGTCCAACGTCCCGCACTCAGCGAGTCTGAGCTTAAAGTCGTACCTGTGGAAAATACATGCATTATAGCAGGGGAGTGAGGATGGGAAATTTGGATGGCCGGACACTTACTTTTCCCGCATCTCTTTGACAGTGGTCAAATCGAAGTGGAGATCGCGCAGATCCGCAAAGGGGTCCACCTTGGCGCTTCGACTGCACAGACCGGAGATGAGGAGCTCCACACTCTCATCAGCACCAAGATCACCCTGGTTCTGCTTCGCGTTATCTAGCATGGCCTCAACCCAACCCATGGCCGTTTCCGGCCACTCGTAGGGCCAGGGACCAGCAGAACTCATGGCACACTCCTCCAGCTGCTTCACACGCTCCACTAGCCACTTGGTCAGTAATGGCTATAGGGGATGAAATTAAAAACAAGGGGTCTCAATTACCAGTGCGAGCGGGCACTTGGAGAGAATGGCAGGAACCAGTTCAGAGGCCAACCATGCTTGTAGCGCGTTCTCGGTCTCTGCAAGTCTCTGTTTGACATCAGTGTGTTGTTCATTGCTTGAAAGAGGCTTCGCTGATAGACAAGAGAGGAAAGCACCTACGGAGGCCTCTGAAAGGTCTTGTGATAGGTCCGTCTAGAAAGAAGGCAGGCATAACCAAGAGCTAATATAATCTAAAGAGTGTAGATTAAATTAGTACCTTAAACAACTCCCAGATGGCAAAACCGTCAGTACAGTTTTCCCATTTAAAAATGCTCTCTACGAACACTTGTGTTATTGGTGTTAAAAGGAAATCCTTCCATGAAGAAAGGCCTAGATCGGACCTGAAACATGTATGAGAAAAAACCGAGGTTGAAAACTAAAAGAGCGTGGTTAGTGCAAGGTTTTAATTGCACACACGTACTTTGATTCTTCGTTTCGTTGAAGAAGGAGGAAGATTTTCAGACGCCTCACTATGTACTCGATTTCCTAATACAAATGAGGGGTTAAATGGCACAGTTTCCAACATACCGACCAGTATTCCGAGTCCGGTGATAGCTGAAAATTGAGTTACAGAAATACATAAAATGACGACGGGAAGAAATCAACAAGACCAGAAATGCCCACCTTGTTGAGAATACCCTTAAGAAGCTGTGACATATTCCTCAAACCCGGGATGATGCCCTTTCTGACTAAATTTTGCACTGGATCCATCGAGTTTATCGACTAAAAATGACGAAAACCCAATAAAGCACGGGAGGGGGAATTCGAACAGCATTTATGGGGGGACGAAGATCCGGTTACCGTTAAATCAGCAATTAATTCGACTGCCCTGTCACAGATCCTATTGCCCTCTTCGGCGACGAGGTCACTTCCATCTTGTTTCTCAACTAGTAGAATCAAGTCTTCGAGACAGGTTGTGAATTCAAACTGGGAAATGAGCTAAATCGGACACAACAAAGGGTTAAAAACGCAGATATTAGGACTTACATCGGTGTTTAGGTCGAACTTGCTGGCGAATTCTCTAGCTTTGAGGAATTTCTTTTGCTTGACCAAGTCTTTGAGGCTTGAAGAGAGTTAGAGTGGTTAAGAAAGAAAGGGAGGCTTACTGGTCCAGTGGGTCGGTCGCAACAAAAGAGGATACCTTCAGGCTCCCCTCACTGCCGTCTAGTAAGAGCGGTTTGGCTCCCATTACGTTGCGAGAAATCAAAGAAACAGAATCTGAAAGTAGGGGCACCGAGAGGCACAACAGCCGCCTGAGTTAAGAAACAGCACAAATTGAGGGAATTCGCACAGACTACGAAGGTTCAATCAAAGAACTGCTTACTTGGGATACGATCGCACCTCCAACACGCACCCACTAGAGCGTTTGTGGACGGTGTAAAGGTCGAAAGTGAAAGGCTTTAGGGCCGTATTTGGGCGAAATACGGCGAAGTCAAGCACATCGAAGGAGTCGATCAGCAGTCCACAAAAGACCCGCGAAATGGCACAGGCGAGGTGAAGAAGATGCTAGGCATAATGTGGTAACGGATAAAAAGCCCACAAACCCGATCAGTGAGAACAGCCAAGTAACCCGATCCAATGAACTCGATTTTCAAACAACTGAATGGGACTTCGCCTGGAGCAGAGAGGACGAGTATATCCTCCGAATCAACACAAACATTGGCCAATGATTGTTCGAAGGTTGATACTTTCAGAGATGGACACTAACATGAGGGAGATGTGTATTTTGATATGTGAAATCGTACTTTCGAAACGGCGGTATCAGCATCTGAACGGGCCTCTCCGCAAAATACCACAGGTGGATTAGAACAACGCCTCTGAGTTGCGGTTTGTAGTTTGGTAAGGAAGAACTGCGCGTCATTACTTTGAACAGCAGACTGGAAATCAGACTGCTCTATTCTGGGAAGAATAATGAGTCTAGATTCCTCGGTGTGTATCATTATATCCACTAAGCCTGAAGAATTGGTGAAAGAAGCAGAGAAATACCATCGCTCCAGCGCTTGACTTTGATATCGAGCAACTTGTCCATTGGCACCTAGAAAATTTTAATGGCGAATAAACTCGACGCTTACCGGAAATCGAAAAAGTGTAGAAGGGCCTGGTAGGAACACTTTTAGTTGGTTGTCTTTACATTTTAGGAAGACAGCGCCAAGCTCAACAAGCGTGAATACTTTATCGATTCCTTCGTCTAATAATTACATATGACTTAGTCAAAATTAGATCATTACCCACAGTAACGTCGATCAAGGATGAATTGTCTTTGGAGAATGCCCAAAATCTGCACTCATTGCAAATAAAATACGATTGCTCCAAATCACCCGCAAGGAGAAACCCCTAAAATAACCGATGAAATAGCTACCTACCCTAGAATATTCTTTACCGAGATTGAGCAAGTCATTCTTTTCATACCATTTATCCATTACGTTGCTGCAATCTGACGGTTTCACCTGCATCGCATAAAATATTTCATCAACATGATACGACAAAAAACTACGAACAAAAGGCTTAGAGTAAATTAAATGAAAAACAAAGACAATGAAATATCACTTACTCATGAATTACACAGATAATGATATTACCCCACAATATTCCGAAAATACTCGAGCAGACCGCGTGTTTAACATCTGCAACTAATCGAGCCGAATAAACTCCATTAACAACAAGCTTTTAGCTTAAATCGCCAGTAAAAAATTCAAATTGTCACATCTTAAGATTAGTGAACCACATATTGAATGTTATTTTACGATTTTTAACGACTTTTAGAATTATTTTTCAGTAGCTTTTGTTTTTTCTCTAAATTCATATCTTTCCACTTAGCTAGTCCATTCGAGAGTCAGTAATCTGGTACAGATAAAATGTGTTGATGTCACAAGGTCCGGAATCTGCATCACATAGTTTCTACAGGCAAGGTAACTTTCCATTCCTTTCAATTAGCATGGCTTAATAGGATTCCTCTGTTAATTAAGAGCATTTTAGAACAGTCTGCTATTTATGAAAATAATTTTAATAAAGCCTATAAACTGGGTGCTCTGTTGCAGTACTACTCATTGATGGAATGTAATTACCTTAATGTGTTATTCCAATGGGCGTATACTCATATCATGATATAATGGTCTGATTAACGTATACTGTACCAGCAACTATATACACTATTGTTAGCATTTTTATTTTGAGTTGAGAGGCTTAGCTGCATACTTCAGATGTAGCGCTTGAACATATCACTGTAATATATGTTTGGATCATGTGTGAATTGAGATTTTTCGCCCAGAGCAGATGATTGGGACCTCGCCCAGAGCATCACAAACATTAACTGGTTTTGTTTAGGTATTCAATGTCAAGTCCAAAACTACATCAAGTTTATTGTGTACAATTTATTGTTAAGAAAAGTAGATTTTCGTTCAAAGCCCATGACCGTTCAGTTAATCAAAGTAATCACAATTTGCAATTAAGAGAAGCATTGATTTTTTTGCCCTAGTTACTGATGATTTTATTATTTTATTCCCTGTGGTGAGCAAACTCTGTAAAGAATAAAGCACGAATGTGATTGGTTGATATTATTTAACCTTGGTGTTGATGTAGCCGACCACTCTTCCACGACTAACTTCTGACGTATATCTCATATCGAATGATATTATTTACACTGATATCTCGAGTATCTGATGGCCTACCTTTGGTAGCATCTGTTAAAGAGGATGCCGAGGTATTTTGTTACTATGGTTTGATTTTAAGCGTAGACGTATCGTTTATATTCTGCTTTATAATCTTACCTTTGAAACGTTGTGAAAATGTACATTTATACAGACTTGCATATCAGTGTTTTTCTAATTTCAGCTAAGTCGTACTTTGGTAAACTACCAAAACCAAGCAAAAATGCTTATTCGCAGACTCACACCACAATCACCTCAGCGCTGCTCTCTTACTGCTGGGACCTACTACTTCCATTATCTCCTAGAATCCGGTATCTGCTATTTAATTCTTTCCGAAGGCAACTTTCCACGTCAAAAGGCTTTCTCATTCCTCGAAGAAGTTCATATCCAATTCAGCAATCGATATGCCAATGACGTTTACACCGTTTCTCGGCCTTATGGATTCATCGAATTTGGTATTTGGCATACTCATTCACCTATCCTCTCTTTCCTCACCTGACTTATTCAATCATCTGCTCGTCTCTATTATTAGATCGAGAATTGCAAAAACTGCAACAGAAGTACACTGATACTCGTGTTTCATCTAACGTGTCGCAACTGAATGTTGCCTTGCAAGACGTGCAACGCATCATGATCCAAAATATCGACGATGTGCTCAAACGAGGAGAAGCCCTTACTGGTAATTTTATTGCCTTACACGTATCACTTTTATGGCGGGGAATGTCCTGAATGAACTGAGGATTTTTTTATTTGCAGCTTTGGATGCTCAGGCCAGTCAGCTGTCAGACCTTTCCCGTACCTATCGCAACAATGCTGCCGCTCTGAATCTGCAAAGCTCCGTTGGGAAGTATATCATCATCTGTGCCGTCGCGGTCATCTTTCTCATCTTTTTGTATTTCCGTTTCCTCTGGTGATTTCCGTGACCCTTAAGTCTCCTGTTGGTCCTTCCCCCACTCCCCTTGGCAAGCTCTTTCCTGACTTTTTCCGTTCAAAATATTTGAACGTACAATCGAACTTCGCCCTTTTTATTGCTTGTCTACTTTAACTTGACTTAGGGGTATTCATTGAAGTTACTACTAATGAGGCTTCAAAGCTAGAAGAGGTAGTATTCAAATTTCTAGTATTCATTAGTCTTCCATTTGTGGACAGACTAAACGATCCCACTTCCACTTTACCCAAGTACTAAGCACACTTCAAGCGCAAAATCCGTGATTTATTAACCGACAGACGGAACTCTCACTCAATAAGTGGGGAAATCGGGGTCGATTTGTTCGCTCCAAGCCTGTAGTCCGCCAGCCACATCACGCACCGTGAAGTTGCTCTTCGCGGCTCCCTTGCCGTCGCCTCCGTTACCAAGGTCGAGGAGGTCCCCGCTCGAGTTGGTTCGAGGCAGAACCCGCTCGAGCACCTCGGCGAACTGCTGACGTAGAGCGTGCGACTTGTTGCCACGGCGGCACAGCAAGATTACTATTATTAGAGGGAGAAAAGAATTGGATGTCACTAAGCCGAATTGAAGAAGAGACTGGAAAAAAGAACCTCTTAACCTGGGAACGGCGTATCCGGGTCTGCCTCGTTTTCCGCCCTGATTCGATCTCTGATGGGCATCATGTTGGCTTCTCTGAACAGCTGGTTGAAGGGTATGTCTAGAGGCAAGTACAATTTTGGTTAGAATGAGACACTTCGTAACTTAGTGGGAGAGGGGGATGCTTGAATGCCAACCTACAGAGGCAATTGGTCAAACGGCAGATTTCAACCTCAACTGGAGGCCGGATGTCAATCAGGAGATGCTTCTGACCAGAGTCACGAATTTGCTTCAGCTCCTTTAAAGAAGAACAATGGAGGTAAACCACTAGCACAAGTTGAAGGTTTGCTAAAGCAGGGAAAAGGGTTTGACGAACCTGGACAGAAATGCGGGCTTCGAGCATCTGATTATTGGCCTTTCTGGGCTAAAACAGAATAGAGAAACCGGGGTTACTAGCTACTAATGGTACAATTGTACCACAGTGAAAAATATAGACTCAGGAACGTTTAATGGAACAAGCTGAACTAGTAAAGAGTGGTGTATACTGTAAAAATTACTCTTAGTTAATGTTTGGTGCCCTGCCGCAAACATTAATGCTTATAAATAACAAGGTAAACGGCCAAAGAACAGCTGTTACAGCCAAGCACCAGATCGAAAGAATGAGCGTGTTTACTATACCGCAAGCTTTGGTGGGATCAGGAGAAATTTAAATTGCTATGTAGAAAGATGCCCAGCTCATTGCGTCACGGCAGAATACCTATCGAATACATAGGTTGCGCCGGCCAATAAGTATTCTATCATGCCTTTTAATACTATGGACTATCAAAGGCTCAACCACAAGTCTACTCGGTCAAGTTCTTAACCAAGCTTCAAGGGAGTGGGTGTCTTTTTCGTTAACATCAGCTCATCCCATAAGTACTGTCTGAATTGTAACTAAATTAAGGTAATTTTACAATGCCTTATGGATCTGAACACCACCTTTGGTGTTCAGATGCCTTTAAACTGATCAGATTTGTTTTACAGAACAATAAATTATAATTTGTTTGATTAAAACCCAAGAATCACATTTGAGGCACACAGTATTCAGGGAAGAAAACTCAGCAGCACTCGAAGCAGCTAGAAACACTCACTCGCAGTTCATGAGGAGGAGTGTGTGAATGAAGATGGTCTGCGAAATTCGGATGTGGAGATTTCAGCCTCCAGGAAGACAAGGATCGAACCGGACGAAGTCCAGTTGAGTTTTATGAGGAGCTGCTTCTTGAAACAGTCCCTGAAGGAGCCTATCCTGCCAGTTGAGCGATTGACAGCTTAGCTTTGTCCGAATCATCGCCAGCTTCAAAAACTTTCAAAAGCTCCTACACTTAGAAATCGAGTGCCCCATTAAAATTGGTTAAATCTCGTATTGACGACATTCGAGCCTCCCTCCATCATTCTAGCCAACTTGTTTCACCTTTTTGGTGGATAGACGACTTGTGACTGGCGACGAAAAATTGGCCTTCTACAGAAATGTTAAGCATCGTAGTCAGTGGCCTCGTAAACAGGGGGAGACCACAGAGACAGTCAAAGGGTACTTTGACAATCTGATAGGATAGCCAAGGAATAAGGCACTTTGAATTATTATCACCTAACGCTCGAATCTACTGACAGCAATAAGGGCATTCGAACCAAAATTTGAGGAAAAAAGACTTATTCTATTGAATCAAAAAGAGGTGCCGTTTCATCAGGACAATGCAACACGACCCCACGCAGCAAGAATCAGGTCACAAAAGACCGAGAAGGAAATTGGTTCCTCCTCATCCACCCGATTTTCCCAACTTTGATCCTCCTCCTTCAGACTACCATTTACTTCTTGGTTTGCAACATCTTTTGGAAAAATAGCTTTCGCAACGCCACATGAAGGTATTGGTAAGCTTGTAAGTAGATGGAAGTAGGAAGTCATACTTAATCACGGGAAGCAGTGATGATTGAATATCTAATTAAACGCAACATTTGGTCACCTGTTTTAATCAAAATTGGGACAGAACCTATGGGCCGACCTGATGCACTCTGTTCCATTTTGCACCATTGGAGGCAAGCATAAAGACCTCCCCCCCAACCCTAGACCAGTCGTTTCTACTCAATTTCTAGAGCTGTATATCATCTGTTAGGCCGTAATCCTCGAATCTACAGGACATTTCATTACCAGCGCCCTCGAGCGCTTCTTCTTAGAGAAGCTGAAGCCTCGAGAATGGACCTACAGCGTCTTTGGAGGGGACACCGCAGAAGAACTCATAGTTGGACTTCTTCACGTCCTCCGGCGTGATGCGGTGCTGCGGGTTGCAGGTCTTGCAGTCGGGCCGCGCCTCGCGCAGCTTTATCGTCCGCAGGTTGTTGCGCTCCAGGTCGTAGATTATCATCCGCCCCGCCAGCGAAGCTTCGTATGGAAACACCACAAAAACGGCGTCAGCACTTCGAGTAGATAAAGTCGCACCGCAGCATGAAACGACAACCTACTAATTAGCGATAAGTACAGGAGTTGGACAAAATAGCGGAAACACCTTGAAAAATCAGCAAAATACGACGATATAATATGGTGTTGGTCCAACTCTTGCGGCATCTACAGCCACAATTCTAAGGTGAATCGGTCAATGCAAATTGTGAATTGTCTCCAAGGGAATTTTGGCCCATTCATCACTTAAAACATCCTCACCCAGTTCTTTTAGAGACGATAAAAGCGACGCTGGAAATCGACTTCCTACTTGTATCTGCAAATTCGACCACAAATGTTTCCCAATAGTGAGGTTGAGGTCTGGGGATTGTGGTAGGGGCCGGATGATAAGACGCTCAACTCCATCAGCATCTTAGAAGATGGCGGCGTTCCCCAACCATAGAATGGACTTGGCCGACCAAATTATTAGCCTAATTAGTCTCGGCTGTTAATTCCTCTTCCATGACCTGGAAGAAGTCATTGACCCTGGGGCGCATTTCCAGGAAATAGCACCCCAGCTCATCGTCATCATCACAAAACCCCTGCCATGTTTTACGGTTGAGAGAAGGCATCAGTCTTCAATAAGTGCACGCCGCCAGTGGGCAGAAATAAAGTAAACGAAGATGATTCGTCAGAGAAAATAACATTTTTCCGCTGTTCGAAGGACCAATTCCGGAGGTTACTACTCCACCACTCCAAACGCTTTGAAACATTTGACGCCTTTGAGAGCAGAGGTTGACTAGTTGCAGCTCTTCCGTGATGGAATCCAAATTTGTGCAGCTCTTGTGGAAACTGCGTTCTGTAGGCGTTCACAGAGGAGCTCTGCAGTGATTTTAGGGGCAGTGGTCTTGCCATCCTCTCTAACAAATCTACTTAGAGTCCGATGGTCTCTGTTATACAACTTCCCCTTTCGGCCAGACCCTACTCTACTGAGGACACTTTTCTTTCTCTACTTTCGAGACAGTACCCCTCTCCCGTTTCACGCCAAGCATTCGGGGGTGGGGGGGAGCAGTTTCGGTTACACTAGCGCTTCCTGCCATACGAGCACCAGCAAATTGGCCTCCTTGAAAGTCTGAAGTCTGCCATTCTTGAAAGACTACAACCAACTGGTTTAAATATCTGCAAAACAGATATTTCAAATAAGCATAGCAAATAACAAGAAGTATAAACAGGAAGTATTAAAATGTGTTAGGTTTTGATTGTTAAAGATTGCAGTGCCAAATTTTTTGGTGTTTCCACTACCTTGTCCAACCCTCGTAGTGTACGACAACTAAGCCAAAAGAATAGAAAGCTATACATATATTTATCGGTCTTACTGACAAGATAATATGTGAATGGGATGAGCAATTTACTAGAAGGCATACGTCAGTGTTACTATAGGATTTTGATGAATGGTTATATTGAATAAAGGGTTAGGCTTACCACCAAGACCGGTGATGACTTTGATGGCTTGAGCTGCCTGCTGAGTTCCGATGATGCCAGGAACTAAAATGACACAAAATGGGACACCGGAGACACACGCAGCAAAAGACTGTGTTTAGAAGATTGGCGGGGATAGATAACGGGTAAACTTTAAAGGTGGAGGAAACCACAATCTGATGTCCCTGCATGCCGTGAACAAAGAGGATTTTAAAAGTATTAATAATGACTTGAAAATGTACAAAACCTTGTAATTGTCTTGTATTTGCCTACCTTATTGGGCTTAAGTTGTGGTATTTGCTAGCCAGCAGAAAACCCAGCTCGTACCGCACAGCTACAGTAGATGAGTACACACTAAACACCTAGACAAAGCACTTAGCATCTGTGAATTGGCGGGCGTTGTCTCACTGTCCTTCCTCACCTTCGGGATGAATTAAAAGGTTTGCGAATTTTTTAATAACAGTTAGATTATCGAGTTTAAGCAAGTTGAAAAATGTCCCACCACTTGTAATGCGTGGTGACCCTTGCTTTTAGCTACCTGCACTCAATTTCGTACAAGCCTCTGCATTTTTTATTCAGACCCCCTAATAAAGAAGTCACTTTCTCGACGACCATGGAAGACAGAACCGCTATTTGAGATAGTCGCATTTTTGGTAAAACTCGAATGGAATGGATCACAAGTAACTGAGCCTTTGGAAAAAATGGTCACGAAACCGCTAGTGAATTTAGCAATTCAAAGAAGGAAAAGATGACTTTGAGGACAACCTTTGCTCAGGAAAAATTCAATTGACAAAAATCGGCTTCGCATAGCTGTCAATCTGATAGTTGTATCCACAGACACTTCCTCCCAAATTCTTCAATTCTACGTGAAGAGGTGTGGCGGCCTGATCAGCAGAATCTTCGTCGAAGATACCCATTAATTACATTCATATTGAACGGAATTGAAGCAGACGAAGAGCGATTTCTAGCGAAAATTATTCGCCGGAGATAAAACTGATACTGAGTCCAAAAAGCATCAAAACAATGGCCTTGCCGACGTGGACCTTTAAGACGACCCATCAAGTTCAAATCCCAAAAGTCGGTTCAAAAAGTGATGGCCATGGTTTTCTGAGGGTGTGATACAGACCGGTGATTACCATGAAAATCAAGGCACATTAACATGAGTTTGTTAAGATGAGGCTTTAAGGATGATAAAGGAGGCATTGTTTAAACAAAAAATTGTGATGAGGTCTTGTTTCATCATTACATTTGAGAGTTGCGCAAAATGTGTTTCGAGAATCTCGGTGAGTACTTTCTCACTCGTCCACTACACGGTCCCCTTTGTCCAAGACTCACAGAAATCACACAGAAGTAGCAAAACACCGCGCCGCCACTTGGCTTCGAAAACGTGCTCCAGGATTCTTCAGACTGTCTTCGAATCGGGAAACGTAGACTAGGGATGTGCATTCACCTGAATGGCAACTATGTCGAGGTGTTCGTTTTGTAAAATAAACTAAAATGCCCTGTAAACGTACAAAACCACATAATTCTCTCGACTTTTCCTTTTTTATCAAACAGCTCATTGACTAACGTTGTATATCGACGGAGGATGAGTAAAATACAGCTGGACAACCATCCTACACCCATAAATCATGACTGAACACATTTAACGTGCTTAGTGCTTTGTCTCGTTTCCTCACATCTGCGTCATATTTTACGTGTAGAACAGACCATCTAACACTCGAGCACAACGCTCTACTGCCACTTAAGCGATGCGCGTAGCACACGGTTGTGGCCAGGTCGTATGTGGCAGTGTCCGTATGTCTCAATGAACTCTGTCCACGTCTTAAATCTTTAGCACAGCTTAAAACAAGCTATTTCCAGAAGGAAGATACTAAAAGTATTTTAGGAATGCGACCATAATTTCAACTAATCAACGTTGGAAATGACGGGAACGTAGCGACTGAGAAGGCAGTTTCGTGAAATGCATATGAATGTTTAGCAAGCAATCGTTGGTAAATTTAGCATGCTTGAGGATTTCTAAGAGAATGGACATTATAATTCCACAAAATTACTTCGAAAACCAAAGCACTACTTTACAACAGAAATGAATATCACAGGAGCACAGAATACTTGGGGAAACATCAGGCGAACTGAAACCGATTTGAAACGAGAAATAAGAAATATTGAAAGAAAATAGGTTTGCCTAACGCTCTTCGTACGAAAGACACTCCCAGAAGTGAGATTGATCAGACACAATAAAAAACAAACATGGCAATGAGGAAGTGGTGAGGAAAGCCTACGTGGGAAAACAGGGGAGGGGTTTGACATAAAGCCCGCCTGAGGACACATGCAGATCCAAGTGGCAGGGAAATTTACAGTTGCTCACATTAAAATCGTTTTAATAATGACGGCTGGCCTTGACCTCTCGGGTTATAGCAGCCCAACATCTTTATAATTACCTAGCTCGTTAACTCTTGGATTGTAACTCCGATATTTAGGGACAACAGAGCTGGACACATCCAACAACTAGACTGCGTCTATCAATCACTAAGGACAGAAAGCACTTCTTACCTAGATCTACCTTCATGGCTAAATTTGTATAAACTACACCATCAGACACTCAAAGACATCGTTGCAGTGAAGAACAACTGAAAGTTGCCTGAAAAAACCGTTAGCTGGGATTCAATGAGCTTAGTGTCTTTCTTAAGACTAGTTTCGGAGGCAAATAACGAAAATTGCATAATTTATTCTTGTCAGCCTTGGGGAACAATTTAACATTGGATCTATGACGGCGAATTTACGAGATGCGTAGGAGTTAATACTTGATGGTGAAGAGCTCTCAGGAAATGGATTGTACTTGAGGGGTTCACCACTGAATGACCGTAAAACTACCTAGAAACACTGGGCATGAACTCATAACGAACTGAATTACTATGCAGGACGCATGTTCCGCGTAAACCTTACTATACGAACGTAAAGCCAGACGATAGAAGATGTATACCAATCTCTTGAGGCAAAAAATCAATCAAGTTAAAACCAAGTTGGACCAATATACTAAAATCTTTGATAACAAAGATAACAAAAATGAGAACAAAAACTCACCGACTCCAAGTACACCGGCGTCAGAGCAGGCCTGAACAGCGGGAGGAGGTATCGGGTTTATACAGCGGAAACAGGGCACCTTCTCCGCCTCAATCATCCGGCGGCGTTTGGCTTCGCCCTCGGGATTCTCGCCGGCGTCACGGTTGGGCAGGCGGCCCGTCAGGTAGACTGTGAGTTGGCCCTCGAAGCGAAGAGCACTGCCGCTCACCAAAGGGATAGGGCCACAGGCAGCACAGGCGTCGTTAAGCAGATACCGCGTGGCCAGGTTGTCTGTGCAGTCGAGAACTATGTCGTGTCTGGAAGACGGCGAAAATACGCATGTCAATAATGGTCAAGAATAATCATTAAACGACAAACACAATGATAAACGTACCCAGCGACTACTTCACATGCGTTTTGATTTGTGAGATGGACGTTTTTAGTTTCAACTTTAATTGTACTGTTTACACTGTTAGAGGGAGAAAAAGTTAGCTATTTAAGTATCGGTAGGAAAAATCTAGAAAAATGGTAGAGACGCACTTTCTTAATTTCTCTGCCAGAGACTCCACTTTGGGACAACCGACCCTATCTTCTGAATGCATTACCTGTCGGTGAAGGTTTGTGATCTCGACTACGTCATCGTCCACGAGTGTTATATGTCCTTGAAAATATCACTTGTTGACTTACAAAAAGACAATCCAAAACAGCACCCAAGTTGCCACCAACTTACCTACGCCACCAGCGGCTAGATAAATAGCAGCTGGACATCCCAATCCACCACATCCTACGACGAGTGCACGAGCGTTCGAGAGCTTAACTTGCTCTAGTACAAATCATCCATAAATTCATGGATATCAATCATCTAAATTAACAAAAAGTCGCCTTACTTGAAGGCCCGAATTCTGGTATAAGAATCTGGCGGCTGTAGCGCGAGATCTCCTCTTTTGATAGGTCACAAGTCTCCTACACAAATATAAAATTCAACCACTAGTTAATCTGACTTTTGAATAATATAATCTAAGTAAACATGAGACAAAGAATAAGTTGAACTAAATGATGTGTGAGTAATGGTGGTGTTATTACTAATAATTATTACGATATATGTGGTTAAAGAGTGTATTCAGACCATGTGGGCAGCGCTTCGTAGTTCCGCGTACTGGCTGATACATTTAAAAGAAGTAATGACTTAGGTCAATTTTGCAAAAGACGGATTTATACAGACAAACAAATGACGTTTCTATTTACAAAATAAATATTTGATTTAATTTTAACGAGAATCTGAAACTGAGTTTACAGGACCGTTACAAAACTTCCATAAATCTATGCTGGGATTTCTTATGCGTTTCTTAAGACTTATTTATTTGATGAAAGTACCCATCACTTCATAAATTACAACAAAATTTTGCTAAAATATTTAAGGAAAAATTACGGTGGTGCCTTTTGCATTGTCACCATCGAATAGGATAAGAAATTAGGCCAGAGAGATTCCTATAATATCTAGAGAGCTTTTAACTCATTCGCTACCACTGGAGAGTCAGGCTGTCAAGAAATAGTTTCCTTACTATGAATAGATAATCAGCCGTTGTTCTAGAGCGTTAAAGCACATTGTCACCTTTAACCGAGAGCTACTTACCACCTAAAAAGAATCCCTAAATAACATACTATTTTACCGTATCTTTCCTCTGATCGCATGGCTCGATGTCGGTATGGGAGACCTAGTGTGGCATGCCCTAAGCCGATGAACCTAGCCAGATACATTTAATCTATCGATACTTAAACACAATCTACACACACGCTGGAATCACGCTGCAACCAGAACCTGCAAAAATAGATGCTTCATCGTTTGTGCTACCAGTTATCACGCGCATCTAAAGAGCTGGTAAACTACTACCCAACCTCACCAGTGTCCAGAATGTCCCTTCGTCGTCACGCACACACCAGTAGCAGACGATATACGTTATAGGTACACAGACATGGGTAGTCGCACAGGCGCCACTAGGACAACCAAATAATTTAGCCGTATTTAGACCTGGCCGAATGGATCTCTTCAGTGGGCCTTGTGTTAAATTTATCCTCTTGCGGTTTAGGGGCGAAGATTATAAATGAAACTGAGATTATTCTGAGATTGTATTACATTCTCTTCCATTCGGTTATATATAGATTGAAATAATTAAAGCAAAATAAAGCAATTAAGGTTCAGCGGTAAACTTTATTGTTGACTTTGTAGTACTATTCACAAAAGTGCCTGGCAGTTGTTTTATATTCGTTTTAACTTTTGTCAAAGATAGTTTAAATAAAATTAAAGAGCTTACTCTAAACTCTGGCTGCTTATTTACATAACTTTCAGCCTCTTAAATTTTGTATGTGCTCATTTATAAAAATGTGCACATTTGGAACGTAGTCTGCTTTGTCTGATATCAGATATTCACCAGATAGACAGAATATGATGAATCGAATTACAAATCTCGATAAAATTTAGATCCGGACACTTAGTTTTCTTGGCATTGAACCCAAAACCATGAAGGCAATCTTCAAGCCGATCCTGATAAAAGTTTTTGTGTTAATCAGAATAGACTTTAACCTGTTTGAAACAGTCGATATACTTCATCGTGTAGGATACCTTACCACCTTGTCTGACTGTGCACCTTTTTCCCATCGTCAAAATTCCAAACTTTGTCAACGTTTAAAGTTCACAGTTCCTTTGACTAAATTACCTCGCACATTTTAGATGGACTTTAGCAGAAGAAAACTGAGTAGCAATTAGGTAACCAAATGTAAGGTAAACGTTTCCCGTTTTAATCCAAGTTGCAAACCCATTAATATATAGCATCGGAACTACAAAATGCTCTTTGTGGAATATTTGGTCTCGAAATCACTTCCAAATAATCGTCAATGATAGTATTATTCTCGAAATAGAGATCTCAGACTTTCTAAAGTTTATGATTTACAATAATTTGTAGGCAAATGTATGACAGATTGCAGTTTTAGTAGTGGTACTAATTTGGGTTGAGAAAATGTTAACAGAAGGAACGAAACTGCAGTGATTCTTTTGATTTTATTCAACAGAGTTTAATGCTACAAGTTTTTATTTGTTCCATATGCCTGATTTTAACAGCGCATGCTAGGACTATTCGTAAGGTTATACTGTGATTCTAAAGATTTATACTCAGTAAATGCGTTTATTTACGCTAAATATCTAATTATTTGCTCTCAAGATATATGCTCTAATAGAAATCGAATATAAGTATGACAATATCGTTTAGTGCATATGCACTGATCAATGTACTTTTGATCCAATCTTTTTCCATTTAAAGTTTAAATTTCCTTACATAAATTATGGATAATAAGCTACTGTAAATCGGCATAGTTTATGAAATACGATGGAAGCATTGTCAAATGGGTTTTTTCCACGGAATTTTAATGTATGGGTTTTTACAATAATGAGTTTAATTATTTGAGGCTTGTAATCCTTTTTACCAAGAAAATTGCTTGAGTAATAAAAAGACAGCCAGCATAGTGAAGAATTGCTTGCACTGCATCCATCTCTAGTAGTGCAACTTCTATCGTATTGTGTTGAGATTTCTGAGGGAGCTAAGTACTATAGATCTGAAAATGTTTGTTAACTTTTTGAAACTTTACCTTGCATTTTAATACAAGGAGATTGTATTGTACAAACATATAATGACCACTGTATGCGGGCGATAAAAGCTAAGAAAGGAGTAGAAATGTTCGAATATACCACACTGATGAAATTTCCATTCAATAGCAAATGCACAGTGATCTCATTTGGAATTAAACGAATTCTACTCTAATAAATATCTATCACCAAATGGAAAACCGAAATAAAATCTGAGCAGTTTGCGCTTGGGAATAAATGCGCAATAAACAAGTCAGGTAGCAAGATTGATGCGAAAATAAAAGGGCCTAAAGTGGTTAACTTAACGGAGTTTATTTTAACTATTATGTTTAAAGCTCTACAAGACATAATGTAGTTACTAATAGGTCTGAGAGCTAAGTGGAAATGGGAAGGTAAAAAAAGACACACTGATGATATGTTTGTAAACTATACTAATAGCTACGGGGAAGACAAGTGTTTTGGACCAAGTCTAAATAATTGAGGAGTGCAAAAATTCGGTAGCTCGGATAGTGGTCTATATTGGTTAGTGATAATGAGCTATTTTCATTCGAACTGAGTAGGACCAAAGTCAAAGATTATGAACCAAAAAGCTGGAATAGCTGCTTTGTAAAAGATTGAGAATGCTTGGTAATTGTCCAAATATTTTTCATCTCCTAAAATGAAATAAATCTTTCAATTATTTAATTTTTAACAACATCATTAATCATATTTTATATACTATATTATGTATGTGACATTTTGATAAAAATTATTACTAAAAATTTATTATTTTAGGAACTTAATTTCTCCTTCTTATATGTTTTAACGAATCAGATAACACCGCAATTTGTAACTGTCACTTTCGTCCGCGTTTACTTCGCTATCGCTGGGATATATAGCGTCCGTGATATGGATATATATGTACGTTAACTTTCGGCTAAAAGAGAGGAGGTTTGTAAAAATCATTATTTAAGAAAAAATTTACCATATGCAGCAAATGTTTTTATTGTCGCCATTACGATTCGTTTTTGGGTTAATTAATTGTATTTTTCAATGAAATTTTATTATATTTGTTTCATGTTGCATTTGATATTCATATTTGTCATTTATGTATTTGTCTTATCTTTCTTATTATAGGACTTTATTGACATATTTTTTAAGCTCGTTTTTGACTCAAAACACCTAAATCATTTTTTCTCTATGTTAGTTTTATCCTCGTGATTTTAATGTTGATTATTTTACCAAACAGTTCTGACGTCAATCTGGAAGCCCCGCCTATTGACACATTTATCATTTGTATGTTACGCAAATTTCCCTTTAAATACCTATAATGATTCCCACGTTTTTGGCGTTTTCTATAGTTCTCTAATTTTCTGCCTTTTCATTTCTAATTTTCCAGTTTCTATTTCCTTCCTGTATTCATTCCCTTATTTTTGATGCTACAGAAGCTGAAAATGTGCGAATATTTGCATACGCAATCTTATCATTACCTTCCACCAATTTACTTCTCTGTCGTATTCATTCAATAGTGTTTTTAAATTATTTTTTTTCTTCACCTCGTGGTATTGTGGTATTTATTTGCTCCCTCCCTGCATCTAATTCTCCATGGAGGCGAAATGAATAGCTCGAGTTTCAGGCGCAAATTGCGCATATGTAATTTAAAAGTGCACCCTACTTAGATTATACGGTGATATTTATATGACTCAAAGTCTATATCACCTTGGCCATGTGATTGTCCCGTGATTGAGTTGTACTTTTAATCGCTTCGATGCCGGTCGGCACCTCCCTACTCTCTATATAAAATACGTTCGTCGTGACAATCCCATCTCAAATAGAAGCTCCTCTACGGTTTGGGTGATTTTCCAACTCAGATCACTATTTCGAAGACGTTTTTATTCCAGGGAACTGAACCAAATTTACTAGTTTTCCCATTATTTTTCCACAAAATTGCCTTCCTCCCACGTCCAGTTTTCCGTTCCAAGTGATTTTTCACCCGGAAATTTCCGTAGTAATTGGTATTCCCCTTAGTGTAGATGTGGAAAAATCCAATGTTAAAAATATCCCCGCGGTTGGGAAAGGGGGACCCTGGGCTCGCACCTGCATTTGTCACTGACCTTGACAATCAGCTGTGTTACATATGGTAGGCGAGTGTGCAAAGTGGTGTGTCGTGTGTGAGAGCGTACAGGTATTTATTTTGGGCCTACGTCTCGCCTGTATGCCATTGCCTCTAGCCAGGCCGTGCTCGTGTCTCCACTGGCAATTGTGCCTCTCCCTCCTCTAGCGCCTTTGCCCCCTCTTAATCGGGCCGTTTGTTTTGAACTTTTCTAACTGAGTACTCAGTACTTTGTCCCAGAGAACGAATTGCTGGAACCCCTTGAGTTGACGAGAGCCCAGGGTCACGTCATTCTTTTTTTAATCCAGCTGTAAAATGGAGTACTTCAACAAATCCATCTTCAACGTAATGCGTTGTTTACGATATTGGTAGTTGCATTTTGCTTTTGATAGGATGAACTACTACTACTACTATACTCCTCTGTTTTCGATGTCAATCTAATCAGATGGAATCAATTATCGATTTTTTCACAATGTTCTTTTATAAACCTGTCTGTCTGCCAGGAAATCAAGTTTCTTTTATTACCTTTTTCCTTGTTCCTCTCTTCCACAAAGCAAGATTATGAGTTTGAAGCAGGTTATTTTTTACAAAATAATACTTTAGTTTGCTTCGATTCTTGCTGACTGACAGTGCACTTTTTTGGTAATTTTAGATATACAAGAACTCCTCTGATTAATTGTTTGTCGCGTTTGTGCAAAGCAAAGGAAACAATACGAATATTGGCAGTCGAGAAGAAAGATGAATAACAGTGACATGAAGAACTCCTCCTACACAATTCTGCCACCGAGTGCGGGCGCTGGAAGCACCACGACAACAACAACAACCGAGCTGATGCCGATTGGCCATTCGTCCGCACAGCGGACAGCCTCCGCGTACGGTGCCGGTGGCAGTAACCACTTCCACGACGGTGTGGTGGCTGCCTCCTCACCACCTTTGACCCCCACCTCGGTGTCCACCTTCACGCCTATAGCGACCACCGGGGGCAGCGGCTACACCGACTACTTCTCCCCCAACGCCGCCGCTGCTGCCCATGCCTCCTCCTCCTTCCCCGCCCACGCCTCCTCCCCTGCCTCCTTCTCTAACAACGTCGTCCAGTCGTCCACCTACGCGTCTCTCATCTCCGAAGCCGACAACCACCTCTACGGAGCCCGCCACCTTCCCCCCGCTCACCACCAAGCCCACATGCCCTACGCCACCGGTGGTGGTGGTGGTGGCGGTGCTGGTGCGCCTTCGCTCCAGCGCTTCATCGGGGGACTGACCAACAAGCTGCCGGAGCTGCAGTGCAATCCCGTGGGTGGCGCAGGTGGCATGGATGCCAGCAGCTACTCCCACATGGTGGGACTGGCCTCCTCTGCGTCGCCCCACGCTAGCCTTATCTCGCCCGCCTATTCGCCCAGCTCCGTGACTACCCAGGGCAGCGGCGGTGGTGGCGGCGGCGGGGGCGCCAACTCGAAAAGAGGCGCAATCGATACCGATGGGGGCAAACCTGGGGCTTTCAAGTCGAGATCGAAGAAGGAGAGTCACAATCGCAGTGAGTACCCCTTCTAGTGCTTATCGATCCCAAGATGATTCTGGTGCTTTTTTTCGAGAAATAGTTGATTGTGAGCTATTATTGGTGGTCGAATTTGTTCGAGATTTGCGGCTAATCGTGACTAAGGTAATATTTTCACTAATTCCAATCAGGGTCTTTGTGATCTTGAGATGTTTTCGAATTGTTAGTGGAAACGATGATTATGAGTGCGTATTTTGAGTTAGAATTCGTTAGAGGTTTGTGGTTAATTGATGCTAGGAAATATTTTCATTCATCCTAATAGGGGGTTTTTGCAATCGCTTGAATTTCTTTCCGTTTCTTCAGGGAAATAGATGCTTATATGCGCTCGGGTTGAAGCTTGGATTTGCTAGAGGCTTACAATTGACATCAATTATTGATACATTTCACTTTAAGGTCTTTGTGACTCAGAGTAGTTCTTTTAGTATTTGTCGGTCAACCACAATCCAAATGGCCGTTTCTATGTGTCCGCAGTGTTTGTTGGAGTGCTAGAAGCCCAAGGGAATTGTTAGGGGGTTGAGTTGGGTATTCCATTGATCGGCTCCAGAGTTCGATCTGGTCCCGTGACGTGGGCCTGAACGTCCTTCTCACTCGTTCGCACTCTCGCTCGCTCTCTCTGCCTATGTGTACTTTTGAGTACTCTCTCATTTCAAGTGCTGATGTCCTTTAATTGGGTGGTGAATATGCTTTCCTAAAAGTGCACGCAATCGAATGAAGTTCGTAGTGCAATACTATGATTAATATGATCCCCTCCTTCATCCTCGATTTAATTTGTGGGATTACCCAAGGCCATTCCATCCAGGGATCTCTTTACTAATCTACAATCACATTCATTCTGCTTGGAGGACTTTGGATGACTATTAGCAACGTTCTTATGAGTCACGTTTGACTAAGAATGAAGGGGGATGTTGTTCCGAAGCATTCACCAGAACGTTATTTAGATTCATATCAAAATTATTGATTGATTAATCGATGTGGAAATAGGAAGTCCAGTTAGTACTGTTGCTGCTCCATTCTTTATTGTAACTGAAGAAATATGAGAAAAAATGCAGCGTCAGGATGAACGAGAGTGACAGTTAAGGGAACCCCCTGAGTGGCCTTGAATGTGCTTGCGTGATTTATTGCTCGGAGGGCGGGGGTTAGGAGAGAACCCCACGTAGAATGAATGTTCCACTCTCAAACCTCGTGATTGTGAGCAGTAGCCGTGACGTATTAGTAAGTGGAATTGCAGCGAAATTGACGACGTCTGTTTTGTGGGCGCTAGGTGGTTGACCTTGTTTACTGCTGGCTCTGTTCATGCCTGTGCACGTGACGACTGCTTTTCCTACTGCTGGTTATTACTTCCATGACATTCACAAAGAGGGGAGCAAGGGCGTCAAAATATTTTGTCCAGCTGTCTACGATTCTGGGTTATCGGAATGTGTGGCCCAGTTGCCAACATCTTGCCCCCTTCAATTGTCCAAGCACTTTTTCTAATCAAGGATTGGTGCTAGCCACGGTTTGTTCCTCCTCTGCCAGCGTGGCTACTGAAAATTAACTTGAGCTAGCATCGTTTAGGACTAGTTTTCTGCTGTTTTTTCCAATTTGCGAATTTCTCGAGGACATTCGGGACTTTTGGCGGAGTTTCCCTTAAATAATTCCTTAAAATATAAAAGTTCACACTTTTAATCCCCTACATGGTTTTCTCTCGATTGATATGGAATCCGTTGTGGGGTAATCTACGGGCTAGTTTCCTTACTACTGAAATACCCATAAATTGGTTCTCACTCCGCCTATAAACTCAGTGCTGGGAATATTTTCGATAGTATTTTATTATCCCCTTGCTCTACCTATATTCATGCGCGATCCCGGCCTTCATGGGAGGTGAATTATTGCGAGGATTTATGGGCTGTTTACTCAATATGCCTTGATGGGTGCCAAATTTGGGTATATTGTTGCAGTCTTAAACCCACTTCAACGCAGTGTTTTATCGTTTGCCCTAACACTAACAGGCTGTAAAGGTATCTCGACATTTTCGACGTTTCATTAAAGGTGCATTTGTGATTGGGTATAGTAGTCAAAGAGCCATACTTAAATTAACCACGCCGTTATATGGTTGATTAATTGGACTTTTGTAGTACTGCAGGGTAATTAGTGGTGTCGTTCTCAACGACAGCGTTCAACCAATTCATCGGCTGGTCAAGATTTGGAGGGTTTGGACGAGGCCAAACATTAGTGGCGAGGGCTCCAGCACTTTTTTCTACTGAGTGCGGAAACCTGTGGTACTGCCAGCACAACTAGATTGTCTGTTGCGTTGTTACCTCTTGGTTCCCAGTTCATTTCGGCAGATTGAGCATCATAGTAACCTTTTTTCTGATTGACTCGAATCGTTATGGTGTAAGTTATTCTCTTCCGCGCAGAGTCAGGTGATTTCCGATCATCATATCTAACAAAAAAGGGATTTAAATTTGACGCGGAAAAACACGTCAGTATATCCGGAAACACCAAATATTGTTCTGACAAACTATTTCAAACTCCATGTCGAGCTTATCTGCTCACCTCAAATTCGAGTTTTAATAGACCATCAGTCCAAGAGCTGCACAATCTTGACATACGACCGCTTTAGGATTATTTATCGTTTCGATAGCCTATTGGGATTTTATAGGTTGGAAACTTATCTGAAGATTTGAATTCTGGTATTTATATGTTCGATAAATTAATGAAATGCCTATTTTTGCCTACTTCCAGTTGAACGAAGGCGTCGGGACTACATCAACTCGCAAATCACGCGTCTGAGTGGGCTTCTACCCGCGGACATGTATCGAGACGTGTAAGTTTGCTCGAAGCACCCACTCTCACCTATGATCGCCTCATCCGTGCCCTTCATTTCCAGTAGCCTTCCTGTATAAGAGAGAGAAAAAGCATTCGGATTTCTGTCGCTGAGTCCTCGACTTCGACTCCTTGGTGGACATCGGTCGTCGTGTAAATGTAATCGACGTCTAGTTTGGCTTTTGTCCTAGTTTGGGTCCTGCACCTGAAGCACTCGTGTGCTCTGTCCAACTGAAGGAGGAGGAGGGGGAGGAGGAGGAGCTAGTTCGTGGTGTGTGTACTTTTAAGGCTGCGACTGTACTTTGGGGAGGGGCTGGGTGCTGGCGCTGTGGTACATCTTAGTCGTACCAATTCTCTTTCTCAGTTCCTCGCTAACAGATGCCACCACGACGCATTGATTCTCCTCGATCATGTGTCTGCGTGGAAGCGGGAGAGAGAAAAAAACACCTCTAAGCTCTCACGCACTTTGGTCGTCAGTTGAAAGTGCTTCCGTCGATTAAAGGAGGTAGACTGGCTAATTATTTCGCATCCGCCTGTGATTGGGAGTTTTAAAATTTATCTCGACTTATTTAGTTAATCTCCCATTCACCTACTCACTCTTCGCCACCAATGGTTCTGAATGCCCATCTAAATTGGCGGTCTCTTGAATTTTACAGTCCTTGACTCGTCAAAAATTGTCCATGTTTCCAACCAAAGTGTGAAGTCTGCAATGAATTTCTGCAGACTTCAGCGAGAGCCCTCTGACGGTAAACCCGACTTTGGTAGGCAATTCGATTGCCTTAGTAAATAAAATGCTGTTATCTACTAAACAGACGGGAATGACGGCCCGGTGGCTTTACTAGGAAAAAGTCCACACTAGACGTCACTTTGCGCCTTCAGAATCATGTGTGTGCGTGTTTGGATCAAAGTGTCAGCTGCTCAATCGTCGGCCTACATTGACTTTTTTTCGCCCCGTCTAGTGGCTGTGGGATTTTTAACAGTCAAACACACGCCGACGCACTTTGACTGTTTTCAACAAACGAGAGTTGCATTCTCTTGTCTAGTAGTAGTCAAAACTAGGTGAAGGTTGGAGAAGGCACTCTCTTCATCTACCACACCATCACTGCTCTTCTCTCTGTGCACTTGCTTGTTGTTGTGTCCTCATTGTGTGTGTTGGCTGATTGAGTCCCACTGCTTGCTTCACTGTTGCCTCATACTGTAATCGGAAACTCTTCTCAGTCGCAGGGTTGGGAGATTTCGCTGGGGATTTTCAGTTAAATGCTGGGATTTCTCTGCATGTTGATGAGGTCAAGGGAATCGAGGCCTCTTTGTGGGTTTGTTCAAATAAAGACTTCGTGCAAAAACTGTTTTTTTCTAAATTCTAATGAAGTAGTTTTGTGTTGATGGAGTGTGGATGTGTTTGTTCATGAATCAATTGGTCGTGTCAGTGCGATCATGTTTATGCCCCCACTGAGTCTTTCCCCGCGCTTGCTTAAGTGTGCCGTGAGAGCACTTTTTTCATCCTTTGTTTTTCTTTACCTGTGTAGATTACCAATCTCTCTTATCCCAAATAGCTTGCTGTTTTCTTGTAAGTCCCTAAACGCAGTGGGTTGGAATTTGGGAGTAATGCGTTTTCAACATGTTTAGACCTCCCCAATCATGTTTTTCTCTGAAAGTACTGACGAGTGGAGGTTTTTTCCCCCGTTAATTTGTGTCTGTTTAGAGAAAACCTGGGTTGTTTTTTTAAGATTTATTTCACAGCACTGAAGGTCGTTACTGCATACTTAGCCTTCACTGTGCTACCTGGTTGGCTATCGATTTCAGGGTCGAATCCTGATTGACAATATGAGATCTTCGATGGGAAAGGCAAGGTTTGCTTCATTGGTTCAGGTTTAGAACCAATAGAAAGTGCCTCCTTAATCGGACCTAGTTTGCTATTACCTCCCCTGCAAAAGTTAGATGATACTTAAAGTCACGGAGTATTTTTGTAGTTTTCCTAGGTTATTCGCAATGGATTTCAACGAAGCTCCACCGTTTTAAGATTCATGTTTGCGCGTACATTTAAATGTGTTTGTGTATGTTTTTGTTTTGTGTGTGGAAGCTGCCTGAAGGTCGCGTCCTAATCCTAGGCATTGGTAGATGAAGGCAGGCAAGCAATGAGAGGGGAGGAGGAGGAGGCTAGGATGTACTTTTAGGCGCGCTTAAAGGACGTTCAGGCGCACTTGTTTGTGTGGGTGCGTGCGTGCGTGCGTACGTACGTGTGTTTGAACCACACACACGCATTGAACGAGAAACACTGCGTGGGGTGTTTTTAAGGAGCCGCGACGAATTTGTGTGGCACAGTCTCCTCACCATTTGCTGCCTTGCCCCGATTTTCGTACATAGCGCCTCTTTTTGCAATCGATAGCGCCGCGCCTGGGTGTCGGCTGCATGAAGTGTCATTGTAGCTGGTGGAGGAGACTATTCTCTTGAGTGTCTGGATGTAGTGGCAGTTGCACCATTATTCGGTTTTCTACTTAAGCCACCCTGAGTGACACAGTTGCCAATGAAGCACTTCCAAGGTCAAACGTTTCTTCACTTACATTACTGCATTATTATTGTATGACTAACAGTGTCTGAAGTGAGTACCCAGTCACTCAGCTTCACAGATGTGTGGGTGGGCTATGGTCAGAGACTTCCATCAACTTAGTGGAGGAAATGTGGGTGAGAGAATTCTAGCAATGTTTGTTTTGAAAATTCCCCACTATTTTCATTAGGCAAAAGTGCCAAAAGAGGAGGGGTGTACCAGATTTTATTGGCACTTATAGGTCGTAAATTAGAGGAAGACGAAACTTGCTGCGCGTTGTGCAGGGCGCATACGCAGCCATAAAAACCGTTGTGGCACACCATCTCAAATAATAGACGATTTTGGTAAATATACACACAACGGGGTAATGAAAAAATGTGATACTGAACCCAGCATCATCCCCATTTCTGGAAGAAGAAAGGGTAAAAGCAAGAAACAAGGCAAATGGTGACGACGAAATCGGGTACTTGAAATGTTACAAGTGTGTACTTTCTTTCGGATAAAGCTCTTTCTTATCCACATCACCTGCTTAGCAGTCCCGTTTCAGCAACACCGATAGTCTGGTTGCCGCCTCTGGATGTGGCTCTAATGATGAAGCCGTTTTCTACTTTCGGTAGGATGCAGAGTCCATTTCAAAAGAGCAGGTTTAAAATCTTCAAAAATTTCTGTACGGAAGGGGAGAAGTCGCTATTGCTGATTTCGATGTTGCCTCACTAAATGGCTTGGTCGCAGCTTTCAACAGCTGCCGTTTTCTCCTTTGACCAGGTTCGTGGTGTTTTTCATCACACTCTGAAGGGTGATTGATTGATAACACACATAGCGGGTGTTGTTTTTGCCTCACAGTTATGCTAATTGTGGTGGTTTTTTTCGGTGTGTAAATCGGTTGTTAGTCCAAGTTTTTGACTTAGTATCCTGGATCCCGTTTCTTTTTCACCTAGATTGGTTCATACCAATTTTCTATGCCAAAGTCCCCTCTCTAATCTCGATTCTAAAGAATTTAGCCCCAACTGTATATATTCGTCCAACAGTTGGTCGGAAATGTCGGACTGAGTTTCCTGACTTCATTAGTACCTCAAATAGATTGCCATTATTATTGCGGTCCATCTGCATCGCCTCAAAACCCTGTTTAAACATTAACCACTCACTTCGATTGCACTTTCAGTCTCTAACTTTGAGACATGTCTGCCTTACTCCAGTAATGCGAAACACAATCAGCTTAGGTAGGAAGGGATTTCACTGAAGTACCTCTTTCCCACTTCAGTTAGAAAGAAAGGGTATATTATCAGTCTGTGATTTGTCTCTGTTATGGGGATCTTCGCCACCCTTAGAAAAGGGAATGAAATCAATAAATGGGAAGGACCGACATCCCCTATTAGCCCTGGTAGGGTATTAACCATGCGTTTACTGAGCATCATCATTGGGCACTTTCTTTGAGTCTTGGATGGTCTTGTTTATGGATCATAGTTTGGATGCAGCTGTGTGATGTAATGCTTCGGGCGTCCATTTCCTTAAGTCCCATAGCTGCCGGAAGCTCAAGGAGTCATTGCTTGGCGACCCAACTATAGATCGACGTTCGAATCGTCCGAACTGTATCTCTGAGTGTACAAAAGAGCGAAAAAAGCCAGAGAGAGCAAGAGATAAAAGCCAGAGCACACACACGAGGTCAGGCGAGCGGATAAATGCGCCATTCGATTGCACTCGATCACACTCTCCACTTCGCCTTCTCTCGCTGGGCTGGCCTTTTGCTCCCATGCACTTTTATCCAAATTTTTGTTTATTAAATTTATTTGCATTTCGCAGTGTTTTGGTGTCTTCTGTGCCCTTGCGCGTGTGCGTGCGTGCATGCTTGCCTGCGTTCGAACTTTTGCGCAGATCCACTGCAGCTAACTAACAACTACCACTACTACTGGCAAGGATATAAGCAAAGCTTGGGCTGCGTCATCCCATCGAGCGAACAGGCGCTCATATTTTCAGGATATCGAACATTTTGTGGGATTGTGTTTCAATACCTGTGAAATTCGATCTCATATGCTCGTAACCGCCTTCGATCTTTACACATTTTGATGTAGGACATCCAAGGATGTTACAAACTACGGATGTGTTGCTCCATGGTTGTAAAGGTGTTTTAATCCTATTACATTCAATCATTCCTAGGAAACTGCAGTCTCAAGCGGGCATTCAGAGTCACTGGTGTGTGATACATAGGTAATTTTTGACTAACAAACGCAGGTATGTATCCACAAATGTGGACTCCATTGGCAAGTCTGCTTTGACGAAAAAATCAGTAAATATTATTGAGCAGAACCCTCTCATAATGGAGGATTCATTGCCATCGAATTAGGGATCAACTCTTCCTAACGTGATCGTTGCCAGGAAAGGGTTCGCTATCCCGACCTTACAGTTGGTCGGCTTAAATAATCACGTAACGGTCCTGTCTTTCTGAATCAATGATGCTAATCTTTGTCTGTTTCTTGCCTTTGCTCTACAGCGATGGACGGAGAAACAAGGGGACAGTGCTGCGACTATCTGTAAACTACATTTTGGAACTGCGGCAGGCCGTCGCGAACTCAGGACATCTGCGACACGAGACTACCATCTCCCGTCGTCTCATCCCCATGCTGGTCAACTACGTAAAGGTACGCCTCCTCCTCCTCCTCCCCCTACCTCTTGTGTAATTTACGGGTTTTCTGGAGGGAGATTCCAGGTGTTGAAAGGTCGCTTCGACTACTAATTTCGTTCTTTCATCCACTTTCAAGTATTCGAGATAGACGTTTCGCAGTTAAATGCTACAAGCGTTACCTCTGAATGTCAGACAGGGAGATCTGGGATTACCGATAAACAGCATCGAAAATCCATAGGTTAAATGAGCTTAGCTGGAGAGATGGGGGTACAATGCATGCCAAACCGCATTGCCCATCACACAATCACTCGTCGTCGCAGCTACTCTTGGATGTGGGGAAAAATGCCTGCCATCCCCCTACTTGTGTGGGTACACGCATGTCAGAACTCCGTTTGAGTATCTTCAGGTATCAAAATCTCCATAAACATGTCAGCATTGTTTTCGTAAACAACCAAATCCTTCCAGCAGAAGGCAATATTATTCTTCAGCATAGAGGGTGAGGGGAGTGGGCTATCTAGACGAAATTCCACTCAAATCGTTTCAATTCAATTTCTAAATGTCAGATTCTTGAGTGGGTTCTCAGTACCGATTCGTTGCGTCTTCATCCTTATCATCTTAACCGCAGGAGCAAGGTGAATGACAGATTTACAATTGCTGTGTGTATTGGCGCTCCAGTTAAATGCCAAGTCATTGGCCTTCGAATGTCAACTCCACTCTTCGTAAACACATTACCTAACTGGAGAGCACTTGCGGACTTTGAGGTTGCTTGAAACCGAATTTTCCCAGGCTCATGGCTCTCGAATAACACATTTTGCATGTCTTTATCAATAAATTACTTCGTACCTTCGAATATTTTTCACGGCACAGTGGTGCAATAGCAGGCCTTTGAATCGCGCCTCCCGTTAATAGCCGAAAATTGTAGAAGTTGGTGTCACAGCGTCTATCGAATATTTAGTTTAGGCATGTCGTTAAATCGATTCCAGGTAACGTAACGTTGCTTAGGAATGCATCTTTTTTTACGTGCTAGCGAAGGTCGCTGAAACTTTGATTGAAAATGTGCTCTTTAATGGTAGTGAATTAAGTCGACAGAAAGCGATTCATTGCGGCATTTATTGCAAATATTCTGCACGTATTCCATTTGGATAAAGTAAGGACTTGAAGGTAGGTTTTAGGGCCTTATTCGATGTCAAGAAGATTGGTTTCGATTGAAGAAATCACAAAGGAGTTGCAGTATATGCAAACCTTGGAAGAAATAGCTCACGATAGTGCTCTATTTCACAAGGAACCACAAGTGATTTACTGTTTCATATCATCAAAGTGTCTCTCTACATCGTAATTACTACTGATTGTGCTTCATGCATGAAATAATCGCCTTAAGATGCCAATCCACAGAAGTCTTGTTGGTTTCAGCAAAAACGTGAAGTCTTCAAGGTGTTCATTGCCTCCATCCATCAGTGACATTGTCAACCGCCGTTTGGTTAAATGCCGCGCGTTTCATAATTAGAGTAAATCAAAGGATGCACCAATTTGTCCCTGTAGCGATCATGTACTAAGCAGCTTTGCACATTTGTTAAGGTCCTGGCAGTAGATTACTTAAGACCGACTATATTTTGTTCACTTTAACCATCTCTAGGTTATTTCATGGTCTGATGCCTTGGGTAAGAGCTGTTGCTATTACTTGTCAAAATAAGCTATCAGCAAATGAATGACTACATTTCTACTGCTGCTATAAATCATCCATTAGCTTTTTTGCTATGCCATTATAGTCACTTTTGCAGTTATCTAGGTCATGCCATTTCATCGTCTCCTATAATTTCCATTTGGGCTTTGTTGTTTTAAGGTAATTTATCTAATTGACTGTAAAATCAACTTCGTGAACTGAACTTTGGTAATTTGATCAATAAGTACTTTCAAGCTGATCTTCTGTTCTGGGCTATTAGAATTAATGTATATGCTTTAGAACGGTCGAAATCATTCCAGGTCGTAACCTGGGCTATATACCCAGATTTTGGCTGACGAAACCCTAGCATAGCAGAACTATCACTTGGTCTGGCATCTGTTTGCCTATGCTTTGTCATCTGATAAGGTCTGAAACTGGACAAAGTCCGTGCTCGGGCAATCAGAAGGTTACTCACAAAACAATCCCCGGGTCAAAATGAACTGTTCAAAACCAATTCTACTATGAACATGTTTTAGCCAACCAGGTTAGACTCTCTCAGTCAAGAGGAGGTTTGTAATCTATGTTAGAATTTTCCTGGATAGGAATTTCATTGGGCAATTTGACGGACGGCCTTTCTTTCAGTCTCAAAGCATTCTCCAAAGTAAAAATAGCAATATAACGTACCCGGTACACTATGTTGTGCTTTGTGTTGTTCCAGATTCGTCGACAGACCTGAAGTCTCAGTTGACCTAGCCGTGTTCCGCTCCGCAGTGACTAATCACGTGGTAACACGCATCGTTGCAGAACATAGTGCTCTGAGGTACTTCCTGAACAAAGTGAAAATCGACCTCGCAAAAGCTTGGGTACTCCATGTATGGGCCTTGAGACAAGTAAACTTGGGAAATTGCTCACAACTTATGCTCTTAGACTATTAATACTACCAGAGTTTATTAAAATGCACCAAACCTTATCGAGTGACTAGCTTTGCGACTGCCCTCGGGACTTAATGGCTTCTACATGGGGCAAAATGCGCCTATTGATTGTCAGTTCAGAAGTACAAATTGTGTTTCAGGGAGGGCCTCACCGATTTAATGAATGCAAATGAGTCCCTAAATTCTCATGAAGTTGTTCTCGCACTTTCGGGACTTTATCCAATAAGAGCTTCCATTATCTTTGATGAATTGTCGATACGGTGCCGTCGTCCGCTTGATTTTCCAGCTAAAATGTGGACGCATGAAAGTAGAAGCTGTCAACCAAGCAGGTGTAGGTCCGTTTTGGCGAGTCGAAAACCGCTTTTAGTGGTTTCGTCCCTAGAAAATATAGTCAAGGGAACCACAGAGGGTTTTACCTAAAACCCATTCAACATTGACCAGGGTCTATTTCGTAATTGGTATTTAATGCCAGGTACAGCATCATGCAATGCTCTGAACAAGACTAATTATGTAAGATTTAATTATGATATATGCCTCTCACCAAAGATGTTCCCTCCCATTGCAACCTCCGAAGGGTATGGTAAACCTTATTCCATGTTACGAACACGATTAGCGGTGCAAATGCCAACCCAGATTTTCGGTGGATTACTCCTGGTAAATGGTTGTAATAACTTCACTTACTTTTGAGAAACCTAAAACACACATAAAATAACAATTTGATGTAGTAAAATACATTCCTAAGTGAACGCATTATTCCCAGACCGGAAGAATCCAGCAAACAGCCATGCCATATTATAAAAGGTTTTCGGGAAAATTCTGCGAGTTTAATCAGGAAATGGAAAAGTGGTTGGCAAATACAAAAGACAAGGAAAGTATCCTATTGTCGCCGAAGAATTTTACAGCCGTCTGCTAGAGCCTCAATCAGGCGCATCGTAGCGCAAGGTGGTAAGAGGCCTCCTCAAAAACTGCTTTGATTCTATGATGTGTTGAGAGGTCTTTTGTAGTATTAGCAGCACAGCGACTAGTGCCTCTCTCGACGAAAGCATCCAGCCCTACATTCTAATAATGCATTTGCTGCTTATGAGCTATAGTGAGTTCAGCGGAGGCCAAATGTTAGAGCTGATGTGGTTATACCAAGTCGACTGGCGAGCGTTTGACTTTTATCTAGGAAGTTGGCACCTATGATGCTTGCAAGAGTAGCGGCGAAAGTTTTCATTGAGTGCTGCAAGCCCCACGGCAGAGACTGAAATATTCGATTACAGCGTCGACAAAGCCCGGATTCTGATGCCAAGGTCTCCTATGTCTTTTTCCTACAGTTTTTCGAGGAAGAAATCTGCGGTGTGAGCGCAATAAGATTGTCTCTTAGTCACAGGCCAATTGAGGTTTCTAGTTCGAGCCGTTGGATTGTTTTCACAGTATTCAGGAAGCATTGAGTACCGATCATAATTTCTTTTTCGACCGCTGACGCATATTGTCCTTGTCCATGATGAATCAGGTGGGTGGTTTTCATCATCAACATGAATTTTTAAGAAGGGTTGAATCTCTCAAAGGGAAGCCCAACGTAAACATCCCTAACCCACCTGAAAAATAACCGAATACCATTCTGTATGATGCATTCCGAACGTCCTTTCCTAAACCACGTTCCCTTAATATTTCAATCGCTTAAGATTGCTTATCGGATTAGATATCCGTCTAAGAGCTGATTCTACTTTTCTTTGTCAGTCATTAATATAAATCCTATAATTAACAGTCTATGAAATTGAGATTAACGACTTCCTGGAGCTAAAGAATTTTCCCAATACACTGTGTTCCCCACTCCAAAGGAACTCTAAAACAGCCTGCCCTTTTTTGAGCACACGGAGCAACGATATTGTAAACACTTGTCACCGAGCTTGGCTTCCTTTCAAGCCCTTCTATAGAATGTGAATTGGCTGGTCCGCTGTCTAACGCCTCCAAGAATATCGAGACTAGCCCACCGTGTTCAAACACACACAGCCACTTAGCTTCATTCCATGCCAATCTTCAGAGGGCAAGTGGGATGGAGAGAATTATTCCCTGGCCTAACGTCATTTCTTTTCCCCGTCGAACGCAGTCTCTGGAGACCGCGGTGAAGGACCTGGAGATGCAGACGGGCAAGAACCTGATGCCGCCGTCGCTTATGGAGGACGGCTCGCCGTGCCCAGGCGGGGTGCCGGCCTATGAGGCGCTGCTCGAGTCCTGGCACGCAGCCATCGCGCAGTCGATGAACTCCAACAACAACAATAGTTGCGGCAGCGGCCCTCTTACCAACGGCAGCTCCGGCAGCAGCGACAGCACCACGCAGGGGGGCGACGTGGGCCAGAAGATGGAGGCTGTGCCCCTCCAACTCGCCTTCATGAGCGGCGGCGGCAGCGCCGGCGGGCCCACACCCCCGCAGCACCAACAACAACACGCCGGCAGCCCCTACCTACCCAATGCCATTTTCATGGGAGGTGAGTGCTGCCATACCTTCTACTTGCCTTGCGGGTACGCCAGTTAGTGTTGGAGTGGTAGATTCGTCCTCTAGAGAGTTGACACACGCACAAAAGAGTCTTTTGCAAAGACTCCCACCCGCTATACAGCAGAGTTAGTTTAGCTCACAGTGGTGGGTTTACTTAAAGGTTATGCCTTTCCAAATAGGCGATTCCCTCAAGGCATTTGAAAGAACCAAAGCCCGACGAGGCCTACCTGAGGGCTGATGCGCGTCCACCTCCTATACAGCAAAAGTAGTTAGCCTCGCAGTGATTTTAATTATATACTTACCTATTCGCAAACGAATGCTTTGGCATCACGCAGCAGTGGTTCTGTACGCCTTCTTCCAGATTGGAAACTTTGTAGGACTCGAAAGGAAGCCATGTAATCCACAAAACTCAGTAAACATTGAGAACCGAGAATCTTCCCGATGCTCCTACATCAATTGCTTCTTTATTTAAAACTTACCTACTTAGAGATGTCTCTGAACTTTTTATATAAATGCAGATTCAAACCCAAGTTCTTTGACTATGTTTGACGTGGTACTAGTAAACAGTGGGTTGTAATTGGTAAAGTATAGTCTGTTAAATACTAGTAACTGCCCTGGCCCTGGGTTTGCCAACTTTAGAGAGCCTCCAGAAGAATGAGGACTAAACTCCAGGTGATCCAAATTAATAATAGGACGACAGCGTGAACTGTAATTTTACAGTGTCTGAAAAACATTCGTTTTAAGAAGTTTAGATCGCAATTTACGCGAATTTAAACAAAATCGGTCTGTAGTTAAACAATTCCATGAATTTTACCTGTGAAAGCCAAAGAAAGTTAATTTCTTTGATGAAATTGATCGAGATGGGATAAACGTATTTGAAATCCGCTAAATGTGCAGCAAAGCATATTTGGAAGGACATTAAAAATGACATTAATTTGTGTCCAGGAAAAGTTAATCCAAAAGTTGAGGAGCTTACGACCTTACTATCGATTGCTAGAGTACTCATACACCTATCCCCTGGAATTGTTCCCGTAGACTTCTTCTGAAGGTCAGCGTAAGAGGACTTACCTGAGTTCGAACCTGCATTCAATTGATGCCGCAGTTCCCAACTCTCATTCAACTATCGGATTTACTGGTTAATCGTTGATGGGTTAATCATTATAGCTGCCAAGTTGTTCCTCTCTTTCGCTCTATATCCGCGGTGTTATTTGTTACTTGCTACTGGGAAGCTATAACGCGTGCAAGTGCCCACACTAGAGAGTTTTGGAGGCGGACTTTGCCCCATTAAATCAATTTACCTGGGAAGTACTCCCTAAAGAATGATTTACGGAACCTTTAAAACAACAACAGCACTCACCTGGTACCCTCTAGGTCGCCTCTGCGAAATCGAGGAAGGTAAAAAAGTGGGATTTCATAAGTGTTAGGCTCAGCAACTCTGATAATTCATACTTGAAACCACCCAATGAAATTTCCCGCTTCTCGTTGGTGGATTTGAACTGGGCTAGTTTCAAGATGTGAAGTGTGATAGTTCCTTTTATCGTCAACTTTCACTACTGCGTGAAAAGTCAGTCCGGCTGGGTGCATTTGTAAAAACGCTGTGGTTTATATTTAACAGGATCTTGAATCGCATCGGTGGACTTTTGGCTGCTTCACTTTCGTAGCAGCCTTCTAAAACCTCAGCTCAAGTCAGTTTTCTTGCCTCTCTGCATGTTTATGAGCAGTTATTGAAGGCGTACCGGAGTTAAATCAAGCCGCTGAGAGTAGGTGCTTGAGTTCACGATAAGAACTACTAACAAGGATGTTTTAGCAATTAAGAGAGGAGTTTGTTACCTTGGTATCTAAACGATTAATTGTGCAGTTAAGAACAGCAAATTGGGGCTAGACATTTGATGACAATTCTGGAATCAAGCGCAAAATTCACTTGGGCACAAAGTGCAGATTGTTAGGGATAAATGTGAACACCTCAGTGTCTGTTGCAGCCGGAACCTGAAAGAAACAAGTTGGTTTTAGACCCCCCGGGAAACTGACCCTTCAATTCTGGCGTCGAGTAACTGGAATTGTAGTTCTAACACGACGACGACGACGACGACAACGCCCAACCATGTAGTAATTGTCCATTGGCGAGTTAAGATCTGTGGGGAGTTCTGCAGAGGTAGTGCTTCTGTTAGTAGCAGCGAAGGTCTTCACTGAATTCAAGCTAGGTGAGAGACTGAAACATTCTTTTCACGAGGTGGCATAGGTCCCTCCAACACTTTCCTTCTTTAGATTTTGAAGAAATCCGTTTGTGTGCTATCGCAACCATATCGCAGATTGTAATGTTGCTAGCTTCATCTACCTAGTCATCTGGTAGTCTCCATTGTAATTCTCCAATTCATGTCTCCGGATTGTTTTTCCGGTGTTCAGTTTCGCCGTTCATTTAGCACCCACCATAGTCCCCCTCTTAATTCAGTCACCGTCGGGACTCTTCATCATGATACAAGTTATTTCTCTTCCATAATGATTCAAGAGAGTTCCAACTACCATACATTCTCCTTATTGCCATCGTGTATACGAACACAGAAGTGTTAAACCAGTTAAAGGAGGCAGCATAGTGTGCTTGAAGACCGTTAAAAAAGCTAGAATGTGTAGTGAGAATTGAGGACGGTAAGGGAAATTACGCACTACCATCATATTGTCTTTGCAGCCCCGATATGCAAGCTAGAGGAGGGTGAGGAGATGTGCTATCCCAGCAGCGGCGGTGGTGGTGGCGGTGACAGTGGTGGTCACATGATGTCCGCCAGCACCACTGACAGCTACTTTGATCCCGCGTCGATCGGCAACAGCGGTACGTGGTGATTGCCTTCCCTCGCCTCCCGAGCATGCGTGGATCCGCCCTCCCCCACCCCTCCACTCAGTGTCTGTCTGTGCCTTCATTCTCTTGCTTCCCATCCCCCGTCCCCGTGAGCCTTGCCTCGCTTTGTCTTGTTCTATGCATTCCACCTACTGCAGGTAGCACCAACAACAGCACCAGTGGCGGCAGCAGTAGCAGTATGCCCAAGTTCGACCTCGCCATGATGCAACAACAGCAGCCGTCGTCGTCCACCGATGACCCCATGCAGGTCAGTTAGATCTTCCGCTGCGCCTGTAGCCTCCACGCCTCTTTACGCTCCCTTACAGAGTTTGTTTTTGGCTTTCGCCTCTGCCTCTCCCACCTAGGTCGAGTGCCAAAATCACTGAGTGCTGGAGATGTAGTGTAGCCTGCAGCAGAAGCGGCAGCACCTTGATCGCATAATCTCTGTCCCCCTCCCCACACTCCCGGCCCCCATCTCCACCTCCTCCATCACAAGCGCACAGCAAGCCAACAAAGGAACGAGAGGATGTAGAAGAGTGCCTTACTACTGCAAAAAACGGTGTTGATAGCCTTTCACTGTCCTTTTCTACCCCCACCTCCCTTCACCCACTTCATGCGCCCTCCCCCCCCCCTCACCACCACCACCACCAACACCGCCAAAACCCGTCCTTAGAATCTGTTGCTATTATTTTCATCATCTCCATTGCTACCACTACTTCGATTATTATTTTCACATTGATTTACAGTCTCACGAATACAACAGGAAGACACAACACACTGTACCTACTCGCTCATTCCCCATATACATGCTGCTACTGCATACCTGCTTGCATACAAATATAGGCCATAGGTACAGAGTACAGCTATTTTTGCGTCTAGATAAGTCTGTCTATCTGTCTCAGGGGTCACACGGACTCTGCGTCGTCTCATCGAACCACACACCTACACGCGTTGCATTTCACCGTCTTGCCATCTCACACTGTGTTCTTTCAACCACCACCACCACACGCACACAATCTTCTTTCCCGAAATATTTAGAATACAAGACGATTAACCGATTACTTATGAATAGTAACACCAACAAGAACTTCATAAGCAGCGTGTGCCCGTGCGTGATGGCCCCATGTATGTCCACCGCGACAACTATTTTGGTTCTCTCCACCCGTCTACATCTTGACGATTGCAAAAAGTCGATAGGAGCACATCCGAACACCGACCCACCCCCTCCCCCTTTCTCCCCAAGCAAGCGCACATACCAGACGTTTTCAACAGCCCAGGTGTATGTGCGCGTTGCCAGTGGTGACTGTTGGACCCCGTTTACTTTCATATGTGAGACCCCCTCCCCATCTTCTCATCTTCCCCCCCCCCAACCCCACAAAGATATATAACAATCTCCAAAGAAACCCGAAGAGTCGGACGACCGGGAGTCGGTGCTGGCGATGTTGTTGACGATGAGATGTAGTGGCGGTGCGCGCGCCCCTATCTCTTCCTATCTAAGACTGTTCTGACGATATACATAATCTACGGTGGCGCGCCTTTCCTTTTCGAGTGGAAGAGGAGTCGTTGTTTGATACATCGGCGCTTGTTAAAGAGGATGTCATGGATTGTAAGGGGAGGGGTTCCTTCGTTTGAACAAACGAGAAGAGATTATGAAGTGGGCAGTGGTAACAATGGGGTGAATTTTTAGGTGAATCGAAACGGAGGCTTTAAGGCCACTTCAAAGGGAGCTGGGATCAAGCACCAAGGGTCTGGCCACGAATTTGCTGGCACATCCATGAGCCGGGTTTAGACCAGTGAGATGAAATGCCTTACATATGGGTGTGCCTCATAAGCAGGTAAGAGAGTGGATCAAAAAGTTCGCGGAATTGTTAAAAGCGGTAATAATAGCAAGTTTAAACAAATATTGGGGCAGGCGAAAAAATAGAAGCTAGTTTCTCGACCATTGAAAACACGTAATTTGACATAAGGTCGAATACAGTTAACTTCGAATAGACAAAAATGGACCATTAGGGCTTTAGGAGAAATTTTTGTGGAACACGTGCCTGCAAGTGGATCCAGAGATTCGAAGAAGGAAGAGACGACAACTTTGAGGACCAAAACCCAACTTAACAAATTTCGGTAACGTCGAGTTTGCTCATGATGCAGTCGATTAAAATCGACGGCGAACAACTGCTAACATTCAGAGGCATTCTTACAGGCCGGCAGCAAATGTACTTGATGACAAATTGGGCTGACTGAGCCAGCATTCAGCACGATGGGTCCCAAAGCCATGATCAACAGATTCTTCGAAGTGGTCTCCTTAGCAATATTGAAAGGCAAAAGCGACGCAAATGAAGAAGAGCCATTCCTAACGGCGTAAATTATCACCGGCGATGAAGCTTGGGTGATTCGGAGTCCAAAACAGCCATCAATAGGACCCTTGATCAAACAGAAATCTCGAAAATCGTCTCATGGGGCTTTGATAATAAAAGAGAAAGAGGAACAAGTACAACGTAGGTCATTACTACGACAAAGCACCAACCACGTACGAGTCAAGCCCGAAACCCACCAAGTGGTCCCGAAAACGACCTCCAGAATTCTTCAAAGGCAGTGATCTGGAAACACGGACTTGGGAAGTACATTGGCCTGAATGGCGACCGCGTTAAAAAATAAGCCCCCGTATACATTTTCCTTCTGTCAAGTAAAGCTTCCGAAAAGTTCCGACTTAAAAAAGTAGAATTTGGGCTCAGTGATCAACTTTAGACAGGAATCGAGTTGAGAGAGAACCGAACAAGTGAATGAGCGCAGTGAAGGTACTACTGCATATGAAACCCAGGCCTAGAGAAGTTGGCTGAAACATGTAGCATGTGAGTATGAGCAAATGTTTCACCAAATTTAGGCTGACAAACTACGTTTTTTGAGAAATTACCCTGTGTGCCATGTGGGGTCTGCAAAATTCTATTGCTCAAAAACCCCTTGCAATCATGAATACAGAACCGAACCTCGGAATGGCAAGAGAGAGGATAAAAGGAAACTGTTTTATCTAAGCGGGCGGTAGCCTTGCTTTCGTGTCCCGGAAGTTGCAATGATTTACGGAGTTGGTATTTTATTCGAAAAAACGGAAAAACCCTAATACTGCTTGTCTGGTAGAATTAGTGGACGATCAAAACCCGGGGATTCTTGGTTGATTATCTGACTCGGTATATATTTGTCTACATTCGAGCTGCATGCACAGTTACCAAGGTTGATCGGTTAAGCCTACTAGTGCGACGAAATGGAAAACCCTATTGCCTTCTGCTGTAGTTAGATCTTAAAAAAATACAAGACTTGTATAGATGGTAATAGCAAATTTACGTGGGTGGATCGAAGATTTCGCTGAGTTTTCTAATAGGAAAAAAGTTAAGCGTGTCAGAACACTTCACTGAGATGTCGACCTTGCTTCTAGTTTTATGCAAGCCTCTTTAAAAGAGAACCTACTTTTCGGTAATCAAAAAATAGGTACGTTGAGATAGGATCGACAAGCAAATTTGGGTATGAGTGGAAAGGGACTCGAACACGGATCGTTAAAACTTTGGAAAATGTTTTCCTGCTCAAAAAGGCTATAGTCTACACGTGGATTCAGTAGAGATCCGTAGAAAGAAAACAGGACCTCGTGAAGAAAATAAAAGACCTCAGAATGAGTAAAGTATCAACGAGGCTGTTCAAAACGCAATTGAGAAAAAGATTAGCGAATAATTCAATCAGATAGTCGCGTCCCTAAGCACTTCTGAGCAAGCCCGCCAAACAATGGTAAGTCCCAAAATCGCTGCAGTCCGATCAGGCGACCCTTAGGAGTGAACTCAGGCGATAATTACCACCGGAGATGAAACTTGGGTGGTTTACTAGCTCAACCTACGGTAAAATCTCGAAAGAGATGGCCATGTTTTTGTGAATGGATTCAGAGGATATTAAAAAATCACATATTGCCCTAAATACTGACAGGAGGTTTTCAGGAAGTCGACGGACATTTTGATTATAAAACGGGAAAGGAAACAACTTCACGAGATCCTCTAGACGAAAAGCGCCAGTGCGGCTCAGATCTTTCAAGAAATTCTTCCCACTCACCACCCGATTTAGCTGCATCAGACTTCTTCCCCCTTCCAAACTCAATGAAATCCTCACATGGACTCATTTTAATGACGTAGAAAGAAGCAAAACACTGCACTACTTCTCCCCCCCCCCTCCAGAAACATCTGCTTCACCTGAATAGGAAACAGACTGAGGAATAATCGCATGCATGTGCTGCTTTGGAAGAAAAAATTAGCATCGAAAAATCTCCGCCAGCCTTTTGAGCTACCCGCGTACTTTTACCAGAGTGATCGACTAAGTCTCCTAGTGCGTTTAGATCGTCAACCCGATTTCCGGTTGCTACAGGCCGCTTCACCAAATTACACGACCTTAGTATCAGGCCATCCCATACGTTCTGTCGCAATTTTGAGTATTTAAAACAAGTGACCAAACTTAAGATAAAATCATCATACCTCATTATTTACGACTTCCTTTCATCTATTAACAAGTTTATCAATACCATTACTGGTACGGTACTTTGGGTTTTGATTCGAAGGGCGCACAAATTATTGCTAAAGATACGAAAAAATGAAGCCTGAAGATTAAGGTGGATGAAAAAATTTTCACCCAACCGAGTTCTTCTTCGAGCTTTTGCGATACGACTTTTACATTGTCGTCCTGATGAAACAACACCCCTTTTCGATTACTAGAGCAGTTCTCTTTTCCTACTCAATGATTGGCTGTTCAAACGCCCTAATTACTGACAACAGTAGATATGAGCATTAATTGCTGCTGCATTAGGTGGTAACAATTCAAAGCATACTAGTCCTTGGCGATCCCACCAGAGGAAGAACCATGCCCCCATGAAGTTCCCTGTGACTAGGGTCTTTTCGATGTCAGTCACAGGATTATACACCAAAAAATGTGAAACATTTTGACGAGAATGGCTAGGAGAAGACTAGATGTCAACTAGGGATTTGAGTTGACTGTTCTCGCCTATTCATGGGTAGGCAGATGTTTTCCAAGTTATTGAAGATGACGGTGAGCAGTTGTGCGGTTTGAAGTAAGCTTCATGGTTAATTCCAACTCAACTGATAAAACAGGGTGGGCTTCTTCTAGGGCGACTGCCTCAAGAAGCTGCTTATCATCACGGAGAGTGAAATCTCCAGTTCTGCGTTTGACAAACCACTTTCTCCATTCACACCTTCCTTTGAGTAAATTAAGGGTGATGATTCTTGGGTACTTCCACGTTAGGAGGGTTTTAATAGAGCCAATTTTGAGCCAAGATTTGATTAGTTTAAATGAAACTTAACATAAAAATAATGCTCATTAGACATTGGAGATACTCCTTGACTAGAGTTCAATTTGAAAAGGATAAGATTCGAAGAGAAATTATGCGACGATCTGAGAGAACGACTGAGTAACGTGTGCATCTCTCGCAAGCCTCCCCATTAAACTTGCATCACAGATTTTATGAGCCACCGCCCCTGACGCATATGGTGGTTGACTACCTCACCGTGTTTATGCTAACACGAGAGTCATTTATTTACATACCGGCTCCCTCTCTCTCGCCGGTATTTAGATCGCCTGGAACTTGTGCATGAAATACAACACAGGAACAAGATCACAATAACCCCCAAATTTATCGATTACGAAGCGACTCAGAGATTCATAATCAACCCCAGCACTTCATCGACACCCTTTATAAGCCAAGTTAGTGAAAAAGAGACATGGAGGAAGGGCAGAGTAGTGACGAGGGGCGGTAAATATGCAGATTCTTCGATCAAGTCTTTGCCGCATTCTCCACCCGATTAGGCTGAAAGAGCACACACACATCGAAAAAAAGATAGCCGTAAACAACTGGAGCGACGCTCGAAGACCATTAAATAGCCACTGCTACTTGCCATGATAAAGATATGCGACTGGAGTTGATTCAGCAGCTGTCGCTTGGGTGAGAGCAGATGGTCCAGGCTTTGTATTCGAGGAGTGGATTTTACCGCGGCGGCCTGCTCGTCCGCGTTCATTTCCGCCTTTGAGCCCGTCCAGAGGTGGAATCTGAGCACAACAATCGATAATGCTAGCAACGACTGCGTTCTCGTTAACTCCGTTAAGCGGAGCTAAATACCCACTCTAGAGAAATCACTTAAATGAGCGAGGACTTGCCTGTTACTAGAGATTAAGAATTGGGTTGGTAGAAAAGGCATTGGTGATGCGTGTAATACACAAAGTATAAGATAGATTTTAGTGAAAAAATGTACAGATCTCGTTGGGAGACCCACAAAACTATTGAAAGTAATATTCTTCTGGGGTCGGCTATAGTAGTCGAAACTCGTATCTAAACGCGATTTTCCGGGTTGGTAACAACACCCAATCGAATACTGATTCTACGATAGAGACAGTGACGATATCGATTGACCTTCCGTCAACACACTAGGAGGGAATAATAAACACTTTTTTCATCTTCGTATTGTCCAGTGATCGATCGATATTGGTTTGGTTCATTGGTCCCCTAGACCCTGGATTTTTTTCCTCCAACTTCCAAGGTACACGAAAACCTGAGAAAAACCACCTCCTCAGACATGTCACATGCACTTCGAAATGTCAAAACCTACACCAAGGTGACCATCTCCGTCACCACGCAGCGAAAACAGACCAGTTTTTCCTATATAAACAATAACTGAAATTCCCTTACAATGGCTCATAAACAGTCCCCACTTCACCACCATCCCACCACCACCACCAACAACAACAACAACAGCCTGAATGACAAATTTCAACAAAAAGTGGCGAGAGAGAGAATGTTTTCGTGGATAGATTAATTTTTCGTCGCTACTGCTGCTGCTGCTCCCACCGCTACAAATGCAGCTTCTTGTTGCTTATTGATGGCGTCTGTTATCATCGAGTGCCATAAAACACTCCAGCTTTTAGCCAATAGTGTTCCTTTAGGTCGCTAAAACTGTGCCACCACTCGAATAGTTTATAACACACGTTGGAATAATCTAACTAGTTTAACGATTTTCGATTTCAGATGTAGAGGAGACAAATTCTCAATGGAATGGTAGGGTGAGAGATCGAAAAACACCTGTTGGACCAAACTAAAAGAGGAAGAGACGTGGTTATCGACAAACGAGGTAGAACCATTCTCTCCTCAAAAGGAGCCCTAAACGATGAAGGCAATAGTGAAGCAGAGAAGGGGATTTTACTGCTACACTGAGCAACAAAAAAACCCGAGCAAAAAGACGGTTGCGAGGAGACACAACCACACTTCTGCGGTCGCAAATCCACTTTCCCAGAGCGCGAGCAGTGGCAGGATTTCCTCTCGCTCTTTCTTAATCAGTATTTTCTATGTCGAATGCGCAAAGCTTGTTTTGAGAGAAACTAAGTTCTTTCACTCACCGCCCACACTTGAGTGGGTTTTGACGGCTAAGCCGCTCAGGTTTTAACTTGCTCCAAAGCAAAACCCTCCGAAGAAAATAGGAACTGAATAGAGCATCTCAAGCTGTTTTCAGCGATGCAAGGTCGATTGACTAGGTTCAATCAGTAATCGAGCAAACAGTAAACAGAACATGGAAGCTGGAGGCATGAAAAGAAGCCATAATAACCGGCTCCAAATTAGAGTTATAAAAACCAGTAGCGGTCAGCTTACCGGGGGAGTTGGACGTAGCCAGGGAAGAGAGGGAGGAGGGTGAAGTCAAGTTTTCGCGAGGCGTTGGGTAGCAGTCGCACCGAGGCCAATTGGACTCCGCAGAAGACAAACTTCTCCGTCGGTTCGAGCTTCACGTTCAGGTCCTACCAACGCATAAAAATTAATAAAAAGACGAAAAATACAAATCTCCCATATTCTCCCCTACTTATCACCTCGTGTCAAGGACATCTACGAAGCCCCCATTACACCAGGTCATGCTATAGGCTCTATCCGAATTTCGAATAAATGAAACAAGCGACCAAATGTTTCATTTAGTAGTTAAAGATTCAAGCATCGAACGCAATTTTTCCTATTATCTGCGACTTCCTTCCACCTGGTAACAAGCTTACTGATAACATCATTACTGTAAAATTCTTATGATTTCGATTACTCGAATAGCACACAGTCAGTTTCAACCTCTTCGTGCTGCGTTGCAAAAGCTGTTCCTTAGAAATTACTTTTTTAGAAACTACGAAACAAACGGTAGTCTGAGGGGAGGGCAAGGCTGGGAGAATAAGGTGTATGAGGAATTTTTCCCCAAATAAATTCTTCGACCTTTTGTGGCGTGATTCTTGTCTCAATGCGGGGGAGGGATTGCCTTGATGAAACATCCCCCTAATCGAATCACTAGAGCTCTTTTTTCCTTCTCAAAGCCTTCTTTCAAAGCCGCCCTTATTTTTTGGCGTTAGATTTGAGCATTAATTGTTGCTGTATAAAGAGTGGAAGTGGATTATTGCTTGGCGATCTCCCCCAAATTGAACGAAGAGTAAACTTAACCCGTGAAGTCGCCTCCTCGACTGCGGCTGGTATCTTTCCCCTTACGAAGCTTTACACTTCGACAGAAATTCATTTTTTTGACACTTGCCACAAGTGTATTCAAAAAAAGTTGAAAAAAAAATGGGGGAGGGAGAGAATGGAGCCAAGAGCCGGTGTCAACTCGAGACTCACTGTTGTTCTCAGCAATTCAAGAGTAAGCTCCCATTTTCAAGAGTTGTGAAGAGGTCGATGATGTGTAGTTGTATGGTTTGAACTAAGCTCAATTGCCAATTCCATCTCAAGTGATAAAACAGGATAAACTTCTTCAAGAATCTTATCACCCAATCCGGTTAGATCTTCATCGTCGTGGAGGGCGAAATTTCCACCTCAAGTTCTACAAATTCCTTCATTCACGCATTCTTCTCCAAAAACTGAGTGATTGTTTCCAGCCACTTCGTTGGCTGCTGAGTTTCCTTTCTTGAACCCATGAAAAAAGTACTATGTACCTCAAATGAATCTTGGATACTTCCCTATTAGCAGGGTTTTAACAGAGCAAATTTTATTTTTTTTGTTCCGCAAAACAAGGTTTTATCAGTTTAAATGCATCTAAACATAAAAATAATGCTCAGCTCTCTATGAAACACTCTGAATTTCGTTCAATTTGAAAAAGTAAAGCTCGGACAGAACTTATAGGGCGACCTGGTATGTGCCAATGTCGTAATATTCTCATGGTAGGCTCTAGAGTGCTCTTTCAACTATGAATGGCGGGTGATGGCTTTAAATAAATCTCAGTGTCACCGATGCCTTTGATGATGAAAGCAATGGAGAAAGCGCTATGACGGTTTCTGAAAGTAGTATTTCAATCTCCCCATGTTTTCATCATGAGGCATTCCAATAACGCAATATGAGTGGCTTTTACTTGATTGATAACCACCCATAAAATCACCTCGCAGATTTATATCTAAATTGCAGTTTTTGTGAGTAAATTTTTCACTAAAAACACTTGTGGAGCTGATAAGTGCGGCATTTCAGTAGTCTCAGTCTCTAGACAGAATAGTAAGACATCTCCAACATCTTCCAAGTGAGTAGTCGTAGTTGATAAACCGAAAAAGCGCGATCCCAAAATGCCTGTCGAAATGGGGGAGAGAACACCGTGGTAAGGGCTCAACTCCCCCTCCCGCCGCTATTGCGTAATATGGCTCAATCCTACCTACACACATCTGAAGGACGCATTTTTATCGACTTGAGAAGTCACTAGTAATCCTAAAACACCTAAAAGTGCGTTTTCAAGAATGGAAGTAATTTTGCGCCTAAAGTGCACTTGAAAAATTAGGTAAGGGGGGGGAATTCTCCGATCCCTGACAAATGCCAACATAGACCAGCGTGTCCGGAATGAATTTTGTAGATCTTCGAAAAAAAAACATCCGGATACTCCTTTGTCAGAAAAACATCTCCAGCGCCACAATCATTAATCATTGAAAATTTCTCCTGCTAGAGGCTGGAATTCATGTATGCCATTTGTCAAGGTCGTTCGCATGTGTGCTTCGCTGCACAATCTACTAAATGTCTCAGCCTGCTATTTTGGAGCAAACAAAAGGATAAAGCGGTTTTGTGCTGGATTAAACGGGCCCGTCAACTCCTCTGCTGATCCCTCAGTAAAGTGCTAGGGACACGGTCGTTTTAACTCCAGATTCAGGATTCTACAGAGCAGTTGGCAAATTAAGCACACAAGAGTTACACCAGCAGTGAGAAGTGTGTTTCATCACCCATCAAGTGCTGGTAAACAGGCATGCCTCTGCTACCGCTTCTCCTTCTACTCTGAGTCACATAAACAACAAGTGATCAAAACCTCTTGACACCTAGAGCCTAGAGCAGAGATTGATGAAAACAAGGAGCCACTGAATGAGTTCCTATCGCTGCAATTTGCACGATCAATCAATGGTGAAACCCTGAGCCCGATTAGGGAAAAAATAAAATTAGCTGACCGGTATAGAAAGAAACCGTTATGCTGCCTCAAAGCTAACCGAGTCCATGGACAGGTAAAAAATAAAGCTCCAGGAGGGTTTAAATTGCGACGAAACTCTAGAAACTGATGGCACAGTTAAACAGATGCTGCAAAGAAGATCTATTATCCAGATAAGATTTATTAGCTAATCACTGCGACAAGATAAATGGGGAAGAAGGTAACATCCGGGTTCAAGTTAAAGCGGCAATAAAACACTGCATCAACTTCAAACTGTCATGAGAATAGAATCCAACTCTGACGACAAACAAAACGGCTGCCATCTGGTACCAAAAGTGTCCCTTCAAAGATCCTGCCTACTGTATCAGTTCATCCCATAAGTTCTGTCCAGATTTTGCCATTTTAAATTCTATAATGTTTAATAGAGCTGAACACTGCATTGTTTTAGGATACCGATAAAACGCTCAAATGCCGTTTAACAGAACAATACATTTGCACTTGTTTGATTGAAAACCTGCTAGCATGGCTGCACCCAAGAATCACTTGAGGCACATAATATCTTATGAGTTCAAGAAAGGAAACTCAGCAGCAGCTAACGAAACGGCTAGAAATATTCACTCAATTTATGGAGAGGAAGAATGTGTGAATGAAAGAAGATGGTTGCAGAAGGTGGTTTGCGAACTTCAGAATCACCCCCAAGGACGATGAAGATCGAAGCAGACATCGAGTTGAGTTTGATGATTAGCCACTTCTGGAAGCAGCCCTTGAAGAAGCATATCCAGTTCTATCAGTCGAGGAATCGGCAATTAAGCCTAGTTCAAACCACACAACCGCACATCGTCATCTTCAAAAACTGGGGAGATGGGTGCCTACGCAAGAATGTTCTGAAACCAATTAGCTCAAATCTCGAGTTGACGACGTCTGCTCCTCTCTACTCCATTCTAGCCGACTTGTTTTACCTTTTCAGTGGCAAAAATTGATGTTTTATGGAAGGCTTGAGCGTCGTAAAGGAAGAAAAAGCCCAGCCACAGCCGAGAAGGTCCTTCTTAACTCAACGATCGACGATTGAATCTTCAATTGAATGTCATTTAGTCGGTGTTTTATTTGTTTAAAACTCGGACAGAACTTATAATATGGCCTGATAGTCTAAAACAGGCTCATAAAACGTATAGTGCAAGAATCCGGGACATACTTGAGGAAGCGTGGTCTTGTTTTGCAGAGTGTATGAGATGGTGAATGGTGCATAGAGTTGGCCGAATGGCGGCAGCGACAGTTCCACTGTGTAGGGCAGCGACACCACTTGACAGGTGTGCAGCTTGAAGCTGGAGCTGCACACAGAGGAGGAGGGGAAACTCGGGCCCTGGCTCGTTTGAGGTCGACGCCTGATGATAAACAAAAGCACAACGGTGTTACAGGGGAATTGCAGAAATCACAAGTCAATAGTGAGCTCCATCCGTGAACTCTACTATTCAACCCGTGACCAGAGCAAATCAGCTGCTTCCCGACTATCTAATTTAAAAGCGTACGACTTCTCGCTAAATCTACCGAAGACTGATGATTTTCCAAGTGTCGATAGGCACACCCTACTGTGTTCTTTCCCCTACTCGTGTCATACCATTATTTCGCACCGATCTATCGACTACATATGGAATGAACAAGCTAATGAGAATACAAAAAATCCCCGATAAATCTCCTCCTGTCTGTGGAATATTTTCATACACTGGCTCCTCAGACACATCCAGATTTGCTCAAAAATCGTTGATATTTTCGGATATGAACCAAGTCTTAATGGCGGTTTGATTGGTTATTACATCCGCTTGTAAAACCTAAGAGCGAATAGTGAGGCATTTTGGGTTGAAAGTCCAAGATGCAGTAGCTCAAAGCAAAAGGATATACAGCTTTTGGTTCTGCGGTAGAAAAAACTAGGCCTGATACCCATAATTCCCAAGCTGTGACCATCATTCATTGGAAACGAGTTGAGAGCTTGTTTCCCTTCTACTCTTCCCCACTAAATGGCCGTTCCTGACCGGGCTCCTGGGGAATGGTTGATTTCCTCAACAAATTTTGTATCTGTCAAACTTTGCCTTTAGACAAAGATGTGGTGATGTAGTTCCTCAGTGCAATGAAGCGTGCAGATTCAAATCTAACAAACAGGAGAAGTTTACTTCAAAGCGTCCTAACTTTTAAGCCGGCCGGTTGATGTAGGGCAATAAAAAACACTTCAAAACGACCGTCGGTCATTCTCTCTTTAATTGTGCTTAGTCTCTGTGCCAACTTACCCAAGTTTCGGCCAAGGCCCCGCCCAAACCGTCTGTATTACTAGAGTAGATGCCAATAAAACCCGCGCCATGGTACCCAATCAATTGTTTGGCCGGTCGGCTGATGGCTAGAGTACTTACGCGCACAATCCTTACTCATATACATACGGCAGCGAGACAGGATGTGCGATACCCCTCCTTTTTTGGGCATGAAGGCCCAGACGCACGCACACGCAGTCGACCTGGCATTTGGTTGCCAGAAGCCGTTCGCATTCACATGGGCTTGTGCAATGGGGCCAGTGTGGACATTAGGGTGTCTGCACCGAGCCTTTGTGGGGTCCATGCCCGAGGGCACTTTAATGAGCAAGCAGCTAGATTTATTAGGGGAGGAAAATGCCACGTCTACCATTCCAACAGTGCACGCAGCGACGCATTTCACTGTAACACAATCACGTGGTCTCTTGGAGGGACGGCAAAAAGCTACCTTTAGCCGAAATACGGGGTGTTTGGAGTAGATTTTATGGAACAATAGTCAGTCGTGTATTTATAGATGCACTAAATGTGCTCACGCTCACTACGCTTCCTCTAACAGCTTAAATCCATCCTAAAAAGTGATATCAACGAGGGAAACGGACGACAAGAACCCCCTCCCCAAACCTGATACTACATGGACGCGAATAAGTTTTATAGTTTTGGTCGATCGAGACTTGTCAAATTACGGACGGGATTATGGTTACTGCTGTTTAATGGTCCCCCTGAACGCTGTGATAGACAAATCCGGCTGTATTGGTTAGAAGCTAGCAACGAAAATCTACAGAAAAAATTGGTTTGTAAGAAGACCCTAACAACGGAATTCGGACACGGCTGCGTGAATGGACGTTTGCAATGAGTAAAGGCCTTCGTTACTACTACTCATACAGGCGTCGAAGAGACCAAAATCCCTACCTCACTTGAAGGAAAGGCCAAAAAAGATCGTTTGGCCGCTGCCGATAGCCTTTCATATGGTTGGGCACTACCAACAATCGTCGTGCAGTCAGTACTACATAAGCCGACTTAGTAGACAGAATTAAGGGAGGTAAACGGTTCCGGGGTTGTAATTGACGCAAACATTGGTTATTTCTTCGAAGAAAACATTGTGGATTCCTTTTGCATCGATTTTCCTTTAAATCTAATACATTTGGCAGTTACCAACCACTTTTCCTTTTTCCGATGAGACTGTCAAAATTCTCGCCAACATAGTGTACAATCCAACTTTGAAGGAAAGCTGTACTGCTACTTACTACATATAGCACAATTATCCAGTCACACACCTAACCAATCTCCTGGCGAAAAATCTTCCACCAATGCCCCTCCCCCTTAAATTGTCTTCTCCTTTAGGACACGACAGGACCAATGAAGATGCCCTCACTCATTGAGGCAGGGTTTCACCAATGCGTGGTATACAGTTAGAGGGGGAAGGAGGATTGAACCAGAACTCACCGTCTCCACTGCACGAAGTACTGCCCCAGAGCGAGAATGTCCCTATCCATGGGAATATCGGGAATCACCAGGGCTTGAACTTCGGTGAGGCTCTCGTAGGGATCCAGAGAGACTGGAACAGAAAACACGTAAATCGATAGGGAGGGAGATGACTGAAATCTAGAGCGACAACTGTTCCCTCCTGTCTTACAAATTATTCTCTAAAAAACCCTGAAACCTATTTAGTATTGGCTGAGCGACATACAAAAATGGCCAATGTTGCGGGATAACTTGTAGCATAGGTAACACGGACACGCTACCAAGCTCGATCAGTGAACTATCGACCAACCGAATTTGCAATTCCACATCGGAAAAAGCAGTAAATCAACGACCTGGACTATCATTGGGGACCACTAAGTAAGCACTTCGCTTCTAGTGACTCGGTGTAGTTACTATCGCATTCCTACGCGAGATTCTACAAGGTTACCCACCCTATCAATCAATCTGGTTTCGTAAAATTGGTATAAGTGCGAACGAGGATTTGTATACGCTAAGAACTTATAACCGGTAGGGCTATTCATCATCAATAAACACCGTGAGAATTAAGCACATCGCAAAGGACTACAACTAACATTCAAACAGGGACAGTCTCCGAGTGCGCATGCACTCATCTAGAGAAGGCTTTTAAGTTACGAACTCCCATTTGGCTAAGTAGTCTGGACATTTCTTTTGTTGCCCCCGCCAGATGTACTAAAACAAACTAAAAGAGCAGATGTCTAGCCGCACTAATGTGCCTACTTTCGGGGCGGTAGGGTTAGTCAACGTCCGAATCTGGGTAGTCAATCATAAAGCCATTGTACTTTTAATCCAGGTACGGACGCACACCAATATTCAGATCCTGAATAGGGGAGCAACAAAAGGATAGATTCTGGCCGTTTGTACCAGTAACTCACCAAAGATTAACAGCCCCAGATGGATAGCAATTTCCAAACTGTACAAACGGCCACCAAGCATCCAACCCCGATACCATGAAGTAATGAAAAGTTCAGACGACCGAATCTGGTTGTAAAGTAAATATACTGGACTGGTTGCGCTACTGAAACACCGCAAGTCCCAGCTTAATTGCCACATCGATTTTTCTTTCAACCCAACTCGACTGGTTTGATCGCTTACCAGTGGCTCCTTCTAGCATTCCGCGCTGTGTTAAAATAAGATCCCACTTCTCCTATCAAACTAGTGTGCAACCCAACACATCGAGTTTTGAACATGCTCCGGTTCCAAGCGACCACCTTTTTTAACCAACTACAATCGCTACTCAGCTGCAACCAGTCTCCTCGATGCGAAAAGATCCACAGCAAACCAATTCTACATGAAGACAATAACGAGATGAGGAAGTACCCTTTCTTCAAGTATTCAAAAACCAAGAGGTAGAAAAATAAACATCAAAACCACCAGATTCAGTATCCACTTTGAACAATGACGCAAACCAAAGGTACTTTTGTACGATCAAAGGAGGATGTCGAAAATAAGACGCGCTTACTCGTCTCTGCGAGGGAGTCACAGGCGCCTTTGTAGCGAACTCCAGGGTCCTGAAAGATGAGGGAGAAAGTGTCGGCGACAATTGTGACAATGGCGTTGGTGGCTTTGACGCTTATTCAATAGGACACTAGGTTGATTTTGTTTTTCAAGTAAGTCAACTGCGACGCTACATACGACAGGGTAAAATGCCATTTCAGTTCCCGAAATTGCCTGTTTAGGCCTTAATTGACAAGCGCACCAGCCTTGGTACTAAGTACTTCGTATTTTATTGGACTAGTATCTTTGCAAATAGTCGTTTAAATGGAGAAAACAGGAGTGGTTTTGTTAAACACAATAGTCCTATCACGTTCAACCTTCACCTAGGTAAAGCAGCAGCAAGTCTGGATTGGAAGTTGTTTCTGTTTTGCATAAAGGTGCAGAACTTCTCGGCTTGTAGAACAATCAACCTTCAGAGTAAGCATCACTTCTTCGACTGATGTGAGTAAAGATAAGGCTGTAAATGAACAGGAATCAGACAATTTCTTGGGGGGTAGGGTGGGATCGTGATCGGTGCGTGCGTACAGAAGTTGGTATTAGAGTTAAACGGTCCAGCTTATAAAAGGTTCCGATAGAAGGCATGATCTAAGGCAGAATCGCTAGAATAGGATGAGTATCCAGCTATTTTTGGAGCCAGCGGCCTCCTACTGTGTAGGGTTACTTCACATTCCCCTCTGCTTGTTCCAGCCGACTTGGTAACGATGCCCTATAAATCAAATTATTGATCCCTACCCAAATAAATAGAAGCCAAGTTGACAAGGTCTTTGTCGAAAACTGGTTGGCTTTCCATCTCATGTAAACCTTTGTTACAAAGGGCGCATGAAATTGTTTTCTCCATCTTCGCTAGACCATTGTGGAACACGAAGTGCACACACACGCTGCACAAACAGCACGCACCTGCGCACCAAATTGCACACACGTCCGCATGCACTTTAGGGGCTGAAGTCAGCACGAAGTTAAAAGTACATTGAGCCGAGGCCCATTTAGGGGAAAGAGGGGAGTGTGGACTCGAATGTGCGGGTGCCTGAGCGCGACCCAGATAGAGCAAAACGACCAACCACTCAAGCGACTATATTTAGACTCTGCTAAATATAGGTTAGGAAATTCACAAATATTAATTTCAAGGCCCTGGACCTACCGCATGGTGATAGCTTATGACATATAGGAGAGAACAAAGGATGGAGCCGAATGGCAGTCAATTTAACGATCCACACAAAGCTATCAGGAGAGACATTTGGTTGCCCCATGGTTGCCTCGCTCGGCATATCGAGAAATGTCAAAATGCTAAGACCTGGCCACATGAAATCGCCAGCCCGGAAGGGCATGCATAAGCATCGCTGTGTGGAGCGCAAGTACTAGTTAGCGAGAGGGTTGTGCTTGAATGAAACCTCGTCCATCATTTACAATGAGGGGTTCCGGCTTCACTCCTCGGAAGGGAATTATTGACATTCTACTGGGGTGCCCGGATAGTGTGCACGATTGATGGTTGCTGGAGGGATTTTTTGAAAACTCGGCAAAGTCCTACTACCCAATAAATATCAAATCAATTTGGCATACACCTACAGAGCATGGAAATACCCTCATCAACCCCTCAATAGCACACAAGTAATACTAACCGTGCCAACAAAACCACATATCGCCAGAAGTGGGTCTGTTGTTTTCACCATCACCATCGCCGTTGCATTTCGTCTAATCCAATAAACTCGGCTGAGTGTAGTCAAGTGCGTATTAAATCGACGATTTTCGGTTCGCGATACCTTCTCGAAACACTGGCATGTACTTGCAAAATATGGTGGTGAAGTGCACGCAACATTAACTGAGGAAGTGATGCGATTTTCGAATCGGCTACTTCAAATTTTCGAGAATGCAAAAATGCATAACCTCATAAAAGATGTATGGCCCATCACAATCGGTACATGCATATCGACTGAGCCTAGCTAATGTACTTTTAGTTGGTACCACGATTGCTCGAGCAAATCAGCACACTCACGCGCAATGAATCACCTGTTTAGTACTAATTAAAGAACCAATAGAAGAGAGGGTGCGTAGCTTGCACGCACAGAAACCGTAATCAGTCAAATTAACCAATCAACAAATCATTTCCTACCCCACTTCCATCCTAGGCTCCGGGAGTATGGTCGGTTTCGAGGTCACAAGCATTTTTAATTCATCATATTGGTTTCCTACGGTTTCCTGCTGCAGTGTGAAAGTGCAGAATTTCTATTAAATTACATTTTTTTTGTGTGTGTGTTTGTATGTATGTGCTACGTAGAGGTGGGTGGTGGGTAGTAAGTAGGTGGGGAGGGAGAGAGCGATAGAGATCTTCGTACTTGTGCGCACAAAACCAACAAACACACCACGTACACACACTCCTGCACAGAGATCAATAACACGAAAGCCGAAAAAACAACCGAAAACCCATCAAAGTGGCAAATACACTAGAGAGTCGGTGCCTTCATTCTCAGTTGGAGTAATCAATTACGGTTGCATTGTTTACGCAGTGAAAAAAAATCGATGAAAGAAACACGAAATCGTCCAATCAAACGCGATGAGTTTTTTGCGATTAGAAGCTCTCGATTTGAAGCCTAAACAGCCTCTCATGTCAGCTAATCAGTTCTATGATTGAAAAAGTACAAATTTTACTTGCAGAGCTAGCCAAAAATGAAAGGAATGCAGACGCTTATTTCTATTAGAATCAGTGATTTTAGAAGTGGGATGTCCATCTTGCCTCCTAACGGTGTCAAATATTGCTCACAAGATGGACGCACAACATGTAACCACAAAAGTAAGCAGGAATCCTTACAGGGCCTGTCATTTTCACTCCCAAAAATACACATCGGAGCAACCGTAGAGCTCTGTTGTTAATTTTAAGGCTTGTTCACTTCGTGAAATAAAAACGATGAAAAATCTAAAGACGCGCGAAAACCTGATTTAAATTTAACGGACCAATCAACGACGTTGACACGCTTGATGAGGTTTTTCATTCATAAGCTGTTCATTTTTAAAGTCCAAACAGCTGAGAGCTAACTGGTCTATCAGTTGAAAAAATGTATATTTATTTGAAGAGCTAGTTTAAATCGAGCAACAACACTAGAAGGCATTGAGGTAGTTTTAAGCCCAAAAATCACTAGAACCTTTTACCATTCAGTGGTTTTAGGAGAGGAATGCCCTAACATAACTTGATAACCACAGTAGTCACTATAAAACGTACTATTGGGACTTTCTGCATGGTTGACTCCCACTTTTAGCCCAGACAGTATTGTATTAATCAAACAGACCTGCTGACTATGCGCCAGTACGCATGCGATGCTACCATAAGCCCTGGTGTTAGTCCTTCCCAAAACGAGGCCTGCTTAGCTGCTGTTGGCTTAATTTCACCCTCCTTTGGGTCAGATCATAAAGTGAGAATTCTTCATTCACAAAAGCTTCCACTGGTAGCCATGAGACAAGATTACACTTTAAATCTACTCAAGATCCCTGAAACATTGACGTATATCTATATTGTACGTATGTATGTCAGCCTGAATCTCTATTGCACTATTAAAAGTGAATAAGCATCCTCTTTCCCCACTCAGCACTCTGATTCGTTAGTAGTAGAAGTAGCTGGAGCGCGAGAGCTGCAGTGTAGGGTACACATGTCCACAACTGGATCAAAGGCACTTCCCTCGATTGCACCACGGCCACACGCTATTGCGGCGCGCCTGGTGGCAGTCAGGCATGCAGGAGAGAGACGGCCCAGCTGACTGCCTGGTTGGTTGGCTGCCAGCCCAACCAACTGGCTGGCTGGCTGGCTCGCCGTGCAAACTGCCTTCTTGACTCTTGCACGTCCTCATTAGACTCTCTCCCTCTCCAGGCACACTTACGCGCGTCAAGGAAAGATAGGAAAAGAAGCGAAGGGGAAGGGGTGCGGAGTAGTCTCAGTTTGGACTTCCGTATCTAAATTTAGGTCGCTAGCTATCAATGTGAAAAAGCACAAGACTACAACTGCACTTCAGTTAGGAATGACATTTTGAGGCACTGAGTCGAGCTTGCTAGATTTTGCGATCGCGAATCTGTATACTCAATTTACAAGGAGCACTGTTAGTCTCTCGACTATCGAAAGTATAAACATCATTTCAAACTCACCAAGTTGAAGGAGGAGCGCTCCACATCGATTTTCCACGGTGAGCAGTTGACAAGAGTCACCTCGAGCACGAAAGTCCGACCGGTCAACACAGCAGTAATGGCTTCGTGCTACAATGCCACAAAAGCCAGGCTCGCTTATAACTTTTTACTTGAATAGTATTAGTAGCAGGTGTATTTAAAATCGTACTTTAGTAGAGAGCACACGAGAGGACATTTCAAACGGTTGTGTAATGGACAATTGCACCCTCTTGGATTGCACACAACGGGTTAGCACCGGTGGACCCAGTTGTGAGGAGTCCGCGGGAATCGATCCACCGATTGAAAGGGTCCCGTTCTTGCTCCAGCTGGTGAGTCTAACGGCAGGCGTGGGGAGGGCACTGAGCATGGTGTAGTGGGCATCCACTCGCAGGCTTCTGTCTCCGGCCACGATAGGGCAGTGGACCGAGATGGGACAGACTAGGTCCACGCCAGGGGAGAGGGAGGGTGTGACCGGGTCCTGGGAGAAGAGCCCATCCGAGGTGGTGGAGAGGCGGCGACCCGCGGAAAGGCCTACGGCAACACTGCCCATGCGTTGCGGCACCTCGATCGAAGTGGGACTAAGATCGGTCATGGGGTCATTCACTGCGCTGCCGGCGAGCATGGCTGAGACGCTATATGAGAGGGGGTGAAGATTTGTTAGAAATATTTCAAAGCCCAGTAAGACATCCCCGACCCTTTGAATGTGACCGACTTCCCTCGAATAGGGACCTATTACTTAGGGAGGGCTGCTTTATCTCTCTTCAGGTATAACGACATTCTACACGATTGTAGGGAATACAGGGTGGCCGAAATACATATTAGATAATAGTTTGTTTATTTGCAGATGTATTGGAGTGACTCAAGCACACTAAGCTTCCTTTTTACAGGTTTAAATCCTTCTTCATTCATATTGAAAAAAATCAACTTGTAGTAGTAGGACGATGCTGAACAACGCTTCCCTCCCCGCGAACACTTAAGAATTTTAATGGAGACTAGAAGAATTTAGAAGCATAACAGCAGACGACCTGATTGAGCTCGCACGACAGCAGATTTCCTCAAAAATCCAAAGAAAAGTGCCGGAGGCGCTTAGGTTGAATTCAGATGCCTATGTGAAAAAAGTCCCACGTGCAATTAAGTCCTGGATAACGAGGATGGCCGCCAATAGCAGGTCGCCATAAGTGTGGCAGAAGCAGCACTAGGTAGCACCCCAGGGAAAAGTCCAAAGGCTCGCAAGACAATTTCACGACTACGCTAGTTCCCAATGGCCTCTGGCGAACTCCTCCCGCAGACAGTAACCAGCCGATGTACTACTATACTACACAAGCCCCGTTAATCAACACCAGCATTAAAGTGGTTTTTGAGGAGATCCTTCCCTCAATTAAAGTGTAAAACCAACTTGCTGCAGCTTGTTCCGGGTTGAGCCGGATTGAGACTACAATAGATGCTAATGCAACAGGTCACTTTGAGTAGAATTCCTTATTGACAAAATTTCTTTTGAATCTATCAGGTTTTTCCTAATGAGACTGTCCGATTTGGCCTCAGCTCAACTGGAAAGTTTTTTTGTGATTTACTTTAAAGATTTGTGCTCCTTTGAAATATGTTCCAACGTTTTATTGGTTAACATTGAAAAATGCAAGCCTTGAAAGAGTCACATTTCGGGCACGAAAAAATCTCCTCTCTTCTATCGCTCCGAGTTTCAAATGGCCCTCTCGTGGTAAAGAGAATAAAGGGTAATCCAATCCACCATAAGCCTATTTCCAAGTTTAGAAGAAGCTACAAGGCCCATAAAATACTCACGTCAAGTTGTTAATTTCCACGCCTTCCGTGTTGGTAATTTGACAGAGAATGACGTATTTTTCGTTGCAAAGGAGCGGTGGTGTATGTCGAAGACTCATCTCCAGCTTTGAGGCCTTTGGAAGGATTCTAAAATCAACCAAAATATAGCTATAGGTGGGAAATGATATTCAAGTCAGTGAGCCGTTGCTACGCGAAACGCAAACAGTTATGTAAGGTATACGAATGAAACCAGCACTGAAACGCTAACTACGTTCGACTGTAGTATGGAAAGGGGCACCGGTACTGAGCCTCAGTGAGCGCTCATTTATCCGTGGAGGAAGAGCCACTTGAAGAGTCGTGATGTACTACAAAAATAACTCTAGAACCTCTAGAGTCAATACCCAGTGATTTCCATTCCGTTTCGCCCAACCGATAAGTCGATCGATCAGTTTTCAGTATTTTCTCATCCAATCAAAGCTCTGATTTGAGTTCATTGCCATCATAATGGGTACATGCTGGACGTACGTGACAGAAACTGGGGCATAAACCTACCCAAAACCTACGTACGCTCTGTATTTGGGTCTGGTCAAATGAACCTGTGCTCTCTCCTATCCACCCTCTGTTCAGTGGTTCTTCAATTAGTAAAGAGACGACTATTATAAATAAGACGAGAACGACGACAACAACAGCAAGCGAACTCGCTATTTTCGGCTGAATAATCCTCTGTGTTTCCACATCAGTAGTCACACAAATCTAAAAACTATGGTACCTACCTACCTACCTGCACCTAATCAGTTCTCCTTCACAACAGAAGAAACCAGTCCATCTCTCGGAGGACTATCTTCAGTCTTTAAGCCTTCTATTTGCTTCTACTGGCAACAAATTAGTTGACTATCTCCAGAGAAAAGTCGAGAAATGTGGCCAGTGTCCTTAAATTCCCACTTAGTGAAACTTACATTAAACGAAGGGCCAATCAAAACAAACAGACTCAAGTCGCAGATAGCTGGTGGCCAAAGTAATCCTCCAAGAGAACTAATACTTCTCACGAACTGTGTTTTCTCCAACCCACTTGTTATGTAATGTCCCCAAGTAGAGATAGAGAAGGTTGTTATAATCAGGACGAGATCGATAAACAACTTACCAACTAAACACTTAAAGAACATAGAGCAACAGTATACGAAATCACCACCTTTTTAAGAGTCATCTTCCGTGTTTTCTCATGAGTAGTCACACAGATTTAACGACAAATATGACTACCTACTTTCACCTGACCAGTTTTCCTGCCACCACAGAAAAACTGGCCATGATTCGACTCTAGGCACTAAAGCGTGGGGCGGCATGCTTAAGCACATGTTTATCGTCATGCTGGAACGAAATAGGCAAACTCACGTAGCCGATAGCTGGTTGGCAAAGTACTCCCACTGCGGAACCAAATTCGAGGTAGCGCTGAATGCTGCTGCGTCCTCAGCTGCCGCAATACTATTCTTCACCTCATTTAACCGGGTTGTGTAGTTACAAGGCAAAATCTGCATCCTGGATGGCAGATTCATAGCCGAGGGGAACCAGGAGAGACTGAACAGTTGCTGGTCAGTTCCAGGACAGGTGGAGGCGATTGCCGCTTGAATGGACTCCACCTAGAAGGCAAGAAGCTTTCGACTTGATGTATAAAACAGTAAATTGCATTAATGCTCGGACAGAAAATGCGGCGCGATGAGATGGCATGGTGAATAATTGCAGAAGTGCATTAGAATGGGAGCATTGGGGAGCGTTACTTTTGACAAACCCTTAATCCAATCCTACCGATAGGCTAGATGGGGAGATGGGCAATCAAAGAGGATTATAGGTGGTAGATGTCTCCCCGGTAATAGCAAATGAAGCATTTGAGGCGGCTCTTTAGCCAGTAGAAATGAGGTCCCTCACCTGTACCGCCGATCCAAAAGTATTCGGGTCTAGGGTGAAGACTAAGATCTTCATGTGATCGTCGGGAGTGAGTTCCAGCGCCTGGCTCCATTCACAGACGGTGGAGGAGGAGGATGTCGGTGAGGCAGCGTTGGTCTCCCTGACAATCGGGCCATCCTCTAGCGCCTCGTGGTTCAGCTTCACTTCGACCGATTCGAATCGAACCGGAAGGCATGCGGTGGACCTAAGGAGGAAGAAATAAAATAGCAGGCGGTACTTTCTCACCTATTTGATCCATTGGTATAGCTGGGGCCTCACAAAATGCTCAAAGCTCCACGCTCTCTAAGCAGGCTTGCCGAAACGTCTTACGATCAGCGCTCAGATCGCGCCAATCTCTAAAATGTGCCTATCCAATCAGCATTCTGATTAAAGTTCGTTGCCCCCACGACCTATGAATGCAGGATACACACTCCTGGCACCGCGATGCTAAGCACCTATTAACTCCGACTCACTGCAACTGGGTCTCATAAACCACTCACCCTGCGGATTTGTGCTGAATCGGTCAGTAGATTGGCAATCCCTCCCAAAAAAAGTAAGGAATCATTGCCTTCAGAGCATACATTCTCAGTATTCCAGAGAAATTTTCACCCAAACATACGGGGAGCTAGTACTGGGAGTACAAAGAACTTGATTCCAAGCAAATATTAAGACCAATGCCTGTTATCGGTTGCTAGGGAAAAGAACACAGGAGGATACTGATACCGGTACTATCAATTGCCTCTCTATACTACCCTGTTTGACAACCCCAGACTGCTTTATAATAAAGGCGATGAATTAACGCTATCCTCACTTGTGGTAAAACAATGACGGGTTCTTTTGCTTACCAAAAGGATCTGCCCTGTTAATCCCGTCAAACAAGGCCTAGTTTGCTGAACATTACTCACTGGATTGGTAGACATCACAAATGTTCGGTAGGGGAACAGGGTATTCAACATGTGGCAGTCAAATAACCACAGACTCCCGGGTGTTACTGATTTTTTCGCAAGGGGATGCTTCTTTTAGACTTACGGGAGATCAAAAGACCATCGTTTATGCTAAGCCTATGCAAATCGAAGTGACACAACAGAGTTCTTTACAATGAAGTTATTTTCACTGGCACAAGAATTTGATTGACAAAGAACAACGCAGATTCTTCATGAAGTCATCACATTAGTCCAATAAAATTAAATGAAACACGCTTAGGCTTACCTGAAGAAGACCATGAGTTTCACCGGCTCGTCGATGTTGTAGGAGGACTTCGTGAACTGTGCCCTGACTTCAACTGGAGGAAAGCACACGTCAGAAACCCTTTAACAAATGCAGAGTACAAAATAGTCTCGAACTAACCACAGCTCTTCAAGTCGGTGACATCGATGATATGCGAAGACTGCGATTGAGACCCAGGGAAGCTTTGATTAACCTGAATGAAAAAACCTCGAAATGGCGGGCTATGGGTGTCAACAATGGGGAGGTATCTGCGAAATACTTACTGAAAAGACGAGGTTGTGTACCTGGGCCTTTTCTGCTGGCGTAAGAGTGCTATCTACGTGAGGTAACCGAGTTAAGGAAAACACTCACAAAGAGTACAATAAGGGACCCATAGAAAAAACAGACAGTTGTCGTTAAATGGTGAAATGCAATCAGCTAGAATTTCTTGCACGTTTCACAGACAAGCGGAGAGTGCCGCTACTTAAGCTATATAGATAGTAAATACACGGTTGAATGTGAAGCGGTGGTAGCCATTAACCATGTTTGGCTATAGGACCAAACAGAGAAGCAGATTATAAAGGGAATGGGCCTTAAACATTGTTTTAAGAATCATCATCCCAAAAATAGAACTATGCGGAACCTAGCAACAGAATTGGTCGGAGCATTACGGTGACATTTAGTCACTTCACTTAATGGCTCTCTACCGTTAGACCCCCAATAAAAACACACGATTTTATGTTAGGAAATGCTTTCTATTTCAAGAAGGCAGGGAATAGAGATAGAAATTCTAAAAACTCTTTAACAATCATCTTTCATATAAGCATTCTTGTACAATTTAACTGTAAGCTACGTCCAGCTGATAAAATCAAACATTGATTTTTCGCCTCACAGTCGAATTTCACATCACATGCACGAATTTAACGGCCAGGTTGATTGCACGGTCCTTCCGCCAATGCGATGCATGTGATTCCCCCCTCAACCATCGATTACCACAAACCCCAGCAACAACTCGGGGTGCAGCCCTCTCCTGCAGCCGTCAACAACCCCATCTACAGCGGGTCTACGACAGCCCTCCACCAAGCCAGTCCGATCTATGTCGCCTTCCCTCCTCCTCCTCCCCCTCCTCCACCTCCACCAACGACCTGTGGCGACTGTCCCCACAGCTGCCCTCACAGGCAACGCCATCGCCACCACCATCACCACTACTGCCACCACAGCCGATCCGGCCGCATCGCCGCTTGTCTGAGGGGTCTCCTCTCCTGTCTCTGTTGCGGGCAGCACTCACTGTCCCAGGACAATCTGGACGAGCCGCAGTCCTGGGGACTGAGCCACTATGCGGAGCAGAGGCTGGCCTACCTCCAACGGGCAAGAGACAAGCGCAGTGGGGGCAATTTCTCGGCACGATTCCTCGCCGAGACTCGAGCTGCCAGAAAGCACAGCCGACTCAACCTTGACGCCCTCGTGAAGGAGACGGGCACCAGTGGCAATGGCAATGGCGGAGGGGGTATACTATCGACCCAATCCCTGGAGAGTCTAGAGCTGGAGCTGCTGGAGGGAAATCTCAAGAATAGGCGGCGGCAAGCTGCGGCTGGGTGGGGAGGTGGTAGAGCGTTCTACGGAAGCAATGGACACAACTCGGAGAGACGTAGTAGGACGAAGGGGAAAGGTAAGGAGAAGCGAAGAGGCGAGAGATCAAAGAGCTCGCCTAGTGGGACTGTGACCAGTGGGGAGTCGACGAATTGATGATTTAATAGTGGAAATATACACATCGGGAGATTTGTGAGTTGCCTTGCGGATTAACATAAGTAGATGGGGTACCTAGGTTGGATTGCTAAGATCTCAATAGCGATGTCTTGCTAGTGAAATAATTTTCAGGATATTAACGATAATCATTAATGAAACAAAAAACAGCTTGCCTATCGAGAGAAGGATACAATCTGAGAGGAGTTCAACAGCAGATGAAACCATCAGTGACGAGTCCCCGAGTTTTACAGCGCAACTAAAGTACGAAAAACGGAGATGACATGGTCACTTCTCCGCAATTCCAGGAAAATCCTTGAAAAACGTATCACCTACTGGAAAATTCGGTGGCAAACAGTGGTGAATAGGAGACTCCAGCCGGAATGACGGTAGTCTTCCACGATTTTGCTATAATTTCTGGAGTGGAAAAACGCAATATATGTTCACTTTAACCACCACACGATACATGAGATTTTGGAAAATTTCAAACACTCACTCTAGAGCGCTGGCGTACTCTCCCTTCAAAAAGAACTCCTCGGCAATGTAGAATTCTGCGCAGTACAAAGACAATTTATTAGTCCGGTGGATAAAGCTAGGCTAGCAACAACGTAACGCACTTGGATAATTTCGCATGCGCACTGAGCCACCTCGATCAAAGTAGCGGGAGGCGCGTTCAAATAGAGGAATCGCGATTCTCTACAAGAAGTCAAGTAGGTAGAGACAGTCTAACACATTGAATGCTACAAATCCTAGAAAACACAAGATGCTTCATTACTACAATCTACATTAACAATCATAGAGGGTTTATGAAAATGAGTAGTGGAGATAACACCCTTCACAAAGATGAAGATCGAACCGGGCGACGTCCAGTTGAGTTCGATGATGAGCTTCTTGAAGAACAAGATCCAGTTTTATCAGCTGAGTCGGAACTGGCGGTTAAGCTAAGTCCAAACCACACATTGTCATCTTCAAAAACTTTGAAACGATCTCAAATCTCGAGTTGGCGACATTTGCTCTTCTCTCCATTCCGCCAACATGTTTCACCTTTGTTGGCTAGACTTGTGACTGGCGACGAAAAACGTATCTTTTCCATGGAACTTCATGGGAAAAAAAGGCAATCATTCTCTGAGTCTGGAATAATCCACTTTGGATGATTACCATTTAATGCAAAATGAATTAATGGTTAAATCTACTGTCATCAATTGGGGTGTTTCAACAAGCTTTGAGGGAAAAATTCCTGCTCTGGTAATCGAAAAGGGGTGATGTTTCACCAGGATAATGCACGACCCCCACACAGCAAGAATCACCTCTAATTTTATTCCCCCGACCCTATCCTTCTTTGCACTTCCATTTGTTTCGTAGCTTTGAAAACCATTTAAAGGACTAGTTTTTGCAACACAGAAGAGTTTGCAACTGACAATTGTGAGTCCTTCGAAGGAAGTCATAGATAACCAGGGAATCCATAATTGAATTTAACATTCTGTCACTTGTTGCAGTTATTCAAAATTCAGTGAGAACTCATGAAATGACCCGATAAAAAATACCGTAACCTTAATTGAATCTACTAGAACAAGGCGTCACCCCTCAGAAGGATGCTTCAGTAAGGATGAATTTGAAACCCAGATCAAACCGAAAGCAAAGGGTTGTGCACTAACCGAGTAGTCAACCTTGACCTCCCTCGCCTGCAGGGCTAGGATGCCTTCCCTTTCCTTAACCGGATCGATTATATCCATCGACTGTCCAGCGGGTCGCCAGGATCTCTGGCCATAAAAGTCCGACAGTCTATCGACGGCTGTGGTTGTGGGGGAAGCAGCAGGTGACGTCGTGACGGTGGCAGAAGTTGCGCTGCTTCCATTGGTGGAGGTCTGTGGGCAGAGACGAAGAGCAGTGGCGCGACGGTTCAGGGTGTGGCGACCAGCCTCGTAGAAGTAGAACCCGGGGTACTTGGCTGCTGAGGCCTGCAGATTGGCCGGGGTGGCCTCTTCGAAGAGCTTGCCGAACGTCTCGTACCTAGGCGAAAGGTGTCGAGGATGACTCAAATGCGGGGGAGGGAGATGCTAGTGGGGAGCAACGTACTGCTTGGCAATCCAGGCCTCGTGCTCAAAGGCCAGTTCGGGCATACCGACAGCGGGTCGGAAGATGCTGATGTGGCGATTGAATTGAGCGATGGCGTCCTCTGCGTGCGTTTGAAAAGCGATCTGGCATATCTGAAGTGCGGAAAAACCAAGTTACAGCGGGTCTATATACTAAATCTGACCACTAATTATGGAATTTTTAAGAGTAGGAAGTACCTTTAAAAAGCCACACATAAATTTGGGATAAATCCCGAGTCAAACACTTGCTATTCACAGAGGAACTATCAGTGGATAAAGTTTTGGGATTTATGCGATACAATTACATCGGATTTAAACATTTGAAACAGTATAAAGACCGTGCCTTTCGGAACAACACCCTAAGACTACGCTAAACAGGCTCGTTAGTACCAGGAGAGGCAGTTAGCTATGCCGTTTCACGTGATGAAATGGCACTAAAATAAGCCAGAATTACCTTGAAATTGATAAATCCGGCGATAACTTTGAATTCCAGGAGGTGAATGGTGGGAACTTTCACTTCCAAAAGGTAGTTGTAGGCTTGTCGGTAGTGTCTAGATGGGAATAAAAAAACTTAAAAGTCACTTTTTACACTACAGGAAGGCAAAGACAACTTGAAAGCTATCTTACTTAAGAGCAAGATTCATATCCTGCTTCATTTCATTGAAAAAGGCAATTTTGAAGTCCTGACGAATAAGAAGCAACTGAAACAAAAATTTCGCACAACAATGTGGATTACGAATGTGGACCGGCCAATAAGTTACAAGACCTACATGATGTGAGGATTTCGTTAGGCTAGACCTGTGCGACTTTACAACTTTTGCTGCGTTGTGGTAGTAACTGAAGGCCATTTCAAAGAGGTCCGATTCAAACCTGGAGATGAGAACGCTTTAAGATCACACCTTTGTATTGAAATAAGGGAAATTATTGACGCTTTTACCTATTGACAGAGCTCAAAGTGAAGTCCTGTTGCTGCAAGACGAAGATATTCTTTGTGCTGATTTGACATTGGTCGCAGAGTTCCTTGGATCGTTCTTCCATACTAATGTCATCACCAACAGTATTTGGATTCTTTTGAAGGAGAGTCACTACAAATTTGGTGGCGCGTGACATCAGATTCGAGCTAGGTGAAGAATTAAGGAGATAAGCATACTCGTACCGAACAAGGTCAACGCAGCGAGCACACTCTTTGGCCTTCTCCGCCCAGTTGGGATCATTTTTTTCCAAATCGAAGAACATGACACAAACAGCTGGTATTTCTTCCAGATGCTTTCTCATCCAATTGCGCTTGAGAATGCCTTTTGGTAGATACCATTCGTAATGTGATGAATGCTAACGTCATGTTAAAGCGATTAGGTACTTTTTACCTTCACTTTGGCTTTGGAATAATTGTAGTTAATAGGTCGAATGACGTATTTGAGAGACAGCCGATTGCTACGTTGATTTTGAGTGAAAGCCTTCCAAATCGTGTTATGAAATGGATCAACATCGGTGTTAAGACCAGTAAACACTATGAGACCCTTTGGCTTCACTTGAAGATCAGTTGGCAGCTGGTCAATATCGTCCATTTCACTAATTACAATACGCAAGTAATTCAAGTAGGACAATTAAATTAGGATGGAATGATACATGCAAAAGACTCATTGAATAAAAGAGTAAATATACACATAAACAGAAGTGTGAAAATGCAAAAAATATTTTGTTTTCAGAAAATCGAAGATAATTTGGCTATGAGATAAATTAAATAATTAGGAATGAAATCCCAACATACGTATCTTCTGGTTTCAATTGCACACCACTATAGATTCTGCGGGGCTTATGCCTACTATTATAATTCTCTGGATGACCCACAAAATGTTAACACACTTTTACTAATGGATTAGGATTTATTGGATGATTGCAAGGACGTAACTTGTGTCAGTCAAATTCGATCGTATATTCGTATAAAAAAGGTCAAAATAGAACCCGGGTCAATATACTCTCTTAGTTAAGAAATCGGCAGCAAATAAGAAATCAGAGCTAGTACTAACCATGATCCATGTCAGTGTGCCTAGTTATTACTTTTATATTAATTGGTTCAGTGTCCGATTTCCATGTTTTCAATCAAACTCGAGGGAGTAGTTAGCTCGAATAAATTAAGTTTTAAGATCGCAGCATTGGCCCTCTATGACCTCTTATTCTTTAAAGTGTTAATACCAAGGCCAATTTCGCCACTATGAGAGGTAATCGTATTTGTTCTCCGTGTTTACTTACCATTCCTTATAAGATCGGGACAGAGCACATTAAACTTAAACTTAAATGTCTGACAAATTGGACAATTCATCCATCTAAATCAAGAAATAAGGCCAATTGCCATCACACCACTATGTACGAAGGCAAATATGACTCACGTCTCTTCAATGAAAGCGTTAATTATTTAAATATTATAATTACTAGTTGATATATCAACTTATTCATGTTCTATCTTGCCACTAATTTCGTTGTCGAAACCAACTTGTGATAATATCGCCGCTCCAAAATTTTTCGCTTTTTATCTGTTGGCTTTTTCCTAAATTCCCAAGTTTAAAATAGGAATTACACGACACAACACAAAAAGGATGCATCCACTGTTACAAAAATTGCTGATGTATTTTTCGATTCTGTTCATTCTCCTATGTGCCCGTGATGAAACCATAGTAGTTTAATTTAACAGACCCCAGGGAATTTACCTCATGGGAAATGGCTCAGGCCTTTATGTACGAAACCTTAATAAGGTATAATTCTCGAGACTAGCTGCTTGGTCATCGATTTGAACCCAATCATATTAGGATAATGCTACAGAGGAAATGTCATTTACAAGTTATGATTGATGCCTAAATTGTAATCTGTAGCTTTATGTAGGTGATCGAATTTGTTAGAATCAGTGTAAAAATTTATGCCTATTGGAACCAATTCAAAGTTTCATGGTGTATGCAATCACGACTGATTAGGATGGAAGGTAGACAGACCAAGAGTCAGAAACAACTTAAGGGTTCCTCCTGCATTAAGTATCACAAGATATCGTAAAATAACATCAAGTCCCGCTCAGAAAAATGACCAAATCACCTTGATGGCAATATCTGTATTCGACCAAAAGATATTATGAGCTGCATAGATAATATGTCATTCTAGCAATCAGAGCTATGAAAAAATGAAAATAACATCGATATTTACTCGACAATTATCTGAAGGCATTTGAGAGACTTTTTAAGCTTAAAGGTTTTAAATATTCTGACATACTGCTGGATTTCTCATGCAGATAGATTTTTTAAAAATCCAGGTGCTTCTGAGCAATGCTTAACTGCAAAAAATGCTAGAAATAATTTTAATTAAATAAAATAATATAAAATACTTTATTTTACTGAATAAAAACTAAAATCTATTTTTTGTTTGAGTGCGTAAATGTTTCAGTATTTGGCGCAATAAATCAGGCTACGAACTATATTGTTCGATTATATTTGGATATTTACTTATTCATTGGCACGTGTGCGTTTCTCATGATTCTCATTTTATATTTTGGTGAATAGTGCTTTTTGCATGCCAATATTTTACTACTTACGAGTCAATAGCTAATAAACAGAGTTGCATCAATTTACTTATCCTTCTTTGATTGGCATGTTTAATAAATCGTACAAGGAGTATCATTTTCTTGTTAAAAGATTTTCATTTCCTTTCCCGATTAACCATGGTGCTTGTTCTCATATTTTGAATCGAAATTTGTATTTGCAGTTAGCAAGAGATATGTCGAAATGCGATCCATTCCGTTCCAAGACCGAATTCAAGGGAAAAAAACAAAAGAGGTCACAGGGTTCCTCTCATTATCGTCCTAGAGCCCCAACTGAGCTGACTCCACTTCCACCTTTGAGGGACGTTCCGGCTAATGAACAACAGGAGCTTTTCATCAAAAAGCTCCAACAATGCTGTGTTGTTTTTGACTTCTCTGATGCTCTGACGGACACTCAAAGTAAGGAAATCAAACGGACATGCTTGAGTGAATTGGTGGAGTATGTCACTGTTACCAGGGGTATTCTGAATGAAAATACCTATCAGGACATCATCAGAATGGTGCGTTGTACACTACGAGATCTTATTTGTATTAACCTTGATTGATTCCACTAATTTATTTCGCTTCTTTTTAGATTGCATGCAATATTTTTCGAACTCTGCCACCTTCAGACAACCCTGACTTTGACCCTGAAGAGGACGACCCTGTTCTTGACAATGCTTGGCCACATCTGCTCTACGTCTATGAGTTCTTCCTTCACGTTCTCGAGTCTACTGAGTTCCAACCGAGTATTGCAAAACGCTACATCGATCACAAATTCGTCCTGCAATTGCTGGAGCTCTTCGACAGCGAGGACCCACGGGAACGCGATCTCCTAAAGACGGTTGTGCATCGCATTTACGGGAAATTCCTTGGACTGCGCTCTTTCATTAGGAAGCAAATCAACAACATCTTTCTGCGCTTCATCTATGAGACAGAGCAGTTCAACGGTGTGGGTGAGCTGCTGGAAATCCTGGGAAGTATCATCAACGGCTTTGCTCTCCCTCTGAAAGCCGAGCACACCCGCTTCCTCATTAAAGTCCTCATACCTCTGCACAAGGCCAAAACCCTGGGAATGTTCCATGCTCAAGTGAGTGCTTCCGTACCATTCCACTGTCGCCTGTTTGTACCCTACCCACGCGGAGGGGATGACTCTTCTAATTGTATACGCACACACATGTTTGTCAATCACGTGGTGGTGTGCTCTGTGAATGATTAATGACTTTTTGTAGTCTCCTAAGTCTTGTTTTCTGTTGTGGTATGCAATCACTAGACTCTCATTTCTTTTTCTTCCACGATGAGCGGTAGTGTTTTTGAACGGCTCTATTTCGTTTGTCTAAGGTCACATTCGGGCCTAGGATTGCACTTTGTTTTGATGTTAGGACCTGCCACCGTAATAAGCCCACTAATCCCCTGCTGCTTTCGCCGAAGGTAGTACTTTCACTTTCTCTATCTTCCTGCTTTTTGCTTCTCTAGCTTCCTCACTTCCACATTTGCAATGTAAATAATGAGTGCTTTGGTTTTAGCTGTCGGTGCAGTTCACGTGTGTGTGGCGGATGGATGCGTCTAGTGTGTATTCACCGCTGCGGCTTGTGTTACTATCTCATTCCAGAAGATGTTAATTTACATCATGTGTGTGTGGGTTCGCATGTGAAACGTACCACGCGTAGTCCGTTTGCTAGTGTCGATTCTTAACATTATCTTTCTCTCGCCCCTGGCGTCTAATCTCTGACATGTCATTTGAAACCCATCAAAAAGCCATCTCCCCCACCCTGGTGTTTATCACCGTCTGTCCATTTGGTTGTTGTGCTTCTTTTCAGCTGGCGTACTGCGTAGTGCAATTCCTCGAAAAGGACTATAGTCTCACCGAAGAGGTTGTCAAGGGCCTCCTCAAGTTCTGGCCCAAAACCTACTCCCAAAAGGAGGTCATGTTCCTTGGCGAAATCGAGGAGATTCTTGACATCATCGATCCGACGCAGTTCAAGAAGATCATGGTGCCACTCTTCCGTCAAATCGCGAAATCCGTATCCAGCTCTCACTTCCAGGTGCGTCGTTTTCGGAAGCTTTATTCCACCCATCCCATCGTTAATCTTAGTAAAATTGTCAGTCCTAGTCTTCCAGTGAGCATGTTACTATCGCTGCTATTATTTAACTTGGTGCAATCGAAATGGTACCGGGGGTATTCCATTGTATAGTCTGAGTGTTGGATCCCTTTCCTGGTGCACTCATCCAACGCCTATCGGTTCACGTGTAGTTTTGCACTCTGCATAGTACACTTTCCATTCACCTGCCTATTTATGGCAAAGAACACTGCCGCCAGTAGAAAATTCCTCTGGGCTGGGCTACGTTAGTGTGTGTGCATGTATGACTGCAGTGATAAATTCGCTCTGTTGGATCGCTCGCACGTTTGCCATCAATCACTCCATGACACATTCACAGTTTACTACCAAGCGGTTCTGGTGTATATCTGTTTTTCTCCTCTTCATGGCATTTGCATCCTTGTTGATGATCGCCTTTTGCTCCTAGCCACGCTGGCTGCCTTTCCCAGGTCAGAAAAGGAAGTGTATGAGGGGGTAATGTCGGGCCTTTTGAGGTGACATTTCGTCCACTAATGACCCAAACCTGTCTTCTCGTGGGATGGGTCACTTGTGTAATGGTTTTCTAGAAGTGTGGCAGCGAAAGTAAGGGTTTACCATAACCAAGTCGCTGGTAATGGGGTCATCAGTATTCGTATTTTATCCAAGTCGTGCTGTATGGCTTTATAGCCATCGTCTCTCGTTTCCACATCGAGCTGCTAGCGCTGTTCTTGTCCTGTCTAGCCCTGATTTTGATTTATTTAGCCCGAAGAAGGGCGAGAGAGAGATAGGGCTCTCGAGGTTGGGGGGTTATCGTGCCTGCTTCAGCAGTGGCAGCAGCAGCAGCATTAGCAGGTAACGACGTCGACCCCCGGGTAACCACGCGTGCAGGCATGCACATGCGCACACGCACGCACACAAACGCGTACGAAGACGGGTGGACGGGTGGGCAGGATCAAGCCTGTGCGAGCTTTAGTCTTGGTCTGCCTTCCCTCCCTCCCTCACGTTTGTTGGCTTCTGTCGGCCGCGTGGCTTGCGCATGCCCCGCTCTACCTCGCTTGTATCGCATTTGGCAGGCCTTCCAATCCCCAAGCTTTTCTATCCCTTTTCACATCACGTTTGCGAAATTCTACAATAAGGTAGTGGGGTCTTCAACTGTTAGTAATCGGTAGCGTCTACGCTGTTCGTCTCAATGCGAACCTTTAAAACCACCCTACCACTTTGTATGGGTCTTCTGTTTTCAGCAATCCCTACCCGGACGCTTTTGGTTGTTGGTAAAGTAGGTCTTAGCGCCTGGTACTGAAACTGTTTCGCTGTGTTTATAAAAGCTTTACTGTACTGTTAAGTTTGCCTGATTAGATTTATTGTGCCCTGATGATGAACAGCTCCCTGTGCTGTTTCGGTATCCTTTGAAATGGGGTTCTAAAATTATCCCCGATCTGGTTCCTTTAAGGCTAATAAACTTTGAAACTTCTTGGAATGTTAAATTAGCCCTTTTGGCGTTTGCGCAACTTGCGTGTTCCAATCCAGCAAATTTGAAGAAGAAACAGAAGCTGCAGGCTTGTTGACTGCCGCCAGTTTTTAGTTGGGTGATTTGTGCTCCTACTGTTTCGATTGCAGTGAGTGTTTTGCTTTAGTTTTCAATTTCAACTTGTTGTATGGGTTGTGGAAATACTGGTGGCGGCCCCGTTTGTGTGAAAACTCCCACCTAAAATTCCAGACCTGCCTTGGTAGACTGCCACTGGGGAATTTCATGTCAGTATTTTGTTCAGTTCTATTGGCAAATAGCTACGTCCGTTGGTGATTTTCTGAATGGAGTTCATTTGAATTTTTAATTGGTCCACGTGCCCTTAAAAACTGCTGCATTGGTCAGGTTACTTTGATGCTGTCCTAGGTTATAAACCCACTCAAGCTCGTTGATTGCGGGTTTCTTGTCTAGCATAGCGGTCTGGATGTCGGATCGGGAGTAATTATTCCCGGATTTCCTCTCTTTAATGACCACGACTAGTTTCACATAACTGGTTGTTGACATGCAGGGTAAATCTGCCATGACCCGGTGTTCACTAAAAATTTAGTTTTTTGGTTCGACTGCAAGCGGAAATTTTGCCTAAAACCTGTTAACTCGAAACGTCATCTCGTTAAACGCATAATGCCACGCGGATCGTCCCCTGAACACAGTTCAAGCCTTTAGAAATTATTCTTTTCTAGTTGCCTTTAATTCCGTAGTGTGAGTAATGTTGGTCTTGAGGCGCGCCCATAACTAATAGAACGCAACTCCTTTTAACCTAGCATATCCACGTCTTGAAGGTAATCATAAGCTCTAGGGATTTATCCTGTGAAATATTCCTCCCTTGGGATCAATGATATCATGCCGCGAGTACCACAAAGCCTCAAAATGTGGGCGTTCACAAAACCCTGCTCCCTTGGGGGCTCTTAGCTCACTCACGTGGTTTCCGCACATCCTGGGTGCAGTACGTGGTTGCTGTTGTTGTTTTCGATTGCTCTTGGGGTTGCCGGTGTGTCTTGTGCCGTCTTGTGTTGGGCTGGTGATTCACTGTGTGCAGACTGTCAAGCACTCGCGTGTGTACACGTGCCCCTTTTTCCTCGTATGCCTGCCTGCTGGCATGACGATGGTGGTGCACTGATCTGTGTCGCTTTCCCAGTTCCTGCTCCTCCTTCTCGTCGTGGTGACCAGGTTTCCTGTAGGCGATGGGGGCATAGGGGCCTTGGTACATGGGTCAAAAACTTCCCTTGTTATCTATCTCAATCGTCCAAGTTTCCCTTATTGCCATAAACATTGAGGGTGGTGTTGTGCTTATCATCTGGGCCGTTGTGATTGTTGGCAACGCATTGTTTGGTTGAGATTCACATTAACGATCCCTTTCCATGGTTCGAAAAAATTGTGCGAAAATGAACATTTTCGTCATTGGCACAAGCCTTGCCTCTATATTGATAGGTATATAACCCTTCCATCGCTCATAAATGAAGACATGTATTACATTGTCATATGTGGAAGTGTGCTTTATTCTCTAGAGTAGCATAAATCTGATTGGCGTTTGTTTTCATGCTTTGTTTTGTCTCTTGGTTGAATTCCCCTTCCCTCGGTAAATTGACAAGAGGGAAATGTTTGCTCGGAACATCCTGGGTGAAAAACTTACTTTTTAGAATGTAGCCATCAGCTGACACCTTGGAATGTGAACTCACTTTTACTGCATACAATTGACAATTGTCTTTTGTTTAGCCACAGAGGAAAAGCTGAATTTGTTCACGGCACACGGGGACTTAGTAATGCATGCGTAAATAAGCTGATTCGGCTTGCCTGCTATTTTCAGTCGTCAACTCTGGAGATTTCAGATTTTCTATCCCCGCTCTCGTAGTTTTTTTAGTTTTTGTTACTCATCGGAAACCCGCATTTCCGGTGTTGTTTTGTTTACTCGAGTGTCGTGTGCCCCACTGGACGAGAAAATTAGTGGGCATCTTCACTGCACGAAGTGGAGGCGAATGCCAATTTTTCTAGGGACTTCTCTAGGAACAAGTTATTTTGAATCGCAGGAATTCCTACGGCCATAAAGACGTCGCATCTTCCAAACCTCGGTATCCTCACGGGTCGAAATTCTGCACCTTTGACCTTGTGCCATAATTTTTATGGATCTGTCATATATAGCGGAAATGTGCGTTCCTCAAAAAACTCCTGTTCTTTGCTTATCAGTGTAGATTTACCCCGCTAATTTCGTATGCTTATCATTTATTTATGCTCATATCAGAGGTGCCAAGTAAATTACTGCAAAGTTCATCGTTTTATCTCTATTGATTGGCTTAAAGGTGAATCAATGGAGCTTTTTGAGTTCATCCTGCAAATTACTATTTACTGACTGTAAAAAAGTGTTATAGGAGCATAAGTTTCACTTTGAACGCGCAAAAAATGGTTGTTTATTCCTATGTTTGCTTAAATTCAGTACTGCCTTAGTACATGCGAAAGTAGCTGCCGCGTCCATGGGAACAAACCACATATAAGTTAAAGTGGGATCATCAGAAATGACTTTCCCACTTCCAGTCATCGTTTATCCTCAAATTTTGGCATTCTACCCCTATCAATGGGGTTAAAGTCATGATCGCATTAGTTATAGCCGTAGTCACCTGATTTCAAGTCAGAAAGTGTTCTCAAATTGCGGATTTCTGATTCTAAGTTATCAGTTTTTTGTTTGCTTCTAGAAATGAAAATTTAGGCAGGTTGATTACCTTCGTGCCTGGAATCTGTAGGCGTTTATGCATTTGCAAACGAGTCAAGAGTCAAATTCAGGACCCTAGTTGCAAATTTACTCGGATTTATGTCTGCGAAATGACCGATTATTCATTTGAGTATCCTCTTCAGTGATCGTTTGTAAGAACTAGGTGGTAATGCGATCTGGTGTCTACGTCTAACGTGACTAATGTGAGTTCTGCTTAGGGCCGGGCAGAACAGGAGAATCAGTAGGCATCTACAGTGCACGAAACGGAAGACGAGTTCCTCCCTTTCCTGGAAAATCGCTGCCTTGTCCGTGTTAACACAGTATACTGAGCTGGGATGCAGTCGGAAATGAAAGCCTTTCTCCAGTGAGGTTTCGATCCAAATCATTCTAGATGCTTGGTTATTTTTGAAACATCCTCTTTTACGCCTGAATGCAAGTAATTAAGCATCTATATCCACCCCTCGAACTCTGAGTGGTTGAATAATTTCTTCCTTACTGTAATTGTTTCGGAAAAAAAACGAACCGTCAGTGTATTGAATTGGAGAGTTTTTTTAAATTTACTTCTGCAAGGGTAAATTGTAGCTTGTTTATTCTTTAGTAGCGACTACGTCTGTTATGTGAGTCATTTGAGCCATGGAATGGCTGGTTTTGGTTCTGTGGTCAAGCAGGCTCGCTAAATAGAATAGTTTAACAAATTTTCCCTTAGACTGGTTTTGACCATTCTGACCGTCTAAACAGCTCCGTTATCCAGCTTATTAGACATCATATTAGTGAATACCGATCTATTCTGCGAGTCATATGAGCCATGTAAGAACTTCAATAGTTTCTGTGGTCAAGCAGGCTAGCTAGATCGAATAGCTGAAGCACTTTCGTTATCTGCGGGTGTTTTAAACAACTCTAACTGTCAGTGGCTTTCAAAGTTTCAGCCTTTTGACTTCTGGAGTGAGAAGCCATTGCCTCTTCCGCGAGTCATTTGAGCCATGGAAAAGCTGAACATATTTTCGGTGGTCAAGAAGGCTCGCTAAATTAAACAATTAAATCACTCTCCCTTAACTGGGATTGCTTTGGATGGACTTAACCGTTAGTGAATAAACGATTTTCATTTTCTAAATTCTTAGACGTGTTCTGCGAGTCATTTGAGCCGTGGAATGGCTGAATTTGGTTCTGTGGTCAAGCAGGCTCGCTAAATCAAACAGCTGATTCACTTTCCTTACCTGGAAGTGTTTCGAACAACTCTAGCTGTGAGTAGCTTCAAAGGTTTCAAATTTCAACTTCCGGGGATAAGAATGATTGCCCGGTATGTGAATAATTATAGTTATGGAAGAACTGAATTAATTTAAGTGGTCAAGCAAGCTCGCTAAATTGGACAGTTTAGTCACTTTCCCTAATCTAACCGTTCAAACGGATCCATTATCTAAGATTTAGGCTTTATTTTATCGAATAATTGTCAGTTTTGCGAGTCATTTGAACCATGTAGTGGCTGAATTTTGTTATGTGGTCAAGCATGCCCGCTAAATCAAACAGCTGGGGCACTTTCCTTATCTGGACTTCATTCAAACAAAGCTAGCCGTCAGGGTCTTTAAAAGATTCGACTTTTCAACTTCTGGCGAGAGAAATAGTTGTCTAGCCTGTGAATATTTCGAGTCGTGAAAGAGCTTGATGTTTCTGATACTCGTTAACATGAGCAATTCAACCATTTCCTCATGATTTGGTTTATGGAATTCTGTTTTAGAGAGGTGAATGTCCTCCCTAAGTCACCAGTGATTGTTTTAAATATCTAAAGGTGATACTGTGGTTTGTGTCCAAATTGATTAGTGTTGCTGTTTTGTATGTAGGTGGCGGAGCGGGCTCTCTACTACTGGAACAACGAGTACCTGGTGTCACTGATAGAGGAGAACAACGAGGTGCTGCTGCCCATCCTTTTCCCCTCCTTCTACCGGATCTCACGCGAGCACTGGAACCAGACCATCGTGGCGCTGGTCTTCAACGTTCTCAAGACCTTCATGGAGATGAACCCCGTCCTCTTCGACGAACTCACCAAGAACTACAAGGCCGAGCGCCAAAAGTACGTCCGCTGGAGGATATAAATGACACCGAGTTTTTTGCGCTCCGAATTAATTTCTAATTTCCATTTTGCTACACCTGTACTTCGCCATCGTTTGAGCTTGATCTGACTTGGTTTTTGCCAATTTCGAAGCCGAAACCCGGGGGAAGGTATCCTTTGTTTTTGTGCTCATTGACTCGGTTGACGGAGTCCATATAGGTCATTTTCCCCTAGGGATTTTTCTTGAATTTGATTGAGAATGATGTGCACCCAAGCAATTAGCATCTGCCACACTCCAGTGCCTCAAAACGGCTCAAAATAGGGGCATGTCTTGAAGTGACTCCCAAAGGACCAATGCTCCCTCTTGTCAGAAAGTAATAGCTGGTTATGAAGCAGATATCGTGATCTGTACTTTAGATTGAGTTGTCTTGTGATCAGTAGAGGTGGGTAATCATTATACCAATATTATCACGTTAAGCGCCCATAAACCACCACCTCGTCTTCTGATGGGGCACGTGATTCCTTTGACCGTGGAGTCCACCTCCAGGGCTGAATTGGGAGCAAACAAGTGTATTGTTTTATGGTCCTTGTTTAACTTTATTTTCTCACTCCACCACTCCTACTCCAGCCGTCAAAAAGCATTTTCAGTGTTTTTGGTTCTGCAGACAGCAATTAGACATGCATTCCTTTGTGCCTTCGCGTCACGCGTTCCTAATAGCTTCATTTATTGCTCTGTTGATGCTCAGCAAGCTGATTTGATAGGTCCCCTGTGTTGCGAAATGGCTAGACTGCGTCATGAGCGCTTATCACCACAAATGAGCCGTCTTTATCTGATTAGGATAACTGCTCTGCCTATGCTGGTCTATTACGGAGCCCTGAGGTGAAAAGGGAACAAACGACTACGTGGTTTTTAATGCCTTTGCAACCAAAGCTAGACGCGGTGAGTCGTTTAGCCGGGCGGTTACAAAAAGTCTTTATGACAGTCCAGATTAGCGTTTCCGTTAAAGCGACTCTTTAGAGATGCTATCTCAGGTTGACTCTATGTAGTAACTTCTCATTCGCCAGAATCCTCTAAATAATTAATGTTGTGTATTTCATGTACATTAGTGATCCTATCTGTGCGTTTTGTGGTAAGCCTGCCATTGCACATCACACACGAGCACACCTTCATTTAGTTTGGGCGTAGACAACCATACGGGTTTCCATGTGTTGCTCTGGCGTTGCTGTATATGGCGCTTAGGTGCCTGCTGTGCTGACGAGGTGAGCTCTTCTTGAACTGTAGGGAAAGACGCCGGGAGAAGGAGCGCGATGACCTGTGGAAGCGGGTGGAGCAGATGACCCTGTCGGACGCCGGGGACGAGAACAACACAACTGCCAGATGCAACACCTCCGCCCACACCAACAACAACACCGAGGGAGGAAACAACGGTGAGAGGTCCGCCGCCAAGTCCGCTGCCGGCGACGGTCACACTGGAAGCAACAACACCGCTCACGCAAACGCTGCTGCACCTCCAGCATCGGCCGCAGCGCCTTCCACTAAGGTCTAGACCATACCTCTCTTCTCCCACCCACTTTTGCTGCTGGAAAAAATGGCATGCAAAGGATGGGAGGCAGTGTACCCTCTCTCTCTCTCTAACCTCTCCCACCTCTCCCCCTCTACTCCTCCTGCTCCCACTACTACTCAAAGACTCCCTACTCATCCCTTACCTGTATATCTGCTGTTGCTACCACCACTGCGTCTGAACGTGATTTGTTGGAGAACCCGCCCCATCTTTCCTGTACAATATGCACTCACTCAGTAAGTCTCTGTCTCTCACACTCACATGCAGTTGGCATTTCTATTCTCTTGCCTGGGAAGCAATGCGATCCTCTTCTGTCTCTTCGAATCTTCACTTGTGTATGCGCGGTCGTTGACGCCATTTTCAGCCCTTCACTCCACCCCCTGTCTCTGTGTGTCTGTTAGCGGTAGCATATTTTAGCTCACTCCTCTGCTGCTGCTCGCGTGGTGTGGTGTGATGGTGGATGTTCTCTCTCCCTCCTCCCCCCCACATACCCATGCGCGCGCGCCTGCTCCCTGCGTTTCGCTATCTCCGATCCCCCTTCCCAGTCCTGCCTGTGGCCATTGTGTCTTGCCCTCTTATATGTCGCCGTGCTGGGGCCAACGTTCGCCCGCCCCCTCTCTGTGTGACTCCTTCGGTCTCCTTATGTTCTTATGCTTCCTTAATGCTGCGGTGCTGTGAAACTCCGAGTAGTGTCATCATGGTTTCTATGGGGTTGGCGATTAAAGTCCTGACCTTTAAACTACCTCTTGTTGCTGATCCCATGAGGCATTGGGTATGCTAGGTTGTTTGGGAGAAGAAACCGTTGCAGGTATGTAGAAGTGAGGGTGAGCAAACATCGATTTATCTCACAGCGCCGATATCAGCAGAGCGTTTGATCATAGAAAATGGATTTCGAGGACGATAGCTTTTGAGTTGATATACTAGGCATGAGTGCATTAAAACGTTAGGATAGTGATCTAAAGGGAGTGTTAGAGGTCTTTCGATAGCGCATGTGAGAGTTAAGTTGGCAAAGGGCCTACTGATGAGTAAATCTAGATGTTCGCTATTTTTTCGTTATCTTGCACAAGACGAGCGATGCCACTTACAAAAGTCATCGGAGCGTAACCTGTTAGCATTGCAAAAAGTCACTTACTTTCACGATTGCCGTGTTGACCAAGAAGAGAGCTAGATCAATAGTCATCAGCAGTTTTAAATAACGTGTCCGTAGAAAAAAAAGCCTCTTCTGAATCAGCTACTTGGGAACGAAAGTGGATGAATGGGATGTATTTTGTCACATGGATGCTCTTTGGTAATAATGATGAACCCACAGTGTATTATGAATAGGATCAGTTTATCCTTTTAAAAGAGCGACAGCACTAATCTTAGTAAGCCAATATAAGCTTCGGTAACGAAGACCTTGGAAGTATCAGTAAAAGATAGAAATTGTCAACTAACGCTTTCGGATTTTTAAATCGGAATATTGACTAAAACATGCTAACTTCTACGTATACGAATGAAAGCGTGCAAAGATTTTAAGAGAAATAGCTGTTCGTGTTTAATTTTTGCGAAACTCTAGGCCTTTCATTCATTTATGCGACGTGTGGAATAATGTTTCAAACGGTGGAGGTACTGCCCAAGTAAACTGCTCCAATTTATTTTAAAAGGGAATGAAATTGCGAAATTACATCAAACAGTCTAAGTGTCACTGAATTATTTTTTGTACTTTTAAAGTATCACAAACCAAGTTATTCACGTTGACTTATGGGCCATGTGGCTTAGCATAAAAGCAAAAGGAAAAATAGTACAAATGACCAAATTTAAGCCATTTTCGGTACAAGTCTTTATTAAAATTATTAGCATTGTCAGTCGATATGCTTAATTATTCTTATTAAAATAGGGCACGCATTTTGCTTCTAGATACAACATTATTGCAACAGTATTTCAAAATTACGAGATTTTTATCAAAAATAAAAAGATTAGGCCAATTTGTTGCTCTTATCTTTTAGAATTTTAATGTGTTTTATCATATCAAGAGCGTTTTAGAAAGTCCTTGCCGAGTATTCGAACTGAAATTGAGGGTTTGCTCAATGCTTGGCATAACACAGATTAATGATTTCGCCTAAATTTTGATGGGGAACCCTCGTAAATTCACTGTTGTAGTTCTTGGAAGTGGAGGTGTTGGTAAAAGTGCCCTTGTCGTCAAATTCGTATGCGGGAAATTTGTTGAGAAATATGACCCTACAATAGAGGATTTTTATCATAAGGAAGTGATGTAAGATTTTAACCAAAGTCATTAGTCTAAAAATTTTTATTAATCTTTTTTCTTTTAAAGATTTGATGGACTTCCTAAGCTTCTATGTATATTAGATACGGCCGGAACATCCCAGTTCTCATCACTTCATGACTTGTATATAAAGAATGGTGATGGATTTCTAATTGTGTATAACCTTGCCAATCGACAAAGTTTCAATGATATCCGGAATATGCGAGAAACAATCCTCCGAGTTAAGGGCCTTCCCACAAACGGAACTGTCCCCTTAGTACTGGTCGGCACCAAGGCCGATCTCCTGAAAGAGACTGAAGACAGATCTTGTATCCTCCGTGACCCCATCAGTCTGGCCAACGAATGGCTCTGTCCGCACATAGAGACATCAGCTCTTGATAATATTGGAGTTGAAGAGGTCTTCATCGAACTTCTTTCACAGGTATGGAATTCTAGTCGCATTTATTTATGATGCACGCATTACATAATCTAAAAGTATAGAATTCCGTTTACAGTTTAAAACCACATCGTATTTTACAAAATACGCAAACTATACGTGGGAATTCTCAGTGTTTATATTTGATTTGCCTAAATGAATCAAGCTTAACTATCTAAATGTTTTCTACTGTGGTTCCAAGCCATCGCACATTTATAAGTATGAGTTATTTTATCAAACCGCAAAACAAAACCTTCCTGATTTAGAAAAATATTTAGAGATTGATCTTGCGGTTTGGTGAGGAGCAAGTATGCACCATTGAGTTAAACAAAGACGTGGATTTGATAGTGTTCTCTACTGTATCAATTGTTTTCTAGTTTCACATGTCATTAGGACTTGAACCTTGTTATCCTGAAAGTAACTCCACGAAATTCATGCTAGTGCTAAAATGATTAAAATAATAGTTATTATAAGGGATTTTTAGTGTTTTTTCCCTCAATTTCTCCTGTGACAATTTAAATAGTGGTAAAATCTCCATGTTTCTTTTTTTGTTTGCTCTGGAATCGATTTTTACACAAATATACTTCTATTTTAACCTTTTGCCAGGCATAAGAAGTCCTCATATAATGTTCCATCGAATCCATGAATAACTGAGTGCTCATGGCGTAAATTTCCATTCATTTCCCATAATTATAAGTCTTGTGTATCCTCATTCTTTTCAAAGTAACATCAATCTCTGTACACACACCTGGTGGTGTAACACCGCGCCAGAATTGGTAGTCGGGATATTTTTGGACTAAGTGAACCCTTGGAGGCGGATTGGGCTTTTGTCATCCTTTCTTCCACTCGCTTCTCAAAAAAGCACTTCTAAATCTGACACTTTTTATTTAAAATAGCTGAGAATTGGTTTCTTTTCTTGATGTATTTCATAATCTTTTCTTTGTATATGCTTTTATGCCGTTAAAATTTATTAGAATGTTCAACTACAACGACAATTTTGAATCAACCTCTTATTTTATGATCCGTATAAAAATCACAATTTTGTATTTTACAACTGAAGTGAATCAATGTAACGTTAGGTAAAAGTTACATCCTTTTACCTATCATTTTGTGACCCTTTTCATTCAAAATGATACATCCTAAGGGCAGAACCAGAATTACAAACTTTTTTCTAACATTTAACCAGGATTTAATTAAAAAAATGAATCTTCATTCTCTCAGTCTGAATCATTGCACTTTTCTGCTTTGAACGGTAGAGTGGGATTTCCTAAGAATTAGTCATTCTAACTGCCTTTTTCCTTCAAAAGTCCAATGGACCCTAACTCACAACTCCTGGAATTGCTTTCTTCCAATCCCCAAAGTCAAAAGACTTTTTTCTAAGTTACCTATCATCATATTCGAAAACAAAATCAATGGTTAATTGGCGTTGACTAATAAACGTGGTATCTATTTGTTGTTGAAGGTATGGTTTGTAGAAATTATTTAGCTATTGTGATAGTAACAATAAATAAATATTAATGATATAAATTACAAAGTACAATACAATATGCAATAGTTCATATGAGCGAACGTAAGTTCATCTTTTTTTCATTTTTATTGCTTGTAACTTTCTGATATTAGAAATCCCTAGTTCATCAGTGTGAAAAGATCGTATTTCTTTAAATTTCGGACAGTTTCACTCCACTAATGGTTGAATTTCTGAACTGAAGTGTATGTTAGTTTCGTCAACTTGCAGATAATCAAAGATTGACACAGTTCAACTTCAATAGCTGATCGCTCGAGTGTTGTGACTGTAAAATCGGCTTAAAATACCTTGCTAGACTCTCCTTATCCAGTAGGTAATCAATGAATTCTTCAAATCGCCTTGTACTTTAAGTAATAGCGGCCAAGGAGTCACTGTTGCTTATTTCGGCTTCCCAAAGTAACCGATACCTTTTGCCATATCACTGGGCCATTTCCCTAATTAGTTGGGCTTGTTTGTGCCCTTTGACTGAAATGCGAGGTCCTTCAGTGGCGCCTGTCGTAGACTCACCGTGGACCCCTTTGCCAAGTGTGTAGAAAATGCCAAATAGCCATGCGGGTCTGGCGGAGTTGCGGTGTTGGTGGGGGGGAGCGTTAAGAGCGAATGCACCGCACCCCTCCCCTCCCTCCTGCGAGAAATGCCGACCCCTTGCGTCAGTGTGCTAGATGGTTCGTCTGAACGGTGAAAAATCAATATTAATGACTGAAAACTGAGCGAAAGTGTTGTTTTACTAGTTACGATTGTTCATTGATGCCATGGTTACCAGTTGAATTACGTTGCATTTCTTCGAACAAGATCAAATAATTTTCAAGAAAAATAACTTGATTTAATTGGCATTTCGCAAAAATTAAAACTGCAAACCCACGACATATATATTAGGAATATATTCAAACAGTTTCAATTTGAGTAGTTTCATGGTTCAAGAAATTGTCATCGACCTTTTTTGAACTCCAAAAACCGCGTTTTAAATTTGTTTCGAAACACTACGTTTTGAATTCATAGGAACTCTTCAAATCAGCTATTAATTTAATTATGTAAAGCAATAAATCCTAGTCTTAAAATGTTCCTCAAAAATCGCATGAGAAATCTAGGATAGTTTTGACAATGGCAGAACGTTTGAAATCGACCGTTAATTTTTTCATTTCTCTACACATTTCCTATCTTTTAGTGCTCTCAATCTTCTATAAACTAGAGGTGTTGCAATCCGAAAACGAAACTTTGCACAAGAATAAGGTCACGAAGTACGCTTTTCGATTCATTTTAGTCTCCTGGAAGGAAGCTTTGTGCACTGTTCACTTCAATTGCGCACCCACCATTTCAACTTTTCAGTCGAAAATTAAAATGGAAGGTGGAATTAAGTATTCCTAAATGTTAATAACTGAAAAGTTATTATCAATAATCTCTCCAATGGTAACGACATTTTTGTGTATGGTTATGCCTGGAGGGTTATCCAGACTGGCCATTCAATCAATGGAAATTAACCGGACTAGAGCATGTTTGCTATTAGCATCCGGTTTACATTAGCTACCCAGCATTTGTTGGTTGGTTTCTGTTCAAGCTGATGCTTCAATACATCTCCTGCGGCTTTCATCACATACAAAAGTGTGTTTGCCTTCACAAGACGTGTACCCAAAAGCAGGCTAGAAGAATCTCTGGGAAAAGGAGGCATAGGTCGATGAAAGCTCGAATTCGCTAACTAGAGTTCTTTTCCCCACTGCAAATTAGAAAAAATCCCTAAAATAAATAAATAAACTGGAATTTGTCATTTAGTCGACCGAACTGCTGGATCGATTGAACAGGATGACCAACAAATCATCAAATCAAATTAACATGGTGTACTAAAAAATCGATCGCTCTCCTGAATTCTTATCGATCGATATGAAACAGATAAGTTGAACTAGTGTGTGAAAATTAGAAGTACAATTTATACCTGAATTTATCTTTCAAACATGTGGAAATTAAGCGAAAGACGATTTTGCACTAAATGTTCAAGAAACCAATTCGGATTACCAAAGGGGTTTTTTGGTAGCCCTGTGTTACTGTTCTAATAACTATCGATGAATCATGGAAAGCAGGAAAATGGTTCGGGTAGAACTGTGCGTAATTTAGTGCAACCCCGTTAAAGGTTAATCGCACTTCTACAGAACTCTGTTTAGATGCCGATTTTGTTTATATCACCAAACGCATAGGCTCCTGGTTTGACAGGTTTTATTACCTAGCTTTTTGGTAGCCGGGGGAAAAACGAGCAATTCTAAATTTGGAATGCACAAATTAGTAGGTCTGTAAAGACCTTCAGAGAATTAATGACGAACCTTTCAACACTTTAAATTGCATGTTTGTTTCCGTGGTAAAATTCCCCCTAAGTAACGACAGTTGACCGAAATCCTCCCAGATGTTCCGAAAGTTACGCTTTTTGCCTGCCTTCTCGTAAAAGGTTACGGTGTTTACCGACCCAGTCATTCTGTGTGTGTGTGTGTGTTTACGACCCAAATAGCGCTGAAAACATCCAACCGAATTCGGTCCCCAAATAACCACACACACCCTTTTCTGATTGGCTGGTTCCAATGAGCTGTGATTAGGTACGCACGCACATCGATCGGCACTGGCGTCTCGTAATTTCAGGGTCAACGGTGACGCGTAGAACCGAGGTCAGTTTGCATTCGGGGCTGTCAGTAGTAGTTTATGGATTAAATTTCGGTGACCTCTCCGACGATTTTCTGACCCGACCTCGCCTGTCACAAGCCCGTACATATGGCGTACACAAACCTTGGTAGCGAAGTTTTTACCGTCGGTTCGTGGATGCCCGATGTGCTTAAGAGGAGTCGGGGTTCCTGTATTAATAAGTGAAAAAGTAATATTTTCACTCTCTGTAAGGACAGGTAATTCGGTTAGATACAGGTGCACAAGGTGTGTAGGTTTATTACACTGTATCAAAAGTTTACTCGAAGGTGGTTATAATAAGCACAGTCTCGGAAACAAACGGCTGATTAATCGGTTTTATCACCTTTACCGCAGGTGTTTTGAGTTTCTGTGGTTAAAAATTCTTTGTCCCTCATTCTACCAGTTAAAGTCTCAAGTAGTAGTTCAGGATTTTTACGGTGAATTATTTTTATCCTTTGCAACTGATATCATAGATACCAGAATCGTGCCTTTATTGTAAAATATCTCTTATCAAGGGCAAGTATTTGCTCTTTCTAACACTTCTTTTAAAGTATCAAATCAGTTTGAAGGAGTACTTTGCTATTTAAGGGTGCTATTTGAAAGTTGGAAATGTTCCTTATTATTTCCAACTCTTAATTCTCTAAAACAAAATGACAGTTAAATCGGATAAGGACAACTACTATTTGATATATGTTTTTTAAGTTCCCTGGAATTAAGCCGTTTTTTATTTATTGTAAAAAAGAGATTTTATATGGGTGGTGAGAATGTATTTCCTAAATTTATTTGTAAAATTGTGTACTGCGAGGCTTCAATTCGCTGAGTCTCTGCTCTACTGCCTTAATTGGATTTATCCGTCAAGGCATCAAAGGTGATCTACACCTATTTTGACTTGTTCTCAGAAAATATTGCCAATTGTGTGTTCTTAAAGACAAACGACATTTCACTACGTAGGGAAAATCAATTCGTGGACTGTTGCATGTAAAATCGACGATTTTCCGCGTCAAGTTTTTTATTTGAATTTATTTTATAATTCACTTATATTATTTGTTTAAACCATGGAAAATTGATAAAGCACCAGTTTCCGATTGAGTGATCAGCTTAATTTTTCCTTTGTTTAGACTTTACTGAGATGTGACCCAACCACTTTGTGACGAATTTGACAGTCTTATCATGAACTGAAACATTGGTTGGTTACTGCAAAATGTGATAGTTAAAAAATAATTATAATATTCAAGGAAAGCTAGCAATTGTCAAAGGGTTTTGCCCAAAATAAACACCGTCGTTAAAACCAATCTGGCTTAATCTGGAGCAAACTGAATTTACACTTTCGACTGGAGGAAGGGTTTCTTCTAAAACCGCCTTAATTCCTTCGACGATCAACTGGGCCGGCAGTGTTTTTACTGGCTGCAAGGCGCCAAACCGTACATAATAGTCCAACGGCAGGTTACGATCTGAGGCCACACTTTCGGGGAACTGGTGTAGTCGTGTAGTCATCGTCGTAAAACTTTCCCCTGAGATGCAGTCTGGACTGACATCTATGACGCTTATCAGAGTAAAAACAGAGTTCTTCAGTGAGTGATAGAGGCCGAAACATCCAAATTCACGTGCATATTTTCGAGAAAATTCGCGTTTGTGGGAGCGCAAGCAGATTGTCTGTTGTGTTGCTAACTCCTAGTCACAGCCGTCATTGCACTTCTCCAGCTCAGGTCTCTCGATTGTTTTCACAGTGCCCGGGGAGGGACATTGAGCAGCGGTCATAATATTTTTCTGGTAAAACATATTCTCTTGCCAATTCTGGTGGGCGGTTCCAGCACCACCACGTCCTCTTTGTCATCAAGTATATGAATGCACAAGAAGGGCTTGAACTTTTAAAGGAAAAAAAACGAAAAATGACTCTTTTGAATTTATTCCTAACATCCAGTAGTTCTTTTTTGCGCTACCAAGAATTTCGTTGTCGTGCCCAGTTGATCGGTCAAATTAGCATAGACTAGGCATTGTCTTTTGATTTACAACACTACCGTTGTTGAGATATGCGGTTCGTCTGGTTCTAAGCTGCTGCGAATAATCGTGAATTCATCTCATATAGAAGGTGGAGCTATTTTTTAATGCATTTTTTCTCCAGAAATAGGTGGAAAAATACAGGGTTTTTAGCTCTCAAAAAAGGCTAAAAAATCGCACTTTTATAGGCTTTTACCGCCGAAAAGTACATCTGAATATTTTTCAGTCGTCAAAAATGTTAAGGCTGCATATTTTTAAAAAAGAAACCCCTAATCTGCTGTTTCACTGATAAAATTGACTTTTACAATCACAGGCACATTTCAACTTGTCAATTGTGCCAATCGAAAATTCATTTTGACAGCAGGTAGCTAGTGTTTCGTTATTTCAAGCGTTTATGCATTGTGTTATTCGCGGGGCATATCATGCCGCAAACACAATATCCTGACAACACCACCACCACCATCTGAGCGAACATCCAGCCGCGCTTCAAAAAGGGCCTCTTTTTTGTCCTCCTCGGGTCCATAGTCCCACTCGCAGTCCTGTGGTGTCTTTTCGCCCTTACTTGCAAGCTTTTTCATCTCTGGTCCGAGTGGCATTGGACTTTTTATAAAGCCCAAAGTTATCCCTCAAATATGGCATCTTAAATTAGACTATTTTGGAATTTTCAAAAATATTTAAAAAAGCTTTTTAAACTAAGATCAGTACCTAACTTGTTTATCTACATTAACGTATACTTAATTAACACTGAGCAGCAGAAAAAGAATCCAAATAATTGGTCATTGGGAAAATCAATAGGATCGATCGATAAATTAGTGGGGAGAATCAAGGCACCAGCTTTTGTTTTGAATTTGTAACTACGATTCAAGGTGTAAACAAATTAAAGAGATTGGATTTCAGGATGCACAAAAAATATGCTTAAATGTACTCTTGATTTCCTTTGCGAAGTCGAATTTGAAATGAAACTATATTCAATTAATTCAAATGCCTTACCTTAATCAGAAGTGTGATTGTGATTTTAATTACTGGGTTAGAAATATCGAACGAATGGGTAGCAAAATAAATACTGTATTGTTGTTTTTAGAGCTTAAATTCGCGAAAGAAAATCAAAATTAACATTGGAATACTTTTAGTTGAAATCAATTGTTTAAAAAATTTCTTTTTTTAACGCAACATTTTCTTTAACGATTTCAATAGTTGTAGTGAGGTTGTCTACTATGAGATCAAGTGACAGTGACAATTTTTTTGGTCATCAAATTTTGAAACACTTACTTGAAATTTTGGCATTTTTAACGGCACAAACGTCGCTTTTCATGTCAAAATACCTTCGAATTTGATAGTATTCTTGTCGAGAAAAGAAATACGCCTTTAGTGCCCACCAGTGCCCAAATATGGTCATCATTTCATTATCATCTTAATTTATATATTTTCATGTCTGATTTTCTTCTTAATTCATGCATTATAATCCTTCCTTATATGCCTTCTAGATGATGAAAAATGCTCCGCAACGCAAGAAAGGCTGTCAGATGCTGTGAGACGACTCCTTCAGGGGTGGAGCCAGAAAAAATCGATATCACGGACCAGACACCCACCCCCACTCCCCTCTGTCGCCTGCCCAACCACCTTCGGTCTTTTGCCCTCTCCCGACCAATTTTATTTTGTATCGCACCTACCGATCGGGATGGCCATAACCCCTCAACAAAACGATTCCCTCCCTCTGATGTAGGCGTTAGGAACAGCAGTAAATACTGTGAATGAGAAACAAAGTGAAGTATATCAATGTTAATAGATTATTGGCGAAATTTTAATTTAACTGGATTTTTATGGTGAATCTTTGCTCATTCGGACCGATACAAAAAATAAAACTCAAGCAAGATTATAGTATCTACTTGTTTATGTAAATTAATTACCAAAAAGTGCCTGAATTTTAGTCGACAGGCCAGTATAACCAAAATGGCTTAAAACGCTCATTTTGAGAAATTGAGGACAGAATCACTAGTTCCTAAGTTTTATATAAATGGCATGTGTTTAATTTAAATAATGAAGATTAAAAACATTAGTTGCATCTGAAATTATTTTTAGGCAGCAAATATTGCAGGAATTTTTTCAGAGAGGCTCTTCGATGTGAAAACGGTGCTAAAATGCGTTTGGACTTCTTGTATTTTTATAGATTAAAAAACAATACTCCCACCAGAAGTACTGCCGGGTGCAATTGATAATTTTGCGTTTGCTTGCAAAGAACTGTGAGATAGTAGTTCGCAGGTACCTTCTTCACAAACCATAGGTTAGATTCAAGTCTCCCTTGTGTGGGAAATTAAAACTTCGTTTATATTTCAATATCGGAACCTTTTATTCTGGAGCTAGAAGTCTTTCGTCCTAAAATGTTGAAAACTTCAATGTTAGGGGTTTAGCACTTTGTTTTTCATCCTAATTAGTTATTTCATTTTGTATTTCAAGTATCTCTAAAGGATGCTGGTGGACGATATATAATGTAACTTTCCATGACCACTTTTATAACTGGGCCAGAAGCGCCTTCTTTTTTGACTAGAAAATTAGTCTGCCAGTTGTCAGTATTTCAAGTTGCATCACTATCCACCTTTGAGGGAATGAGGACGGAAAAGGAAGGTCCTCAAATCAAGAAGACTAGCAAGCTGAACAGATGAGGTGTGATTCAGTTGTTATCTAGTCGGGTTGTCGCAACTCCAATTCTTATGCTTATAAGAGGGGTATAAGAGTTCGGAACAGCTCTAAAGCAGATTGTGACAGCCGAAGTAGCTTGAATGAAAAAAACAAACAATTCAGAGTAAAACCAGGATACATAAGAAACTTTGAAACCATCAGGACTAGCTATTAAGCATGTGACTAAATATTGTCTGCGTTCGATTAACGGATTTAATCAATCTATATTGTCCAGCTCTTTATTTCAAGCAGAAGAGTTGAGAAAAAGTTTAAATCTTTTAAATATTAAATCCTTGAAGGCCTTGTCCCTGAGTTTCATCAAACAAAAACCATTTGTAAATTGCTAAGATGCGTTTAATTTTTACAAAGAAGTGATTTGTAACCTAGAAAAAATTATGAAATCCTTTAACTATTACCTTAACAGAAAAGACATTTATTTGTAAGGTTATCAGCGCCATTAAGAGGGGAGAAAAATTGCCCTTTTTGCGGTAATTTTATTACCAACAAAAATTAAAAAATCTAACTAAAACTTGGATACCCTTGGAAAAAAAAGAACCATTTTTGTTCCGAAACTTTTCAAATACAATTTTCTTGAAGCTGATTCCAGGTCTTGCATGAATATATAAACATTCCCTGTTTGTTTTAAATGACCTGAATTCATTCTTTCAAATTAAATAAAATGGTTCGAATATATCGTTCTGGAATAAGGAAACCGGGGTATATCATTTACACTTTACAATCGCCCAACGTCACAACTTAATGAAAATTGTGAAATATGTGAAAGTTTTGTAACTGCAAAAAAGATTTACTGACACCGCATCTCCGCTGGGTAAGTGCTTATGTAAATTGACATTCTCAAAATTCAGAAACGGCTCTTACTGACGTTGGAGTGAAGCTTAGTTTCCATGAGTCTTTGGAGACTCTAAACTATGAGGTTCTCATACCTCCATTGAGAATGATGGAAACATCTCAGAAGTAGCTGATTAATGATGAATGGTGAGATGAAGGAACTTCAGTTGACTCAACCATGCAGGTTACGCCCAAAGGGCAAAATGAATCGACGAATCTGACTCTTTTACGATAGGAAATGGTAGATTAAAAGCTTTCTTTATAAGAAATCGATCAATAAATCAATAATCATGAGTCAAATGCATTTTCAAACGATGAAATGTCTTTGGCAAAAAAGGGAAAGATGACTTATCGTTTAAAAAGTTTCATTTTGAGACGAATACAGAATTGCAACTTAGTGGTCAAAGGTGATTAGCAGTGCTTGAAAAACTTTGTCATTCGTCGTAGCATTGGGTGAAATCTTTCAATAATTATTTGAATGTTTTGGGTATTCACTTTTTTTACTTTTATTCTGATATGAGTTTTAATATCTCTTCTCAGGTTATGGCATTTCAATAGATGAAATATAATAATTACTTGAAATTATTATCTTATTGTTAGCGAATTTGTATGTTCCACATATCAAGAACAAATTTAGGGAGGATTTTGGATTCAAAAACGCAACTCAAACTAGCGGTATTTTAAACGGGACCATAACTGCTGTTTATTATCTTTGTCCAAAAATAGTTAACTTTCTGTTATTGAAATTATCTTATTTTTTAGTGCGAATTTAATAATAATTGTATACTGAAATTACTGGTTTAGTTCGGCTTAGAAAATGCACATGGTTTTGGTGTATTCCTTAGGAGACGTACATGTCTTCGAAAATAAACAGTCTTCAGTAAAGATTTTAGATAGAAGCCTTTGTCACAATTCAAGGCAGGTATAGAGCAAAAATTCAAGATGTCATCGGATTCAGGAGAAAGTTTCTTTGTTTAAATATTTCTTAAGTAAATCAGTTGAACCCTTAAAGAAGATACTTTCAATTTACAAAGTTTGTTCTCACACATTCTAGTGCTGATAAATTTCACATGCAACTTTTCCTTCAGTTTCGCATCATTTATCTTCCAAAGAGGCTAGGTTAAATGTCTTAGAGGATTGAAAAATTGCCCTCTGTTGCAAGTTATAAGTGGGACTTTTGAATGACAATATTGTTCAACACTATGCAAGAATTCAATCCCCAATAGGCAGAGCTTTTTGGAAATTTAAGAATTTTTGATATTTCTGTTCCTCAAAAAGATGAAATTTATTTTTCCATTGATAATAATATACCAAAATCCAATACATTTCATCCATTCCGGCCATGATATTGACTAAAGTAAAACATACATAACCAGTTTTTCGCGGTGCGAGGAGAGAGAAAACACAAAAGCAAATATAATTTAAATCAAACAACACATTTTAATAGGTCATACAAATATTTAAAATGAAGAGCAATAACGAATCCATAGTTAAGATATCACTTCTCTATGTAGATATTATTAATACCTTCAAAGTAAGGATTTAAAACTGTTAAAACCACAGTAAGCCACAATTTACACTCACAAAATCACATTTTTCTTTAGTATATAGATATTATTAGGAAGATTATTGTTGGAAAACTTTCAAAACTTTAACCCTACCTATCGGTATAGCTGTAATTCATTTTCGAAGACCGTCTTTCAGGAGTTATGAAGGGAGTTTTGGGAGAAAGGTCATGAAAATGAGTTTTTTGAAAGACTTCTTCAAGTTCTGGAAACAGGACTAAATGGAATCCTTAACGCCCATCGTGCTTAACCCTCGAAGACTGTGCTGGCGCACTGTCAGCATGATGAGGCACCAGGACGCCGCTGTAAAAGTTTCTTAATCTTCTATTTTCAACCAAAGCTTTGCCCGTTGGCCTCCTTGAGATACCCTTGAATTTTTTGGTGTCATAACCTTTAAATTCTCCTAGAAAATCATGGTAATAACTTTCTTAGCCTTCTTTTAGGACTTCATTTTCATCGTGGGTCCTATAAAGCCAAGTGAGGGCCGTTGCTATGACTGTCACTTTTTCTGGACTCAGGATCATCTATCAAAATTTCATCTGAGGTAAAAATTTTTCTCAAAAATCACTCTTTGTCCGTTTGAATTTTGTTTCAGACCTCGAAGAATCTGGTGTATAGCAGTTTGCGTTAAGAATGAGAACGTTCATGTGTTGCACAAGATAATGAAAACACCTAAAGGCGTTATTGACAAGCATAACCTGAAGTATTTTGATGTTTTTATTTATCGTCTTTATTATTTGATGAATAAAATAATAAAATAAATAAATAAAAAACCTATTTTTGCAGTTATTAAAAAGTTGTTATACCATAAAATGGCAGAACCCTCGGACTTTCAAAGAGGCCAAATTATTGGTGTTTGTACGGCAGGCGGTAGTGCCCCGAATGCTTGGCGTGAAACGGGAGAGGTAATGACTGACGCCGCCTTTGAAAGCAAAGGTCTGGCCCACAGTCGAAGTTTCCAAGGGAGACTTTCGGACTTTAAATCAGCTTGTTTCTCGACGGGAGCTGCAGAGTGGAGCTGGGCTCCTCCACGGAAGAACTGCAATTAGGAAACTGCTTTCATCGATTACAAATGTTTCAAAGCATTTAGCGTGGTGGAGTAAAAACCTCCAGAATTGGTCCGTCTTCTGAGCAGTGGAAAAATTAATTTTCTTTGGCGAATCATCAGGGTTTACCTCACTTTTCACCTCTTACCGCCGAAAGAAGCACTTTATTCATACTGCCCCATCTCTCCCAACCGTAAAACATGGCTACTAAGCCAAGGATTTCCCTTCCTTCATGGAAGAAGAATTAACAGCTGAGACTACTAAGGGATTTTGGGTGACCAAATTCTTCATCTTATGGAAGTTTCAGAAGTGCTTCCGGAGGGGAACGCAGCCATCTTTCAAGCTGAAGATAATGCAGCACCAATCGATGCAGCAGCTAGAATTGTTCAAGAATGACTCCAAGAGGAACAACATTCTAATTAATTTGGGCATTTCTTCGGGCTGCCTCAACCTCGTTATGGAGAAGCATTTAGGATCCATTCCAGAGGTTCAAGTGAAAAGTACGTTTCCACCATCATGGTCTCTCAAAGAACTCGAGGGTGTTTTAACTGAAGAATTGTTTGAAATTCCCTCGGAAACAATTCAGGCTGTAACCGCCGCCTCTAAGGGTGGACCTACACAAAATTAAAATATATTTTGTCAATTTTTTAGGGTGTTTCAACGATTTTGTCCAAACCCTGTAGATTTAATGAATCTTCGATGGTTACCTTTTATCAAAAATTTACTTGCACGACAAACATTGCCTATCAAAGAATCACTAGAAGAGCTCTGCGTTGATTACACATCTACCGAGCCAGCCAGGTTAAGAGGAACGTAAACCCTAGCAACTTCTGTTGGCGAAAAATAGAGAGCAAAAGGCAGCACTTCTTTCCTCAACAGAAAGAACAACCATCTACTTGCAAGGCATGTTTCCTGCAGCCATTGTAGCATTTTACAAAAGTAACTGTTTAAACATTTGGAAATAGGAATAGTGGTACTCCAAAATTATTTCTTTTAATGAAGTATGTATACAATATAAGACTTCAGGTGGTTTTGTTAATGACTGAACCATTACCAGTTTGTGACAAATATGGGTCGTATTTAATTACAAAAAATATATTTGTATCAGCATTTGAATCGAGTTAAACATCAATATTTAAAATATGAATCTACTGAAATTTCTGGAAGCAGATGAAAACATTATATATATTTTTAATTAGTTAACAGTTTTAAGATTTTTTCTAAAAGAGGAAATAATTTATACATTGTTTTAAAGTTGGTAATAAAATGTTTTTAAAAAACAAGTCTAATAGCAAAAAGCCTATTCTGATTCAACTAATTTTGACTATTATACTGAGAGAACAGTAGTGACATGGAGATATTACTATTATCTAAAGTATAATTTTTCGTTTGAAAAAGAGCTACCCGGGTTTTTAAATTAATGTCTTTCGTGCAGTAGGTATGACATTCTGAAATTACAAGAAATGCGATTTACTATTCTAATTAAAATAATTTGCAACTTAACATAATATTAATTGCCTAGTTAGGATGCTTATGGTGGAAGATCATTTGTTTTGCCACTAATTATAGCTATTAAATGAACTTTCAATAAATAAATAAATGAATAAATGATATTTACAATTCCATAATGGAATATTTGTTGCAATAAAACTATAATGTCGCTGTATTGAGTAAATTTGTTGAATAATTTAGCAAATAGAAGAATCATTTTTTGTATAAATTTTCAAGCTTCATTTCAAGAACCAAGCATTTACTGATTGGTATCAGCATTCGAAATCATCCAACTGGTAATGAAGTTATAGACTTTGGTCAATGTTATTGAATAATTTCCGCGATTTGACTTCAACCCGAATTTCGGACAAAAGCGGTACATTCAGTAACCACGGAACAGCGGTACCTTATCATTTCTACCGACCAATGGCATAGTGTTCCTGTTTGTCACCTTAATTGCCAGTGTTATGGGGCGAATGCGGCTTACCTATCGGAAAAGGTTCGTGGTGAGTGTATACTTGGCCCATGAACCGGTCAAGTGCTGCATGAATCACCGCGTGATGGTGGGACCGCTCTGATCAGGTCATTGGCCATTTCTAAACCTATCTTGTACTGGGGAGTGAAAACTTATTGGAGTTTGCTTTTTGCGGCCGAGTTTACTTTGTTTTGAGAAAGCCGAAAGGATGCATTTAATCCGGATTGTCAGCTTCAACAACCATAAGACATGGCTAGAATTCTGTGATCTCTTATCTGGGGTGCTATTTCTTGGAAATCCACCGAACCAATGATTCCCCCTCCCTAATGGAAGAATTAACTGCCGAGACTACGCAAGAATTTAAGGCGACCAAGTTCTTCAAGCTAGAATTGTTTTGTAAGAGTGGTGGCACGAGGAACGCCATTCTAATGAAGTTGGGCGTCTTATCATGTGGCCGCTACCACAATCTCCAGACCACCTCAACCTCATTATTGAGGAGCATTTGTGGTCGATTGTAGGAATTCAAGTAAGAAGTAGATTTCCACCTTCGCCACAATGGTCCAAAATTTCTTTCGAAACAGTTTGTAGGCTCAGTTCATTAGTAAAATTGGTATTCTGGGGAAATGCGACAGTATCGATATTCATATATTCAAATTCCTGAAAATATGTTTTTTTATATCTTTTTTCTCATAAAACAGGCAATCCATTAAATTGTGGCATTCCTCTTTAAACATTTGTTTAAAGCAATTTCCTCTGATGAAGAAGCTTGCAGTAACAAAGGAAAGTTGAGACAATATTAACATTTATTCCATTCTAGACGTTATATACCTTTTTAATATAACCCCAAATATGAAGATACTGGCAAAAATGAATCAAAGGTTTGCAAATTGGTGTCGCTCATTAAAAAGATTTTTTAAAAACTAAAAGAGTTTTTCACGGCATTCTTTGGCAATTGAATGAGGTAATTGTTTCTTCCTGTATTCCACAAAACAAGAACTAAAAAAGTCGACGTTTTGACAGAGCACTAGCTGTAGAAGACCCATTGTAGTCTCTTTGTTTTGCTGTGTGACTTTTAAGCATTCAGAAAAGTAAAAACCCTTTTCGGAAACTATATGTCATATCTTTTGGTTCCACTTTCTCACTTCTAGATAGTTTATTCAATTATACCATGAATACTCTTGGTTTTTATTAAGACGAAAGCAGCGAAACATGTTTGTATTTGAAGAACGATGCAAAAATTCTACCACATATTTGTTTCATTGCTGCCTATACTGACGTTGAAAGTTTGACGCACGTGGTGGTTTAAAAACCCATTCATACATTAAAAATGGGTAAAATCAAATCTGTTACCATTTGCTGCACCCATTTGTTGAAACGAATAAATCAAAAGTATTTTGGTGCACTGACGATTTAAGTGCATAAAAAATGACCCGTCTGGTACTGGGTGAAGTTCCCAGAAAGCAGGTCTCTGGTAGTAGCTACCACTATACTGTGTTTTTATTTAGCTGGTTAGAAGTAGAAACACTAAGAACTAGAATATGCTTGATATATCCAACAGCACTAAGAAGCAATTTACATAAACTGACGTATATTTTCAAAGAAATCTTGCGTTTTCATTTGAGAAATTTGCAGATAAACCTAGTCGTCAACTTGAAGATGAAAAGTTCTTACATTTGAAAATGGCTCCTAGCCCTGAATTGTCTGAAGACAATGAACTCAAATCTCGAGTTTACGACATCTGCTCTTGTCTTCTCCATTCTCGCGAACTTGTTCCACGTCACTTTTGGCGGAGAGATTTCTGACTGGCGACTAGTGGATCTTTTATTGAAATGAAGGGAATTCCATTGGAAAATGTACTTTTTTTCAATATTGTGGGGTCACCAAAGGACAATCCACTTTGAGCTGTTGCCACCCTATGCAACAGCCATTGATTCTCAAATCCATTATCAGCAGTATGGGTGTTTGAATAAATCTTCGAGAAAACGACCTGCTCTAGTGAATTAGAAAGGACCGGTGCTTCATTTGGACAATGCAGCAGGAATCACGACCAACAAAAGATGACATAAAAACGTGGTTGGGCGAAACTTCCTAGTCCACCTACACCTTCAGACTACGGCCTTTTGTTTCGTAGTTTACGAAGTCATTTGTAAGGAACAGCTTTTGAAATGCCGCAGGAATGGTTTGGAAGTAACGTTTGAGGGTTCTTCAGGTAATCAAAACCGAAAGAATGGAATTTATAAGCTTGTTAATAGACGGATATCGTCATAGATAATGTGAAGAAAAGCATTGATGAAATCTTTAATTAAATGTTACGTTGGGACACTTATTTCTATTAAAATTTATACAAAATATAAAGTAATATAATATAAAAATTTTATATTAATGCAATCATTTTGACCTCTTTCCCAACTCTTCAGGATGAACTCTATCCTTTTTTAAATTTTGAAATCAGCGGTCGGAAAACGTGTCATTTCTTCTAAAAAATCATTCAATGCCAGTCAAATCTTTCCACTCACTCCACTTCTCTACCCGGGATTCGTAATGTCACCTGTATGACAGAAGTCTCCTTCAATTAGGAAACACAAAACTAATGGGTTCATGAACTCCAGCTTTCTACTTCGGGGGAAATCGTAGGCCTTTCAAAATAGCAAAAGTCATAAGCAAAAGTCTATGGGCACTGCGGGCTTGCTCTCTTTTTAGTGCTTCCTAGAACCTTCACCTCTTTTTGGACAGGAGCATCTAATGAGTTCAGCTTCTCAGAGAGACTCAAGCACCCCGCAGTTTTCCGTCACGTTACTTACCTACTTCCTAGAGAAGGATAATTTTATATTTCATAAAATCTGTCCTTTTCCAGTCTTGTCCCGGGTAAAGATCCCTCAGCAAGTGTGTGCACTCCTTCAGAAATGACAATAACAATTCCCATCCCATGACAGGGGTTCGTTGGTCATTCGATGTGATTCAGCACTGCATTAATTTAAGGCGCTCAAGTCTCCGTCACATTGGGCCCCTCTACCCTACATGTTCTGGGCATTTTATAAACACAGTGTGACTCACTTCTGCATGAATCGCCATTTTCCTTGTCAAGCAAAACTCGGAGGTACTGCGCAGCATTCACAAATCTACGCACACTGGCAATCTCGATCATTGAATGCCCCGTGAACCATGCGCACTGCAGCTTCTTTTGCGATTCTCGGTATGACAAGGAAATCAGTTGAAGTCAGAAATGCTAATACTTCTTGCATTCTGGTTTGTCAAAATGGCGCAAATTTTCCATCAGGGTTACAGGTCTCAGTTTCTCTCCCTGTTTCTGATGATAAAAAAAATTATTCTTAGCACCATTAAATAAACTCAAAATGATCCATGTTGCATTTATATCAAGAATCTGAATAAGATAAGGATCTGAAAAGAACCTAGAAATGGCATATATTTTTTGGGAATTTAGTGAAGTCATCTATCATTTGCATATGCAAGAAAACTATGAAGAAGCTATTGCCAATAGTTACAACGTAATATTTTAGTGAACAAGAAAGGAATGTGCGACATTAGACCACGAAGTCTGGTTTGTATTGATTTTTAACTCGTCTATTTTAAGAAATACATATTAAAGAGCTTTCTCTCGTCAAAGCACTTCAATTTCCGTGATTTTTTGTTAGTGGCTTTGGCAGCAGATAGAGTTTTGAATAGTTCATTACGCACACAAATAGTTGTCGCACGTCTTCCACATTTAGTAGGATCCTAACCGAGCTTAGTAATTAGTTAACAACAACAGTAATAACAACGTAGTCCTGTGCGTGAGCGAATGGTCAGTTCATTTTGTAAGTCATGAAATAAAACTGCTTGGTAGTTTGTTATGTTGAAATTACTCTTTAGTAGATAAGGGAAGCATTTATGTGGTGAAAATAATCCACAAAAAACGGTTCACACCTCTAAGGATTCAAAAACCCTAATGTCAAATTGGTGATCATGTTTACAATTCAATAGGTTTCAAATTTTTTATAGAATTTTGTAGAAACTACGTTCAAATCAAAGTGTAAGGAATCACTAAGTGTCCTTCTATGGGATAGATCATTACCGATGCATTTGATATATTTAGTCCAAAAACTATTAATGTTTTGCAGAAATGATAGTCACTGCAGAGTGTTAATGATTCCAATCGGAAAAATATCCCTGATTCAGTTCTTTAATCTTCTACAAATGAGTTAATATTGTGTCTGATCGGCCACCATTGAAGCCCTTTATTTGTTTAGATTTTAGAACAGTAATCATTTTAATGAATGTGTCGAGAACTCTAACAGGGTCCCGTTTCCAATGTATGAATGCATATTGTGCCATAAAGGCAAGCATTTACGTTAAACGTGTAACACCAGAGTTGGACAGGGACCGCGTAGTACCAGATCAGAGCGGTGGTCCATGCATCACTTGGCTAATGCATGCCAAGTACACACCCCAAGCACCTCTTCTGATAAATAAGCCGCATTCCTCTGGTAACGCTGGCAATTAAGGTGACAAGCAGGAGCGCGATATCATTGGTCCATATCGCGAATTCTTGCCTCCAGTGGAAATGACAATGTACAGAGGTTCCACGTTAAATAGATGCACCGCCTTTGGTCAGAAATTCGCGTCCATTCATTTATTTTTAAAAAATAGGTTTTTATCACAATAGTAAAAATGTTAATGACACCTTATTTAAAATAGGTGGAAACTGAAAGCATACAAATAGAGTCACTTACGAAAAATTTGATTTTACAAAAGGCTTTTTTGGCTTTCAAAAATTTATTTTGTCGTCTCAAGGATGATGGAACTGAAAGGATACTATAACTGTGTTTCTTGGTTAGATGTGTTAACAAAATAGGTACAAATAATCCATTTTGTTTTTAATCGTCCTCTGGCTTTTTTGGACCACAAATCTAACATACGAGGGAATTTGAAACCCTTATTATATAAGATTTCAGGGTATCCTAACTAATCCCAATCAGATTCACCTGGATAATTACATTAATCTAATTTTACTTCAGACGGTTATTTCTTTGAAGGCATAAAGTAATACTTACTGAAATTCATAACAGCTACCAATGGAAAGGGAGAATATCAGTGATTCATACATAACAAAAAAATTATATTTTCTTAATAAGACTTTTTTTCCGTGGATCAACTTTTCTCAAAACACCAACTTTTTAATGGAACGACGAATGGATGCAATCTGAAATAGTTTTAAAACTCTCATTTTTGAATGCACATTTTCTTCAGAAAGTCACATCATTTATTCCTAAAGCGCCCAACAATGTCTAAAGGGATTGAAAAGTAGTCCCTATTTTAATATTCTAAATCGCTTACTCTCAAAAATTGCCACCATTTCTGTTTTCATAATTGGGCAAGAAATCCAGCTCGCATAAACATATTTCTTTGAAGGTCAGTAAAAATGGAGACTTTAATCTATTTTTGTAAATTTGGAAACTCATCTTCAGCATTATGACCATATCATAGCCAATCTATTTAAATTTATTAATTAAATGGGGAAAACCAATTTAATATTTATTGAATGCGGTTTTATAATAGAATACAGCCACGTTGCATCAATAAATCAGTTCTGCTTCTTCGTAAATGGAATCATAGAAGGTATATTAATAAATATGAAATTTTATATTGTGATAAACTATAGGACATGTTCTTGATTATTGAAAACTTATTTTGTAGAACATTAAGGCAACAAAATGATGAGTATTCATTTGGAAGCCATAACAGGAGCATCTAACTCCTTAGCAACTGCTAAGAACAGTTACTGGGGAGAAATTTCCCAGTCTCGTTAGGAAAAGTGATTGGCAACTACAAAATTAGCGGTTTTAAAAATATGGCTAATATGTGTATAGAAATCGTACTACTGTTGGCTAAGAGTTCCACTTTTTTCAACCTCCACCATTACCTTCGATTCGAGTCACAATCCGTCACAATCGGAAACAAGCTGGAGCAAGCTGGGTTTACACTTTTCTTGGGGAAAATTGCTTAGGTTCTCACCTCGATTAACTGGGCTTTTGTAGAACTGGCGATTAGTGCCTTTGTTGAGGACAGTGCCATAGGCAGGTAAAGAACTGGAGAGTTTGGAGAAGGCCAAATATTGGGAGCCTGAAAATGAGTTCATAATCATTTATGTGGGAATTTAACCTCGCCGACGCTTGTGGGATTAGCAGCGAAGGCCTTCACTGAACGCTGCAGTCTTCAGAGTAGAGGATGAAACATGTAGTTTACGCTAAAAGGCCCCATTTCCCATGCTAGGGTCATACTCTACCATTTTTCTCAGATTCTTGAGGAAATCTGCTGGACTTGCACAATCCGATCGACTGCTCTTATGATTCTCACCCCCTCTAATATCAGCTTCGTAGTAGCCAAAACCCAAGTTACTTTTTTTCCTAGATGGATTAGGGGGTTCTAGGCATCGTCCATTCTCCTCGTCGTCATATGAATGCATAAAGGTTTAATTTTCGAAAGCAACTCTGCCTGTAGTGTTTATTACAAATACCCTCTATGTGACCACCACAGCTCTGAGTTTGTAGGATTCACTGATAGGTTTAGCAGCATTCCTCACTAAGTAAATTAGCGTCATTAGCAGACGTGACGCAAATTAAGGCGTCAACTTTGCAAGAACCAGACAAAACGCCAGTTAGCAGGGAATAGGCAAACGAAATGCAACCATTTCACTAAAAATGCCTGTTTTATTGTTTACCACTGTTTGCTTCTGTTAGGGGCAACCATTGTTAGGTTTACCTAGAGGGACGAAATTCACATTTATAAAGAATCAACTTTGGTGTTTGGTTAAGTAATCGCCAGTTTTTCACGAAGTTTTGTCCGAATTTCGATTGAATAAATCCAGTGACCAAATGTTACATTTAATTTAAAAGGGAGAAGAAGTAAAGAGAAGGGGTGCGCACCAGAACGTTTATTGGAAATCTGTGTTCCTTTTCAGTAGTGCACTCGCGACTTCATGGGATTAGGAACAAGGGGACATGACTCACACTCTGTGAGCCTAAGAAATTTTATTGATTAGGTTGTAATCTAATCATCAATCAATCCCCAATCTAATCATCAATTTACTCTTCCTGATTTTCTGTGACTTTCGTCTCTTTAGATGCTTACGAATTCCTTCATTTTATTATTCTAAGAACTCACAAATATCTGTTTCACACTACATTTTTAAGCTACGACTGAAATGGTTGAAGTTTAACACAGCAAGGTCGAGAGAATAAGTTGCATAAGGAGAAATTTGCCTCCAGCTAAGTTCCTCGATCTTTTGCGACCTGAGTCATGCTGGGTGATGGGGTCGTGCACTGTCCTAATGAAACTTCACCCCAGGGCTTAAATGTCTTAACTGTTGACAGTAAATTTGAGCATCATTTGGTGCTGTATTGGGTGGTAACAATTCAAAGTGGATTGTACTTTGGCCATCCTATCGGAAGAATAACCTTTTTTTCCCATGTGACTACCTTCTCGGCTGTGGCTGTGGCTGGGGTCTCGTTTTCCACTTCATTGATTTACGAGGTCACTGTCAACGAGGCTTAAATTTTCGATAAAATCCGTTTTTAGCCAGTCGCCAGTAGCTGACCCATCCACCAAAAAAGGTGAAACAATTTGTCGAGATAATAGCAGATGTCAACTCCAGATTTGAGATTATTTGCAGAAATTCCCAAGTTTTTTGGAGATGACGACGATGAACAGTTGTGTAGTTTCAACTGAACGTCGTCCAGATCGGTCTTCATCTTCGTGGAGGGTAAAATCTCCACTTCCTAATTTCGCTAACCACTTTCTGGTAGTTCATTCATTCACACACTCCCCCACCCGTTGTAACTGAGTTAATGTTTGTAACTGATAAAATTTTAAGTTCCTTAAATATTCTTGGATTCTTCCCTGTTAGCCTACGGAGCATCACAAAATTTTCCTTATTAAGGGGCCATTTACCAGGAATTAAATTAAGTACCTAATTTGGGTCATCTAATGAGGAGGAGTTACATGCAGATGGATAAACCTATTAGTGAGATGGCTTGTTTTAATGAATGACGCTGACTGTATTTTATAAAAAATCAACATTAGTAGCTTACTTCTTCTTATCATTTGAAAAGTTGGAATTCCTGTAAGGTGTTGAAATTTATTTTTCGGGTGACCACAACTCAAACCTTCTGTAGTAATTCAGGTTTTGTTGATGCGATTTCTAAGACTTAAGTGTCAAAATCAGAGTTTAACTTAAAAAGAGACTTAGCAACTTTTGGCCCTTTCATTTGTTAAAATTACCCTTGAATTTTCTTAAATGTTAGCGTAGTTACCTATCAAATCCATAGCTTCCTATAGATACGAACGCACTGTTTGGAAAACGGCGTTTTGAGTTGCGAAGAAATCAATGCTTCCTCTTTTCCTCTAATAATATCGATTAAGAAAAACACAAGGATTTCAATCAGAGGTGTGCATTTAGTCACCGTTAACAGTGTAAAACAGTAACATTGTATGACATTTTGTTTGCAAGGTCGAACTTCATTCTCACAAATTTCTTAGGACATTGTTAGAAGCTGTTTGAAACCGATTTGTAAAACCTTTGCTGCGAATTTGTAAATCAATGGCAAGAAACTAAGCATTTCTAAAAATTATATTTATTTTATATCTCTACTTAATTATACCGTTACATCATTGACGACTGCTAATAGGAAAAATAACTGCCTATAGAACACATTGGTTGATTTAGTAGCAGTTTCCAGAGAAAATTTCACGAATTTTCATTTGAATTAACTTAAATGCCTATATAATTAAGTTGATGAAGAACATTAAACAAATAAAAGTAATTAAAAGTAAATAAAATTAATAATAAATCGAAATAAATAATCATTTCTTTAACGCCTGTGAGTTTGCAGTAAACTTTGATTTGATCGCTCACTATCGAGTTACTGGAATCTGGGTTCGACAGACCAGTAGAAATAAATGGGAACATAATCAGTTTAATTTGGATTTTATCAATACTTCTCTTCTTTGTAGCAAAGAAATAGTAAATGAAATCTCCATCGATAGTTCTGCTTTTATGACAGAAGAAGACAACCTCAGAGGGTATTATTGGAGTGCGTTTTTAAAAGTAGAACGTGTGTGGTTTAGAAAAGCTCACTTTAGTAACAGTAATGAGAAAGTTTCTCTATTTATTTAAAAAGTGCTTGGGTCGTTATTCCGAATTTCTAGTCATTATAACACCCCCTGAAATTAATGATTCATGGAACATCTATTAACCCCAATTTTTATTCTTTGGGCACATTTTAATGAAAGTTTTAACATTTAATCATTTTCCATTTTGGATTTTTTATTGTTTAATGTTAATCTTTTGTAAAATCCTCAAAGCGTTCATTGTAAATTCATTTTGATATTTCAGGCTGCCCTTTTTGGGGGTATCTTTGTGGTGTTTATGCGCTGTGGTGGTGTGGATACTGATTTCAAGGACAGGGACGCTAACGACACGAACCAATCACAAATCGCCTAGTCACAATTTGTGCCCTGTGACGATAAATAGTGTACACAACCTCGTACGACAGCGTTCAAGCAGGTTGTCCTCCATAACGTTCTAGTTCTTTCTCCTAATACAAGCTTTTACTCCCACCTTCGGTTTTATATTATCTGGAAGATATTGTTGTTATTATTATTATTTAGAGTGACAATCACTTTATCTTCATGTTCTATTTGTATACTTCAAAAAGAAGATTATTGGAAAGCATTGCAGTGCTTTTGGATTCAGAGAATTTTAATCTTACGAATAAAAAATCATTGCCGCCACAAGTCGACTTCCTTAAACCAAATATTTTATAACATCTAAGCCCTTTGGACAGACATGTACATCGATTAATGCCTGCCTTCATACACTGACTCAATAATAGACATTGTCATTAACAGGAAATAGCACTTACATCGATAAGCAACCGCATTAAGTTTAGTTCACAGAGGCAGTCCAGGCAAACTGGAAACACCGATTATCGATTTACCTTCGCGGTGAGAGTACTCACAGAACCGCAGATCACCTCACAGCACAACATCTGTCTTACTAATAGATTTCTTATTATATTTTAACTATCGAGATTAGCTGGAATCAGGTTACATTCACATTAACCTTCGTTCACAATCGCAATCCACCTGCAACCGCCATTATTTGTTTCCTGTAGTTTGTACAATGCTTCATATGTCCTTAATCGGGACCTTCATCTGATGAAATGCTATGTACCACACTGATAATTCCCAGTTCTTTGACTACTGGCCATCGCTTTTTAAGTTACCGCTTCCTCTCTGCTGGACTCATCTGAATTCCTGCTTCCTGAATAATTTGTGGTTTTGTTCTTCTTGCTTATAGAGTAGAAATAAATTCAGATAAAATTAGCCTTTTGAAATTTTTGAGAATTCAATGTATATTCCTCCTGCATCCCTCAAAAATAAATTACACTTATTTTAATCATTTTAATTAAATCAGCTTTACCTAATAGTGGACTGAATTGAGTTAAAAAATTTCTATTCCATGTGGTGCTTTGCAGTTTTTGGTCATTATAAAACCATGTCTTGAAATGATCATAAAAAATTAATTATGAGTACCTACTTACCGCCTTATAATAAACGGTCCCTCTCAAATTAAACAGCCTATTCACTTAAAACGATATCACAATGGGCATTTCCAACTAGTGCTAATATCAATATACATTATTCATTATTATAAAATTAGATTTTTCTGATTGTGAAAGACGCCATTTCTGCTTCAAAAAGTCCATTTGAATTCTATCCTTATCACATTGGAATCTGACAAACTACTAGTTTTGACTTTCTTCAAAAATTAACCACCTTTCGGGCATCGATATTACTATTCTATAAAAAGTACGCTCTTTTCTAAACTTTTATTGTGAGCTGTTTGAATTCAATTTCAACTTTCCATGTTCCCTTTTTACTTAATCATTCTACATTTTTTTAAATGGATCTCTACACGCGTAAAATTTCGAAGCGTTTACTGCTAATTCATTTTGATAATTGCCTCCAAGTAAGAAATCCTTTTCTGTTTAATGCCATTATTTTTCAAGAAACGGAGGTTCGTTTTACAAACTAGTCGTTGATTCGAGTACTTTTTCCCACCTGCAAGAGCTGTGAAGCACTGGGCCAAAACAGGTGACACAGTGACTAATGAACGATTTGTTGCGTAATACTTCTCTTTTTAAACCAAGCAGATTAACCGATGCAAGCCCAAGTTCCTATCATAAGTTCTTTATTGATTATTACCGACTTTGATTACCGTCACGTACGCATAAGGTTCTCCTCTCCACCCTACGGTACTAACTCTTATCAAAAGGTGCAGTAATGGTGTGAATAATTGAAGAATTTGCGTTATAATCGCGTCGATCTTAACCCTCTGTAGGCCTATATCGCATAGCCAATCAGGCAAACTAAAAGCTCGAGATCGATTATCGATTAATCGCCCTGACAAGAGTGGAAAGTATCCAGTTGCAGCCATATCGACTAATCTGGTGAGTCTTGTTTCCTTTAATATTTGGTCTTATGCCCATCCCAGCTTCTCTGAATTTAATCAGGATCACATAATAATCAAATCACCATTCTTCAACTCACACTCTCAACTTATAACCGTCTCTGTCTGTTTCTTGAGACTTATATGGTGATTGTAAAGTCCATAACCGGGAACGTGATGCGGCTTTTTGCTACAAATTTTGTGCACAGCACCGTTAATTTTCAACTCTCTTCCAACGTTTTTGGAATTGTCGGTTCCTCTACTCTGAACTCATCTGTATTCTTCCCGAATAATTTGTGGTTTCGTTTTTTTCTCGGTTCTGCTGGAGAAATCACCTGAGATTCCAATCTAAAAGCACAATTTTTTTCAAAAATTGTGAGGATATTTCTATTACATTGTGAGAAGTAATACTGCGATGTTTTGTTAATTATTTCTAAGCAGTGATAGTGAAAATTTGATTTTCATTTGATTGGTCCCAGGAAACCACTATCGTATTGGCTTTTTTCAATGCGGAAATTTATCTATTTTTATACAGTGTCTAGACAGCGTCTGTCTGATAATCAAAATGTGTTTACATAATGATACATATTAACTTAAGGTATGCAGAGATATTAAGGGCTGAATTATTTATTAGTAGTGGGAGTATTAGTGGAAAATTGCCATCCTGGAGGTTATAAACGACTTAATCTCCTCTGTACCATTTCGGACGTTCTATCGAAATAGACTCGACTTCACAAAAGGAATTCTTTGATTTTTAAACAATTTTTTAGTACCCTCCCAGAACTCAACATATTTCGAAATATTTACTGGAATATCTATTCTTAACAAGATTATTGTCCATTCCTCGGAATTTTTTAAATCCATGTATGTTAGGGTAACAAGATTCTGGGTACTTTAAAGATGCATTTTAAATTTACAATCACTTTTCCAAAATACAAAACTTTATTTGCAGTTGGTGCTCCCCTTCCTACTAAGGGGAGGAATGCAGGTTAATCAGGCTTGTCGAATTTACAGATTCGTATTCGGGATAACCACTAATCACCTATGGAAACGCAACAGTAATTCTGCTGTGGCGAAGGCGGGACAATTTTGCATTCCTCTGCTCGTCGCCTTTGTCGGCTGCGAAATCGAGAGGTTTTGGAGATTAATCTGAGAAATAGGTTCTCCTCGTGAGTTGCTCCTTCCAGGAGAATAGTGTCCTATTTAGCAGTTAAATAAGAGGAAAAAATTAACTTTCTTGTTGCTGGGAAAGAAGTCTAATTCGTATCATAGTCTTATTCAATTATTTAACAAACAGATTCGAGGCCTAGTTAAAACAGAGTGAAGAAATTGAGTCACAATTGAACCGTATTAAATATAACTTTAATATAATGTGAGTATAAGCATTAACAAAGATTTTCTGATTAAGTAACAATCCTATTAAATTAGTTTTGGTCCTATTAATATAAAATTAACTAACGGAAAATCCTGAATGAGTACGTTAAAATACTATACTAGTATTTGACTACCTTGAATGATTCCACTATTAATTATTAAACAACTCTTCCTGCTCCTTCCCTCAACTCCATTCATTTCAATAGCCTATGAAAAAGTGAACCAATGAATCATTCATATTTAATATAGCTGTGCTTATACCTTGCGAAAGGCGCCAACGTCAACATCATCATAGAATTTTTATTCTTTGTCACCTAAACACAAAGCAGATCAATTGTGTTGCTTGAAGATAACCCACCTAGCCAGCTTGCAGAACACTATCTCATCTTTAAACACTCGAAAAACACTATGGACACTGTTGGGTACTCATGCCGATACATGTCGCAACGCCCAGAGACAAACACCTACTGACTCCTACTCGTGTTGTAGTTGGTTCTGTCAAATTAACCTATGCCTCCTCCTTATCACCTTGTGATCAATGGGTCTCCACATGGTATAAATAAAATTGGTGAAAATAAGATAATATCTATGGATGTTACAGTTACAGCTCGGTGGTAGCGGGTAGACTTAGTGAGCATTTGTTATTCACTAGTGACATGTTCAAATAAATCTCAGCCGCTGTGCATTCTAATCGTCTGCTGCATACTCTGAAAACTGAACAATATCAATCGAAGGACTGCGAGATTCACGTAACAGGAATTAAACAATTACTCTTTTACCTATCTTTTTCAAATATCACCCTCTAAAATCAAAAACCACTTGCCGTAATTTTGTCATTCACTGCAGGACAGCATTCAATATCGAGAGTCAGTCTGCTAGTAGATCTTTCGTCTGGCACAGGATAAATCGATAGTCTCGACGAAACGTTGTGGACTGGAGAGTGAGCAATAGACTCAGAACCCTCTATTTCGACTTCGGCAATCGCCTGAGATTCCACTTCGACTCTGTGAAAGAGGGGGCCTCTTCGTCTGCGCTTAAATGACTTGTTCCTTTTAACGCACTCATTGATGAACATGGCTTCAGTTTTAGAGGGGTCCATTTCTTCGTCGTGGTTAAGGAGAGAACCAACTTCGGTACAAATCGGCTGACCAGTTTTTGTGAACGACTTTTTCGACGACCTAATTTAATGATATTTGCACGAATGAAAAATCGTTACCCTTTCTTAGAATTCCAATTCAAAAAGTGGGTTGAAAACTTCAGTGACCTAGGTAATTTCTTTGGTGTGTTAGCACTATTCCCTGCACTAATTAAAGAAGGTCCATATGTATTAACTTTCAGAATATCATTGGGTAAGGTTTGACCTGAAATTCGTTTGATAAATTCTTCTTCCAGGTGCGTTACATGGTCATCAAAAATTGATTTTGATTGAACTGCGATAGAATGATTAGCCAACGCCCTTGTAGACACTACGGCTTGTATCAATTCGGGGGATGTTTCCAGAATTCGTGGATATCTGGTGGAAATAATGAATAGGACGTGCAAATAAAAGCCTTGCCTGTGCTTCAGCGGTAAGTTTTTCTCTCGTTTACAGCGGTGCAGACGTCGATAGAGAAATATTTGCGCAGCCACGTGGAGTTGGTTGACTTTCTCAATAGCCAAGTCGCTGGCAATGCATGTCAGCTGTTCATTTTTCAAATGAATGACCTGTAGTGGAGACCTTTTAACCATAGGCAAGCTTCCCTCTGATGCTGATTTCCAATCTGGGGATTTGGCTTTCTCGATATTTTCAAAGGCACTTTTAGGGTCCTTCTCAGTCCGACTAACTGTGGTACTGCCATGAATTTGTAGCCTGGGTTCTGGTAAAATGATAAACATTGAATGAGACTCCGGGCACCCTCTAACTTGAACTGAATCGAAAACAGGAATATCTATGAAGTCATGGAAAATTCCTTCATGTGTAAGAATCAAGGGAATTTCACACTCTTGATTAATAGGATCTATCTGATCGCAGGAATGGAAGTTCGAGGAGGTTTGGATGAACGGTCTCGAATCGTACAGACCGTCAGTAAGGTATCCAACAGAAAGCCACTCAGGGTGATTGTTAGTATTATTGGCTGTATCATTGTCACTAGGGTAGTCTGAGCTGGAAGAAAAGGCTCCAGCTTGAAATAATTTCGATCGCCAACCATTGGGGATACTGATGTCTTTTCCCAAGGGTTCATTAACCTCTGCATTATTGTTCAATGAATCTCCGGACCTTGAAGTTAGTTTGGTGTGTTGATGGCTCCCATTCAACATTATGGCTGAAATAGTATTGTTATGCATTAAATTGTCGATTCGTCTGATGAAATAACTATGATGAACTGAAAAATCAGAATGGTGACGAAATTGTTTACCGGAGGAGTTTTAGGTTATTTGGTTGTTGTATTACCAAAATATGCTCCAACAAACTTGTGTGATTAATTAAGCTATTTAAAACTATCTTTGTCTCTGGCTAAACTATTGTAAAATAGGAAGAATATTTGCATTAAATGACTTGTGAATAAAATTGCGAAAACTGGAAAATATACTACTCAAATCCGTTCGAAATGCCATCAGAACAAACAAAAGCATTAGTATCGCCAGAATATCTGGTCCTTGATATAATGATAAACAGTATTATATGGATTTACAAAAAGGCAAAGTTGCTTTGATGGACTAAATAAACAACATTAGGATTATGAAACAAGCACTAAAATGTATTGACTCCGCTTTATGCTTCATTAAGCCACTACAAATGGTAAACTTTGTGTCATTATACTTTTCATGAATTGCTGATATCCAGAAGAGTAATGTGAAAACTTGGTTGAAGGTAATGCGAAACACAAAACATTACAATTCCCTGACAATGCCCAACTTTCTTTGCACAATCGGCAAACTAATTATATGTCGTGCTTTCGTTATGAAACGCCAGGCTATCTTTAAAAACGTATATTACTGAATTATTTGTACATTATATCTTCTAATTTATATTCAATATATTCTTTGTCAAACATGACAACCCTGATGCTATTTATGCAGTTTCCAATGGATTCTGTCAGGTTTCTTTTTCTAAGGAATTTTAATACATACCTAAAGCTAAGAAAAAAATCGTTCTACTATTTCATCATTAAAATCCTGTGCTTAGATCCGAGACATAAAAAACAACAAATCAAGGTGCAACCTTCAATGTCCTCCAATCATTATTGCATCAATTGACTGTAAATCTCGTGATGTGCTAATAGCTTTTCAACTTGCTTAGTTCATTAACTGGCATTTATTAATATAATATGCTTTTTGTAATTCTTGTATGTTTGTCACATTCTAGAATTCATTTCTTCAACTGTGCAGCAAATGTCCTTGATAATCTCTTTATTTTCTACCCATGCTACTAAGTGTGCAAATATCACTTGATCACATTTTAACTTTTATCTAACTTATACATAAGATCTTTCATATATTGCCTTTTTAGATGTGCCAGTTTATACCAGTCAGTACGGAGTTCTCTCTCAAGAGCCGTAACGAGTATACATTGCTACTTGCTTGTGTTGGTGTTGGTAATGTAGGTCAACTGTGTATGGATGTTCTTATTTCATCAACGGATGCAACATTTGCTGGTTATATTAACTCAGCCTACCTCCCACCAATTGTTGGTCCTTCACCCTATCCCGAACTGACGTCCTCACCACCTCTTTCGTGCTCACTGGAAGTGAGTAAAGTTGTTTTAGAGAACAACAGTATTTTAGCCGTCTAAATTCCACTTATTTCTTGTCCTTAGCTATACGATGACGACTCCAGAAAACTCTCAATGCTTCAAGTTCGTGTACCAGTCTTTCCAGGCGCTCGTGAGCTCTTCGCATCAGAAATCGCCCACTTTGTGTTGGATCAGAGATTCGTTCGTGTGGTTCTTCTCTCGAGTAGTTTCGCTATGATTCGAAAGGTAACTAAACCGTGTTTCACTTCCTCGTATCAAATCTTTAGTCATCTTCTGGCATACGCTTTATAATGAATATGTAGCCACATCCTCTGACAAACACGATCTAAGCGAAATTACTTCCAATGTTTATAATCTACCGAAGCTCATTATTAGAGTCTTATTGGTAGATGTCAGTCATTTAGATTACCCCATTTTGCTTAGTGCCTGTTGAAAATGTTATTTAACGCAACATTCCTGATGATGGTCTCATTTTCTTGTGATGTGCTGTTTCTCCGGATATGTGGGTGCGCTTAGATTTCAGCTATTTCAGCGCGTTACTTTGTCTCTCGTCGTCTAACTACTGCCTCATGTAACTTAAATACGACATTATTTCCCTCAAAATGCACATATGCTTAAAATTCAAGTTATTGCTCCCACGCACTTGCTCCCCGATGTATCCGTTTTGCAGTCCTTTTAGTTACATATCTCATTTTGTAACCGCTCCATTGGCAATGTATCGACATTTTTTCCCAAGTTACGCCGATATAACTAAATAAATTTCAAGAGCCTTCTTTCCTCTAACAGGACCAACAACTGCGAGGGCCCCCGCTGCAATTCGCGGCGACTTCAAACACCAGTTGTGAAGACACTGATGCTCTTTCTCGTATCGGACTAACCCGATTAGTTGAGGAGGAGGTGATGGATGTGACCGGTGAGGGAAATCCGGAGACCCACTTGGCCCTCAATCTTCCCGGTTGTGGTGCTGCCCTATCGATCTTTAAGCACCTCAGCAACGCCCAAAAAACCCCGGCTGTTCTGTTAAACACCTTCACTTGCGACGGGGACAACCGGAACGACGCCTTCTTCATGGCCCACGCACTCAATGGGTGGCTGAAAGTGAACCCCGAGAACGGTGTTGTGCCTTGGAAAACACCAAAATGTTGGGATATGCTATACGGAAGCGCTCTCAATCCTGCATTGTACTGATTTATGGACTTTTGGCATGAAATATAAAGGGAATTTGTATGTGCACAAGGGCTTTTTGTGGTGCCTTGTTTATTGTTGAAAAACAAGATTGCAGGAAGAAAGTACCTGAAGGACATTTGGATTATGGTTGTCAATAGTGTTAATCAAAAGGGAAGGTTGCGAACGAAAAAGTAAGTGAAAAATACAAAGATGAACACGAGGACGGTCAGGCAGAGGAGGCGTCGGTTATTATGGCGGTTGGAGGGCATGCCAATTACTCGACCAACAGTTCTGCCAAGAACGTTACCGGCTGAATCAGCGGCGTTTTGCATGGTTTCCAGGAAAATATTTTGTTCCTTTGCTTCATCACGAATTTCCTTAGCGAACTGCCAAAAATATGGGGAGAGAAATCACAAAAATTTAGTTCGCCTGCCCAAAATTGAGGCAAGTCAGCATTATTAAAGAAACCCAGTTTTGCAAATTAAGTCGTGGAATTAAAACGAGTACATCATTGGTTCCAACGTGGAAAGGACTGACGCTCACCGATTTCAGTAAATTCACTTTGACACTGAGATCCTCTGCCCTTCTGTTATTTTCAAGCTCGAGAATATGATCACTTGACTCTACAAAATTGGTAACTCAACCAGATATTACGCATTGTCCCTCAGTGAAAACACCCCTTTGAAAAATATCCTTGCAAGTAGAATGTTCAAACTATCTAATCCATTAATTATTTTAAAGATAAACTGTAATTGAAAAATCCTTGAAGATGAAGGTATATCATTCTTAATATATTCAAACTCGAAATATCTCGTTAAGTAATTCACTATTTCCAGTGTTTCACAGGTTAGAAATTTAGATTAAGCTTGCATTGGGTCACAGATCGACAAAGTCGTCATATTTGTAAGATTTCGTGGCGTGTGTCTGTTGGTGTTATAGGTTAATATGACGTTATTTTCCAGCATTTCCATTGCGTTTTGTTTTTAAGATGATAGGTTATCTTAAATGCCTAGGTACGTTTTGATGTCTTTAAGATCTAAGCCTTACCAAGAGATCTGCAATTTGATATTGAAACAATGACTGTACAGTACATTGAGAACATGGAATATCTTTTAAATCTACTCGCTACATGCAAGTGATAAGAGAGGGGCTGTCTGGAAGACAGGATTTGGTAAGGCATCAGAGGGTACCAGGCTTATATAGCTTTTCCTAGTGAAACAACGTAAATTAATTATGGGTCTCTCGATAGACCAGCCGAGGAGCGTTGGGTGAGGTTTAAAGTGTCATAAAATCGCAATATCCCAATCTATATAATGTTCTTCGTCTGTCTGGGTGAATTTCAATTTTCATATACAAATAGCAAACCCATTCAAACCTGCTTTGCTGACTTTTATCATGTACCCTAGGAAATCGCGACATCAGGGTGATCTGAATACTTGCGCACAATTGTGATAGTAATGATGTGATAGATGAAAACTAAAATTTTCATTGGCTGATAGGAAGAAAGTGGTTTCTATCCAGTCTGTCTGATAGTTTGTTGCATACGTAAGGCTGACTAAAAGTGGTTTCGTATCCGATCCCATCTCCCCAACCTCCGCACAGCATCGATCGTGGGGTTGGCACATATTGAGTGATTTAACTAACAGCGAAACCATTTGTAATATGGCCGATCCGAGTATAGGTCAGTAATCGAATACGGTCGCCGAATGATATTCTTGATGAGAGAAAAATTTCCTGTTTTTATTGTTTCGCTGCTACAAACTGCTCTAAATAAGATACTAAATTCCGAGATCGAAGTATATTTATGCATGTAAGTCTGCCAAAATGACTGTTTTTAAGCTTCGTTGCGTTGTGTGGGATATCTTAAGATTGAGCCCGATTCTTCCGGTATTGATAATTTTACAATAAACAGGTGGTAAAGCAGCAGCAATTACGATTACCCTCAAATCCACTAATAACTGCCAAAAATGCCTGGCTTATTTTGCCCTTTACCTAAAACATATTTCAAAGAAATGCACAATTTAAAATTAATGTTGATATTTTTACGACTACGAAATAATAATGATGTTGCGAACATTTGATTGGTTATAGATTTTGTGTGACTTTAGCTTAACGCACCTACTCAGATTAACCTTGTAGTTCATTTAACGCACATTAGTTAGGTGATGCAGGGTGATAATGCCCCAAGAGGTATGACATGTATATTTTAATGTTTTTTTTAGTAAATGGAGGTTCATTAAACCTCCCCAAAAGCAGTAATGGCTCCTGTGAAACCTCATCTAGAAATGGAAATACTCCTGAGTATATGCCTAAATTAAACATCACTTTGGGTGGCTCTACTTATACAAAAACTATTGACTTACAACCACAAGATATTTACAACCTATCGAACCTAACCAAACTAGAAGTGGACACAAACGGTGCAGCTTTGAGTCGGGCGAATGAACCAGTGATCATTAAGAATGGAATACAGTCCCAAAACATCGACCCAATGAACTCTCCCAACAATGGCAGCTTTAGCTCCTCAGTGCTTATCAACAATCAATCCGCTAAACTATCACCAGGATCTCGGTCTACGTTCTTCTCCAGACTCGCCCGACGCCTGACAATCCGCCGAACCACCTCCAAGCGCGTGCCTACAATGCCTGCGGCTAATACCACCCCTTCCAAGCCTGTCAACAAGAAATCCCTCGCCCGAGTCCCTACTAATCGAAAGATTAGACGGTGGCTCAGCAAGCACTTGATTCCATCTTCGAAGCAATCTTCCAGTAAAACTACTTCCGACGCAACGGAGGAATTTTCAGCCCGTGCAGCCACCTTTGATCTCGCCGCAGACACACGTGCCTCCCCGCAATTGGAAGACTTTGGCTCCGCACCAACTCATCGCAGGGGTCTGCCAATAACAAACCTGTCCGAATCCAGCCTCTGCAATTCGCAAACGGGCACCCTGAGTTTAACAGAAGAAACGCATGATTCTATTGGAAATACTGCAACTAGGGTGTGTTTTGGGGATATTTGGGTTATCCTGATCCCTATAAGACTGTGTAATGTATTTGTCTCGATCCATCTTGTAGGTTCCCACTTCTCGGACCACGGAGCCGATCACGATCAGTGGTAAGCTGAGATTTCTCGTGGACTTTTCGAAGATTTTTTCGTTTAAAAGATCGCTATCAACTCCATTTCATCGCTATAGTCTCCAAGGCTCCCAGTAAACAGGATAATCTTTTAAACCAACTCTCTTCTGCCCTCAGTTCGCCTTCGGTCACGGCCACTGGTTAGTCTCGTTTCTCAGCTTCTTTTATACAATGCTATATCTTATGGCTTTGACGGAATTTTCGTGACATAATTAACTTTGCATTTCCAACTCTAAACCGTTTTATGGTAACTTAAAAATAGTCTATGCCTTCTCGCCTAATCGTTGCTATCGGACCCGGCAAACCCCTTGTCTTTTTAAATTTCGGTTGCATTTAGACAGCATTTCGTGTTTTTTTTTGTTTCGGTAAACATGGGTAATTCTCATCTGACCTGGAAAAAAAACAATCCCAAATTCTGCTGTCATCTTGTAAAAGCGCTCCGGATTGCTTTTTTCAGACTCCGAACACTTCGATTTAGCGGAATCTTTTCGATTGCTCAATTTGTACCTTGTTAAAGCCCTCTCGTTTCATTTTGCCAGAACATAAACACAGCCCTTCTGTTTACTAGAGGTGGGGCCAGTTTTCGGGTGCTGCCTTTGTAGAAAGAAGGGGAACTCATCACTCCAGTGACAGCTCCTCCCTCCTTTTTTCCGTCACCATCTGACTCACCGATCGCCACACCCAGTTCCCCAACTGGCCAATCACGGCCTCCCCTCAGGCGCTAGCCCTCCCAGCCCTTCTGTGCTCCCAGGATTTCAAGGGAGGACAAAAAATCTTTTTTCGTCTTGCGAATTGAGTTATTTCGCCCCCACAGACGAAACAATTAGCTCAAAGAGGGGATGAATTGATTAGCCTCTTTTGTCTTTGAACAGGATCCAGTCGTTATTCCCATGTGGCGATCCGGTTGTCGTTTGTACTTAAATATTTTTTACCAAAACCGTCCGAATGATTAGCACAAAGTATAGCTTTCTTTCCCTCAAATGGGCTTGGCTAGTTGAAGCAACATTTTACTTTACTAGGACTTTCTTCCCCCGAAAAATTAAAGTATTTAGGTTTTTGCGCTTCGGTGTGCGCACTTGCCCTGCAGTTTCGTCCTCCGCTCCTGTGGGAAGAGCCCTCATCCCGGATAGGGCGGGTAGTTTTCGTGGCTGTCAGGCCTTAAAACGGGCTCCTTTCCATCAACATTTTTTTAAATTGCCTTCTGTTTAGCCTGTCAAACGGCTGGTTTCCGGATCATGGAGCGTACTTTTCCCCTTCGTTCATGGTGTTAGCTTATCTAATCCGATAATGACGTGTTATTGGGTGAAAAAAATGAATTTACTGCTCCTAGGAAGTCCCTATGGGCATATGGGGTGGTGGTTCAAAGTACCGAAAGCAACCATTCGTCGATTTACGCATAACAGGAGTACGCGGCCATGAAGCAGTTAGAGAGGGGCCTACTCAACCAACGTAAAGCATATTCATGTTTTGCTTCTAACACTTGCAACAGCATCAGGCTTATCTCAAGTATTTGCAGCTTTTGTGATCGTTCTAAAGTTGTGCATGAAGTAGATCTAGCTAAACGTCGCCCAGATTTGTTTATTCGCAACTGGGATCAGGTAAACAGGGCAGGTGTGTCTCCCCTCTAATTCGGACAGCGTCCCACCTGTGCTACCCCTAGTCTGCATGTGTGGGAGGGGGTATCTCCGTGATTTGTGCGAGTGATTCACACCCAACGGCACTTGAGCGTGTGGTTGGCTTTTGCGCCGTTAGCTAGCGCCCCATGTTCACTACATCGATCAGAGTGGTCGAGCAAAACAGCATTCTACTTGGTTTGTGAACGTGCACTTTTGTGCTTCCACGGACATGGCTGCTCTGACAGTAACCGAACCGGCCTACCAACTGTTTTTACCATGACTTTAAACCACCAAGCGTCTTTTGGGGAGAAGGATGTATCTAATCGATCGCTTTACATGGGTGTTACCGTTTCCGTGCTCCATATTAGCCTTCCAACTCTTTTGATAAACACCAGTACTTAGTATCTTTTTGAGGGAGAGAGAGCATATGTGCAATCGGTCGTTTTCTCATGGATTCCCAGTTTCTAGCTTTATTACTATTTGCGTTGTCGTATGAGCCTACCAATTGTATTCACGAAGGCTAGGCACATGGTATCTTCCCATCGATTAGCATAGGTGAGATCGTTTTCCCATGAGTTTCCAGGCCCTATCATTATTTTTACCACCGTCATGTGTATGTGTGTGAGCGGCTGCCCATGCACAATCGCATGTAGGGTACCCTCATTATAATTATTAGCATATCTGTTATTACTCGCTCCCCTTCTCACCTTTCTTAGCCTCAGAGGGAGTATATGCACTCGCGTAGCCTTTCTCCTCTCATGTGATGTTTAAAAATGGAGTTGGCGAAAAAGGCTGGGTGTTAGCATGACGCCTGTCCCGAATCTGGGCCATTCCGTCCAGTCTTGTCTGTTGTCGACTTCATCATGTGATTTCCCAAGCCCATTTTAAATTGCGCAGCTGAAATGCTTGGTTAATTGTAGTCCATGAAATAGCCAGCCAGTTTCACTCCTGTCACGTTTCGTTATGAGGGAGTTTTTTGTTCGCAGGTATTTCGTACGTACTTGGGAGGTCCAGAATCTAGTTTATTCGCATGGAGACCAGGCTCTCGATTCGAGATGCCGTAAATCTAGCCGAGCGGAAGAAAATCCGTGACACACCGCCGCGATTTGTAACTTGCTCGAGCTGGTAGTTGCTTCGTTTTTCTCCACCTCCCCTCCTCCTTGTCCTCCTCAGGCAAGCACTCTTTCTTTCCTGGCGCAATTGGGTCGGTTTGTCTGGTCTACTGCGACGTTATGAGGTCGTCTGCCTTAGCTAGGGTCACCGTGGTAGTGGTAGTTGGGTCGTGTTCTCACCGACAGTTTTTATTACAACATGTGAGTTTAAGGAAAAAACACAATTTATCTTAGCAGTTCGTTTTTTATTTGATTCTTTTGACTGTGCAACGACGAAACGAACCCTCGAATTAATGGGATATCTGTGGCCTAAAGGTCACACATTGTTCTGTAGTCTACAAAACCTCTCCTCACGTAGCCATTAGGATCCTTTATCGCTCTCCTGCATGCAATCCGAAAGTACACCAACCATGTGGAGTGAGTCACCATTGTCCTGCCAAAAAATTAATCTTTCCAGTAATCAAAACATGTAACTCCCCTCCCCGCAAGGTCATGCGGTTCCTTCCAGAAACGTGATTAGTGGACAGTTTATGACTTGTCAGTTTAGTGACGTATTTCCGTCTGATCTCTACTGACCTGCATTGCCCTTTGCTGTCTTCGCATTAATACGTCTAGAAAGCTGTACTGCAGTGGCTGTTTTACGATTTACGTGTGTTTGTGTGCGCGGCCTAGTGAGTCACATCTTGTGCGTTGCTTGTGTTACATCACACACGAGGGTGTAGCTCGTTTGCGTGTTGCTAACTCGCTAGCCGATGGTACAACACGGTCTGCACTCGGTGGGTGGTCGAAGGTAAAGGTACTGCTGAAACACAGGTGCTTGGGTGGAAGTGTGAATAGCATATCAGTCGTTGTGCGTAGTCCGCCTGAGAATTTTCTGGCGATTCAATAATATTTTCTGCATTTCTGCCCGGTAGTCAATCCTGTATTCAGTGAATCAAAGAGATGGTTATTTTATTGAGCGTTTATTCTGGGCTTTCAAACAAAACTAGGAATTCTGGAACTCTGTAAATTTCGTTCAAGTTATTACTAGCTCTAGTATTTTTGCAAAATTTGACCCGTTTTTCAACCGATTTTTAATCAATCGCCTTTCGCTAGCCCATTTCGGTGGCTTTTTGGATCTTGCCGAACAAATCATCGATGAACCAGGTCCTAGAATACTGTACTTGGCTGAGATATCTGTCGTAGCCCTAGCACAGTCTCTTTTTCGGCGTCGTAGGTCCTTTCAAGTGGGGGTTCTTTATCATCCGCTCGTGATTAATGAAACTCTGGTCGCTACACACCCTTATCTCGCTTTTTAGGTCGATGCGAAAAGGCGTGTTTGCTGAGACCTGTTTGTATATTCCTGATTCCTGCGTATCCAGCTTAGTCCATTTCAAATTTCTTTGGGTTAAAAGTCGGTTTGTCATTTTATAGGTAATTCAATTATATTTCTGTCTAGTAATGAGATGGTTATCCTATCCAGTGCTTATTTTGTTTTTGCTTTTTAATGAAACTAGGATTTCTGGAACTTTTAAAATTTTATTATAGTTCTTGGTAGCCCTATTTTGGCAAAATTGGATTCGTTTCCTAACCGATTGTTGAGATTAGTTGCTCCAACTCGGTCGATCAATCCCCATACAATCCTCCTCCAGCCAATTTCGGTGACTTCTGTGGTCTTACCAAACAAATCATCGATAAACCAGATCCGCATGGCTACCAGGCGTAGCCCTACCACAGTCACTATTTCGGCGTCCTACATCCTTTCAAGTGGAGGTTCTCCATCGCCCCTTTCGTGATTAATGCACTTCTGTTCGCTAGATTCCTCACTCTCGCTTCCTCAATCAATGCGAAAAATGTTGATTAACTGGAGTTTTTACTACTACTGTTTGGGATTCCGGCGTTTCCAGCACAATCCCTTTCAAAAATTTCCTCAAGGGTAGTGGGATTTATGCTGTGATTCAAGAAAAGTCGGCTTATTCCTCACTGAGTCACCGTGTGGGTGACTAGTGAACGCTTTTGCTGCAGTGTTGCTCCCCTTTCGCCTCTTGGCGTTTTGATGAAAAATAGTGGGGAATGCAGGCTGACATCTCCAGGACCCAGGAACTGAGGGTGTTAGAGAAACATGGTTAGTTAGAAATAAAGAGTAGAGATTGGTGGACTCGTGTTTTTATAGGAGGCCAATAAACCTGCTTTAGTGAGAGCCGGTTGTTCGGCTAGCGCAGAAGGCCATTTCTGTTTGTTTGCCGCCGCTTTTTTTTCGTGGAGAGGAGGGGAAGATGGATTAATCCCCTTAAGGAGTGACTAATAACGCTGACGGTTTATTTCCGAAAGAGGGTAGTGTTGGATTTCAAGGGTTTCAAGACCCTCCTGATTGTCTCAAATTAGGGGGGCGTGAATCATGCAGGGAAATGAGTCCAAGGGCTAGAAGTGGACAGCTCCCATTGACAGAAAGTAGCTTCATTGTCAGAAGTTGGTTATTTTTTGGGTAGAGTTTCCTAATAACGGCTTAGGTTATGCTTCTTTGGTACCCCGTTTTTTGGCCTATCGGATGCTTGTCATGGTGAAGCTGCATAGTGACCTAACTCTGGCCCAACGGAGCTCTTCTTTGGTATAAATTTCTCAGTTCTTTCCAAAAGGAATCAAGTGTTTTTTGGAACGCGTTCGAGCACTCTGATCCCAGCCACTGCTGTCAGTGGATGTTTGTTCTCTTAAATTACATTCTCCACTTTGCTATTTTGGACTAACGGTACACTCCCAATTGTGACGGAAGAAAGCTAGACGTATGACAGACAGTCCACTGTTGTTGCTCTCTTTCATTGGATTCACTCAAAACTGTCCCACCCTCGTCGATCAAATCCAATCATGGTGGCAGACTGGCAGGCATGGGTTTTGCTGATATTTTTGCCATTGTGTTCAGTTTCAAATTCCACCAACTGTTGTTTGACGGCATACATGCACCAAACAGGTACACAAATACCTCTGGTTAATTTGAAACTGCATTTCGCCGGCAACTGGTGTTTGTGACACTATTGAAAATTGAAGCAGAACCTGCGCATGTGACCCTTTTAGTTCGTGGTCTTGTCGGCTGAGGTGTACTGTACATTCGTAGAGTACACAATTTTTGTTTCAGTTCAGCATTTCTCCAATTCATGTCGTCGGATTGTTGTGTTTACAGTTTACAGGGTGAGCTTTGAGCAGCCAGACGACATTCTCCTTATTAGGTTGACAAAATTCCAAAATTACCGTGATACAAGTTATTCTCTCCATTGATGTATCCTTTCTCATTGTCATCATTAACGTGGATGAAGGGTTTAAACTTGACGGAGGTGTAGCGTGAGAAAAAAGCAAATACATTTTTTTCTCAGAGCTTTGGAATCTTCAAATCCTACAATCGTGGTTGTTTGCTCTCCTCTTTATTCTTGCAACTTCTCATGAGGTCACGCACTAGGGCCCGCCTAACCTAGTGTCCTAATAGAGGGAGTATATGTAGAAAATAGTACAGATCTTTGCCTACCTCTATAGCTTCTATTTACAACTAGGAGTGTTGGACCGAGGGCTTTATAATTTGCCATAACGTGACAACTGTAGTTTGGGTTTCCTAAATGGGTTTAATGTTGTATGTTGTGTTCAATGACCGGAAGATTTAAAGAAAGGTAATAAAAGGAGAAACAGCAACTCCCTAGGAGCCCGAGAGGGGACTCTAGATGCAGCACTCAGAAACACACAGAGGCATACTCACCTCCTCAAGTTTTTCGTCATCTCAATTTCTGCAAAAACGCAATAGGTAAATTACCAGCATCTGCCAACATTTCGGGTCATTCCATAAGTTCTGTCCGATTTTTGCCTCAATTTGAAAGAAATTTAAGGAGTATTTCATATTGTCTAATGGTGCACTTGAACTGATCAAGTGTTGTTTTACAGAACACTATAATTACAATTTTCTTGATTTAATCCCTGCTGACATGGAATTAGCCGAGAATTATTTGAGGAAACTCGGCGACAGTCGAAGTGGCTAAAAACATCCACCCAGTTTATGGGAAGGACTGTGTGAACTCGTGGGAGTTAGTTCGCGAAATTCAGTAGTTGAGATTTCACCCTCCACGAAAATGAAGAAGATCGTACCTGACGTCAACTTAAATTTGATTAGCTTCTTAAAACAGGCCTTGGAGAAACTTATCCTATTTTTTCATTTGAAAAATGTGCAATTAGGCTTAGTTGAAACGATACAAATGTTCATCGTCATTTTCAAAAACCTGGAAAATGGAAAAAAAGATTCTTCGTTACTCTGAGGGGATCGTCTAGGAATAACCCACTTTGAGTTGTTACCATCTAATGATGCACCAGTCGATGCTCAAGTATACTGTCAGCAATTAGGTGTATGAAACAAGCTTTGAGGAAAAAAGACATAACTTATGGGATGACCTGGTAAATGCCACATTTAAGCTATTTTCAGTGGATATTCTGGATAGCTCATGCTTATGGCTAGTCCTGTAAATAGTCAGCATAGGCGGTCCATGGGCTTTCATCTATCGCTATACTCCCGCACATAATGCCCAGTTATTTGTCATCACTGACTCACTAAGCACTTAAACCCTATGCAAACCTACTCATCAAAGCCTCCGCTGCGTTGGGAAGTCAATTAGTAGAACTTTCGCATTCCCATTTATCACTGTTTCCGCTGAGCAGCATACCGTCGTTGAATTCCTCCCTTTCAAGTCTGCCGCAAGCAGTCTAGACCGGGTTAATTTGAGTCGGTCCCATGCAAAATGCGTGAAGCGACCACATTACTACTGCACAAACTAACGGGTTTGGAGTCGGAAGTCTTTCAAGGGAACCTTGCCACACTGCGAGCTGACATTTTGCACTCACTAAAAGCCGGAATGTCCGACTGTGCATTTGACAGGCAAAATGTTGCTGAAGTAAAGAATGGACTGTCCAGATACGGTAGCTGGTAGTTACACCGAAATGACCTTTTCCAGTGACGTTTAATTTTGGTGCAGTATGTGCCGCTACTGCATGGTCATTAAGGGACCATTTCTCAACAGAGGCCTAGTTTCCTCGTTCAACAAATCAAATGGAACGGAAGGAGGGTAGGGGATTGGCCATAACCGACTCTAGTGGACAGATGGTGAGCAAAGCGCATCGTAGGCACCGCCTGGCGTATCGCTCGAAAATTAGTCATTGGTCGCAAAAAAATCCGAGAAGCTGTCGCTGTATCTGATAGAGGGTACCTGGACCCAAGTCGACAAGGCTTTGTCTAGTGTCTAGTTCCAATTAGCCATGCAATAAATAATGCCATTTATGAACAAAGCAGGTAAATACTGATTGGCTATTGGTGAGATCACAATAAAGGCCTGGAGCCACATGCACGCTTAGTAGAGCGGTTGATTAGGCTCACTAGCTTTCTTTGGTTGTCTTTGCCTTTATAACTGCCTCTATTAGTCGTAACTCGCGTCTATTCAGAGCTAGAGCCTGTTCTATACCATTGGCTTATCAAAAGGCGAAAGGTTTTTGGAAGGATCGGCTTATATCCTCCATTTATAGCTCTGAAACAGTAGGATCGATGGAATACGAGTCCGACAGGGCTGTGTTCCCAGCATTTCTTAGCTATAGGGCCAAATTCCACACGGAAAGATGTCAGGGTCTTATTTTTGAGCCTTCGTTTGCCCCAACTGGATTATCCCAACTCATTGTTAAATCCTTCCGATTTGCTAAAATGAAAATAAATTATGAATATAGTATTCGTACGACCAGAAACTTAGTAATCGGTAAAATTATTTCAATATTTATCGGAAGAAGAAATTCTGAGAGTTTTCAATTTTCCTTCTTTCCCGTGTGTGTAAGTCCGCCGTCACGGGTACAACCGAGAATGCTACTGGTAGACGTAAGATATGCCTCTTCAGTGCCAGAGCCTATCCCATATCGAAAGCTGACGATTTTAGGATTGGGCGAACTGTTCCACTTATAATATCCCTAAACCACACAGTTTTATTTGTCTAAAACGAACCACAACCAACCCTCTCCATCGTATCCAGTCACAGTCCCAACTGTGTGGTCCAGTTTATATAGAGTATGAGAGTGAAGGACGCTGACTGGGTGATGTCAAAGATGTCCAATATCATCCAGTGATGGGGATTATCTCAGCTAACCGTCTGCCTCTTGTGTAGGTCCGCCACCACGTTACCTGAATGTTTCACTCTCCGCCTTTGGCTACAACCGCAAATGGATGTCCTCGCACACTCTGGAGCGCGCCAAGGGCGGCGTCCTCAGTTCCACAGCCCCACAGGCGCCCCCCGCGGGTCCCGTCTCCACGGCAACCACCGCTGCGGTCTCCTCCAACGCCGCTGGCAGCCCTACGGGGGACGGGAACTTCCCGACATTCCTCAATGGTAGCGTTGATGGTGCGGTGACGCCACAGAAGCCCAGCAAATCGGGCTCGCCTGAACCCGCACTGACTCCGGCCACAGTGGCGGCTCAGAGACCCCAGCGTTTGGGCTTCTACGACGAAGCTGCTGCAGCGGTGAGTTTTATCCCGTCATGGTCTTGAAGCGGAGTCTCTGCCGGCCCTTTTGGGGCCTTTGGAAGTTGGTTAACCGGTTCGTTTCCGGGGAACCGATAGGGCTGGAATTGGGCCTAGATCTATTCCTAAATTTGGAATCCGGTCTAAATGTCTCACCATGAATTTGAGACTATCTAAATTTGCCATTTTTCTTCACTAGGGTATCGATTTAGCTTTGTAGGATGTTGTAATCTATTGGTCGCCGATAGTAAAGTTCTCTCTAAACCACCGGAGGATAGTTCTGCAAGAAATTGATATGAGAGTGAGAGAGAGAAAGTGGAGGTTTACCCAGTTGCATAGCTTTTTTTCAGAATGTGAATGAGGCAGTCCAATCGGGAACTCGGATTGGCTAGGAGCGTTCTAGAGACTGACGCATTAACGATAATATGTACACTGATTGGGCGATGAAGGTGCTTATTAGTCAGTGCTGAGGTTTGGGCCTTTTGTGAATCGTTTTTGTTGAGATCCAAGCCATATGGGGCCGACACTTCCATGTTTCTATCAGCCGAATCTGCTATAACGGAGAGCTCTAAAACGTCCCAGTCGCTGACTTGAATCGCTTGAACGTGGCAAGGCAATTTCTGCAAGAAAGCTTCTCGAAGTAGACTAGAGTCGACGCTAGACCTTTGGTAAGTTGGTCGTACTGGCTTGTGTTCTCCCAGGGTCTGGAAGTCCTGCCACTTACGGAAATGCTCTTTTTTGATATCTTTTGACCAGGTTCTTTTCTCAGACTTGGCTAGGGAAATGCTGAGACAACTGGAGAGGAATAAATGCTTCCCTTCAATAGCAGAAGAGCTTTAGATGGCCTTGCCTAGCTCAATTTGGATACCCGATGTTTACTTACCAACCAGGTTGAATCCATGCTGGTGTCCTCCTTTCTTAGGGCTGCTTCACATGTCCACCAAGCCGGACTTAGACCTTCCCTGGGCCTGCATTCCAGTTTGCTGGTCTCCCCGTATTCAAACGTCCCTAATGAGCACCGAGGCATCTAGGCTGAGGTTCTGAGCTATCTTCTGAGTTGCATCGAAACGCTTTTGGAATTTTGATGGCGTTAAAGTTGTGAAGTTCAAACCAGAAAAAAGACAGAACATTTCACTGGGTGTGTTCACCTTCCTTTTAGTTACCCACACCCAGTTTCGTGCAAGCCTCTGCACTGTTCAGACCCTCTGGAAAGAAGCTACTTTATCGGACGTGAACAATAGGTATTTGGAGATAAGGCTTGATGTGATACAATTGTTGGGAAAAACTCGATCATCGATGCCTTAGATAAAGTTAATGGAGCTTGTGTTCGTCCAAAAAGGTTATCAGTCAATTTGTGTGGATTCGACGATTCAAAGAAGAGAGACGATTTTGAGGACGACCCTCGGTCGGTAAAACCTGTACTCCATAAAATGATGAAAACGTCTTGAGTGTTGAAAATTTAATTCAATTTGTTCGGATAATCGTAGTTACATCAGTAGACATTTTCAATGGGTTCGTAAATTCAGTTCTTTGTAGTCGTGATCTGGGACTGAGTAAGCTTTCCGTTCCACGATGGGTCCCGAAAGCGTTGCCACGGCCTGATAAACAGAGTTTGCAACAAAGCTGTCTCTTTCTTACACTGTTGAATAAAAGTGAAGCAGACTCAGAGCGATTTCTGGCAATGATTTTGACTAAAAAAATGACTATTATTGTTTGATTTAAGGAACTCAACGGCGGAGGTTTATTTAACCTTCTCTCGATGCGACATTGCTGGCGGCAGCGACTAATGCTGTCTATATACTCTCTCTAGAATCAGATTTTTTGAGAGCTTCCTCCGACCCCAAAGCATTACTTGTTACCCCAGGTACGGCAGCTACTCTCCAGCCTAAACTGCTCTCATTCCTGAAGGTTCGCCTAACCTTGCTCGCTTCTTGAACAAGCTGTTTAATGTTAATGCGCTCTAATAGGTAGCTTGTTAGAATAACGCCCCATTATCAAGGCGCCAACGCCTGGATGAGTCATAAAGAGGTAGAGTGAAAACCCCCTACCTTTGTCTGCTGCGGTTGAATTGAGAATCACCACACCAGTTCATTTGCATGACTTGTAAATATCAACGCCTGATTAATCAGCTCAGAAAACACTTGCTCCACTCCGATTGGTTTGTGGATCGTGCGACACTCTCGAAACTCGCAATAGCTTTCCTCAAAGACTCGAGGTCTCTCGAGCGTTACATGTTTTTGCCTTGACGTCAATCACTGAAGGAAGCCCCTTTTTTGGGAAAGTTTTTATGGAGTTTTGGCATCCAACGGTTGAGAGGATCTCTCGGTACCTGAGATTATGAACTGAATTTTTAGAAATTTACGCATGAAAGCACTTTATGAACCTCGGTAAATGGAGGACAGAGAGATGGAAAGAAAATCACTTCACTCCCCGAGGTGCCACTGTGTAAACGGCACTCAGGGGTTGCTGTGGAGTTTCTGAATCTTAGTTGCTGGGTTGTCTATGAATCTGGTCTGCATTGCTACCTGGCTAATGGAAAGAGCAGTGTTTGTATTTGTTTTCAATAGACAGTTTGTGAGTGTTAGAGTTCATTGGTAATGAACGCTCTCCGTATCCTGAGGTAGGTCATGACTGCAGTTTTTTCCGAAAAACTGCCCATGTTTTCCTGCTCCCTTAGTGGGTTTTCTGGTGTGGCTTGAGGTCTCAGCTCTGACTTTGGGTTGCATAAAAAATCATAATCTATACAGTTTGCATATAACTAAAAGTGGTGCAGTACGTGTATTCACGTCTTGTGTCTTCGAAAACTTACTACAAGGATGTCACCAACTGTAGAAGAAAGTTGTGAATCTTGATATGCCTATCTTTGCCTCTATGCAAGCATTTGACGGCCAATGCTTGTCATTTCAGGCAACTTTTCAAGGGAGCCCCGATGAACTCTTCTGGCTCTGTGTGCGTTTTAGCTCAACCAACCGTGCATTTGGTTTTGATGGAAAATTCAATAACGGGTCTGTTGCACTAGGTGGTGACAATTTAAAGTGCATTACTTCTTGGTAATCCCACTAGATTGAAAGAAGAAGAAGAAGTTCCATTCTTCTCGGCTGTGGCTGTCTACGACCGCAGCAGATATCGTCAACTCGAGATTTTTACCGTTTAAACTAAGCTTGATTGCCAACTTCAATTCATTTGATAAAGAAGGACAAGCTTTTCCAAGGGGCTGTGTCAAGAAGTAGTTTATCTTCAAACTCAACTGAACGTCATCCGGTTCAATCTTCATCTTCGTGGAGGATTAAATCTCCACTTACGTTGAATTTCGCAAACCACCTTCTGCAAACATTCTTTCACGCATTTCTCTCCATAAACTGAGTGAATGTTTCCAGCCTCATCGGTAGCTGAGTTTTCTTCCCGTTTAAACTCAAAGCAAAATGTGTTTCAAATGATACCTTAGGTGCTTCCATGTTTGCAGGGTTTTAATCAACCAAATTTTCATTTATTTTTTTGTAAAGCAGGATTTGATCATTTCAAATGCAGCAAAACATAAATACTTTTCAGCTCAATTGGACACTTTAAAATGCTCTTTAAATTTCCTCTCATTTAAAAAGGTTTAAATTTTGACATAACTTATGCGATTTCCTGAGAGGTGCGCTTCTTAACCTCATTTATACAGGCATTTAGCGGCCCGGTCTGCCATTTCACGAGACCTTTAAATGGGTTCCATATGAACTCACTAGCTCTGTGTGCTTGTGGGCGCCTTATCCGTTAAATCTCAATGAACCGTGCATTTGGTTTTGATGGAAAATTCAATAACGGTTTGTACGTTCCTGACTATTGCCTGATGGCAGACTTAAGGTTGTATCATGAATGTGGCAGTGTTAAAGCAGTGCTGTGTATGAGGTGGGCCAGAAGGTTCGTTGAATTTCTAAGAACCTAATTTTTCTACTAAAGCAAGCTATAAAAACGAGTTTTTCCCACTCAGTTAAATTCATTTCTCAAACCTAAGTTCCCAGGGTTTAAGAATTCTGGAGGTGTTCAGTGTCAAAAAATGGCACAGTTCTTTGCTTCCTAAACTTATTAAAATAGGTGGTACCTTTGAGGAAGAGGGCATTTGGTTGGGAGCGGAATCAATTTCCATCGAAATGTTTGAAGGATTGGGAATTTGTAAAACCATCTCATAATGGCCTTTTTGCCTCCCCCTATCAAGTTTCAGTAGAAATATCTTTATTTACCCTTCCTTTACCAAAGACGGAGGAATCGAATACAGCTGACAATTTAAGTGGGCGACCGTTTGTTGAATTCTGCGTAGTTGCTACCGAGAAAAAACATTTTGGAATGGAGTCCGCAACCGTCGTTTTTTTCTTTCCAGCTCGGTTCTTCGACAAATAACTAAAAGAACGCCAAACAGTCTAGGGTCAATGCTGTTACAACGGTCGTCAGGAATTTAGGAAATAAATATTTTCCAGCTCACAACACCGTCCCAATAAATCGCCGTCAACCGAGTTGAGGAATGGGTTAGAGGAAAAACACTACTTCCGCACAATTTCGAATGAAGCCTATTGCAATTAGTCGTCAATAATTCAGTCGAGCAAAAAAGTGCCTCTACCTAGTGTCACGAGACCTCGGCAGCCCAACTCATTGTTTACGATCGGTTTCAATCGTCCTCCTTTTTCATATTTTCCCCATCAATTATGCAGATGGTGGTGACTTCCTTCGGTTGTGGTAGAGCAGGTCTGCGGTTGCACGCCAAGGGTATAAAACAACCCCCCCCCCGCCATACAGAGGGTGTAACCCCGTTGAATAATTCAGCAGTGGCCTCAGAAACACCCCAATGATTGGTGGCCGGATGGTGTGGGAACAAGGGGGGTTAATAGTGCGGCCCGGGGAGGCAGTTTGATTGGGCCCATTCAGCCAATGACGGCTCGGGGTCACCGAAGTGAAATTGCAACTGGGGCGGTGGCAGCGGTAGTTGCAGCAGCGGTCAAACTGAGGCCACGTCGTCGTCGTGTGCACCTAAGGCACCTTCTTTCGATCTTCTGCGCCAACAGCAGCAAAAAACCACCCCGGGTTTCCTCCTCTTTCAGTCGTCTCTAGCCAACTAACACCCTCCTGTAAAACGCGCTGATTCTTCTTAATCATTGGCACCTCGGGTGACTAACGCGTCTGACGCTACAGCCAGTAGGTGTAAGAGAATCTCTTGGTAAATCGTCTCCCTTTTGTCCATTGCAGACTGCTTCCACTCCACAGGCGTCTCCAGGAAAGGTATCTCTGCTAGCCAGTGACGGACAGGCTAGCAACAACACCTCCGTGGTTACTATCCGAGTCAAACGCGTGAGTCTATTCCCTATTCGGAAAGAAAAGGGGGTTTCTAGCTTTTACACTTGTCAAGGGGCCCATTTAAGACATCAGATCAACGTACAACTGGGCTATGAGGGGCTATTTCATTCGATTTTGGGTTTTTGAGAGGTTTCAGAGCCTGAAGATGTAGATTTTTATTTTGTGTCTACCTCTGACATTCATTACAAAATAGATTCGAACATTCAAACTGAGTTTTCGAGGACCTTTGTTATAAAAAATTGACCTGGCGTTTCTACGAATGGTAATGAAAGTCTTCATTGTGCGTAAGCTTCATGATAGAAGCGGAAAGGTTCTATTCACATAGTCAGAGGGGAGCATTGAGCAGCGATCATAATCGCCTCCAACTTTGACCGTATTAGTTATTCTCTTCCATGATGACCATGATAGGAGCTGAGTCATTTATCCTCTTCGTTTTTATCACCTGTATGAATGACGAGGAAGGGAGTATATAGTGTGCGTGTTTGTAGTCAACAAAGGCGGTATTTCTCTGCAAAATTCATTTTGATTCGGTGATAACCCACTGCTCTCCCCGTATTGTCACGTTGACGCAATGTAAAGTAATCTCACACACACACGTACACTCACTCATGGCTCACCTGATTTGCATGGCTCGGCGGCTCTTGTCTTCTCGCTTTCCTTACTCTGTTTTACTTTGTTTCTCCCGTTCCCACACCTGCTGCGTGTGTAAATGGGCCTAATGCACCCACACTTACACACTGACACACACGTCTTGGCAGTCTTGCCAAATTAGGCAGCGCCAATTTTTGCCACGGTGAACCTAATTGTATCAACTTATTTGGCGCTACTTTTGGAGGGTAGTCAACGGAGGTGATTTCCTCAAAACAGACCATGTTTTGCTGTTAGCATTGGTGAAAAAACCCTCCTGGAGTTTTTGTTGTGCTTTGTGTAGCACAAATAACTCGCAATCGGTGTTTTGCCTGTAGTTAGAGTACTTTTATTGGTGTCTTTGTGGGCCCTACTGAACGATTTACTTTAAGCCTGTTTTTTAATTCCAAGCTCTTGTTTACAAAACTAACACCTAGGTGATAAATCCGTTTTTTTATCTAGTGTATGTGGTTGCATGTACTTATTTAACCCAACCTGAAAGGTTTTTATGACCTACACTTACCATTTCAGGATTCTGAAAAAAACCCATGAAATCGTCCTTTTAGCTACTGGTAGGCCATATGAACTAGTTTTTATGAATTCTCTTTGTAATTGCTAATAACAGCCATCTTTTAAAAGTTGTCAAATCACACGAAACCAGAATAGGCCATAGGTCAAACCGTTTGCCCTGCACATAGCTTGAAAGTTTGCCAAACTCTTGCCACGTTTGATCGACCGGCAAATGCTAGCTTTAAATGCAAAACACATCTCTGTCGGTCACCTTTGTAACTTTAACACTCGTTAGGTTCTGTTCTGATTTACGTCTACTCGAAAAACAATGATGTGGATGGTGTTTCCAGCTTATCGTCACATGACTTTGTGGCTAGTTGGATCGTACCTCCTACTCCATTTACTACACAAAAATGTTATTACTTCGATGTCTGGGCTTGTACTAGTAGTACTTGCCTTTGTTTTTCAAGATAGCTTTCTGCATAGCGATCTACAACCGTTGTTTGCATGTCTCGGAATAAAAAACCCCAGCCCACTCGACTGGATTAGTCACCCTTTACCCAGGGAGAGGTCGAAGAGCTATCTCAAAACCTCCCTGGGACTTCATCTTAAGCGTAGGCAGCGAGTTTCTCCTAGCTTCATAGTCCGATTTTCAACTACTTGAAAAACAACGTTGCTTCGTCCTCCTCCTTTATCTTAATTTTTCCGGCGCGGAGCCTTAAATTAAGCTCTAGTTTGCATTAATCTCTCTCGCGTATTTCGGCCACACAGAGTTCTGTGCACACTACTGTCGCTGCCTGTGGCAGATCGTCGGTGGCGCAAGAAAACACGCCGTGTTGATTGAGGTCCGTGCTCATGCATTATGCACACACACACACTGGTCCTTCCCTCTTTCTCGCTCTCAGCAACTCTTAATAATGCAGTGGCTGTCGCTTTTTTAACCGCCCATTAGCGGTTCACTTTGGGCTGACCTCTACTTGGCGTGGAGAGGCACGTGAAATCTCAAACACGAGGTGGAAATGCTAAGTAAAGTGAGAACGACCGTTGGCACTTTTTAACTTAACGGGGGAAGTGGAATTAGCTAACTGAATTCGTGCTGCGCACACACTGCTGAAGTGTTGGATTAAGCATCCAGCGTGCTCCTGCTTTTCCCTGAGGAATGATTCATTAAAATGGGGTGGTTGTATGCCTTCGTCTTCCCTCGCCTGACCTTTCCGTGCACAAATGTGCCGACATTTGCGTTTCGTAATCTTTGACTGTTTGTATCAGAACACATTACTAATTTGGTTTCAGTAGGTGTACGCGGTTTGAGACGTTCTCGTCAGGAGTTCGGTTAAAGTGTTGGTTTCTAAGGTAGGATTTCAGATCTAAATAAAATCGTTCTTGATTACAAAGTCCACGCAATTCGATCATCGGAGTTGCTATAAGTGGTGTCCATGGAAATTCAGTGGTTGCCCGTTGTTTGAAAAAAGCAAGCAGAATGTAATCGAGTTAGCCTTGTTATGAATAGTAATAGTACTGGGGCTACCCCACTCTCATTCAAGTACTGCTTAGTTATTTTTAGGGTAAAAATTTGACCTTCAAAAATTGTAGTCAAACATGGATCCCTGCCTCTTCTTAATTCAAAAGCTCCTTGAATCATCTGCTGAATTTAAATCGACATAATTTTGGAACAAAAACAGGGTTTCTTTGTAAGCCGGATATTCAGTACTGATGTTTTATTCTTCTCGAGTATTATCCGGCTTCTAAAAGAAGTGGAACTGTAAGTCTACTCATCATAGTCCCCATTTTTTCTGCCATTAAAACAGAGACCAAAAGTTACTCCATCACCATGCACTCTGGGTTCAAAAGAATTAGACATAGACCGGGTTACCGAAAGTGCGTACTTTGGGTTCACTCTTCAGGTGAGAGAAACAAAGCCTCCGCTACTGTCTGTTGAGGTGGTTCTCATTGCAGCTTAAAGTCCAGGATCCATGCACTGGGGTTTTAGGCCACTCTCCAATGAGGTGCGAAATCGTACTGCCCCCCCCCCCTCAGGTTCGACAGTCGCATTGCCTAAATCGAGATCTCATTTCGTGGACAAAAATAGCCTTTTCGTGGAGAGCTCCAAAGAAATCACTAGTTGTTGAGACGCACTCACACAGGGTGCGTTCACCTTTAACGCGTGCGTGTGTGCTCACAACTCAATCCTCACGCCCGCCTCATCACTTGCGCAAAGGCACACTTAAAGTTAGGTGCTCCCCAACCCATTGTGCGTCAATGGCAGTCAAGTGTTATCGCCACCAGTATTAGTAGCCCTAGTTGTCATGTGTTTTGCTCTGGCCTTTGCGGATGCACTCAAAGTCTTTTGCCGTAACTTTCGTGGCGGTGGTGGTGGCGGTCGTTCCGCAAAGGCCTCCACTTCGGCCAAGGCAGCGGCGGCGGCAGCGACAGCGGGCGAGGACCTCAACCGGAGCAACCACTCGGCAGCCTCGGCCTCCCAGCACTGGAACCGCTCCTCCCTCATCATGCTCGCGGTGGCCCAGGCCTCACCTCGCTCTCACAACGCCGCTTCCACTTCGGAGGCTGGGTCTATCGCCTCTCCAACTGGATCGTCTGTCAATGTTCCTCAACCGGCGTCTCCCTCAAAACCTTTCCCTGGTGAGTGAGGTCCTTCCTATTTCTCTCGGTGAGGATTCATTCAACACTAGACCAGACCCGAATACACGGCTTGAGTAGAATCTGGCCAGTGTGCACTTCCAGATCGAGACGATCTCTGCTCAGGACACTGGTTCGATGAGAACATCCAGGAAACTGTTAGTGGACGCTTGGGTCGTGCGTGAGGCCTCAGCACTGGGACTTAGTTTGGAAGTTGACAGAATTGTTGGACCTAAGTAGTCGAATCCCAGATGAATCGTGGGAGGGGGTATAGATGAACCGAGCAGGTATTGTGTGGGATCAGTTGAGTCCGCAAGTCCACGAAGTCGAATGTGCCATAAGGTGGTGGGGCCTTGAAATAGTGATCTCTTTGTTCAACGAACTGATTTCTCATTCTGCTAATTTTGTTCCGGTTCTTTGTTAATAGTAGTCGAATGGTTTGTTTAGATACTGCGGTGCATTGTTGAGTGGAGTTGACGTGGCGCCTACGCCTATAGTTGATGTTTCTTTGGTAGGAAATCCGGTTTCGTGTGTGGTAAAGAAACAATTCCCTCATACGGCCACTTCGATCGGTTATGGTTTCTTTAATTTGTTATGCGGAATTCCGGTATGCCAAAAAAACTTCTTTTTATTCCAACAGTCGTTCATAGGGACTATGGTAAAACGTTCATTCTACTAACATCATCACCGTTTTCATGCGCCAGTTTACCTCACGTGTTTAGGGTCATTGTACTCAGGCCACTTGTTTCACTGCATCTTTTCTAATGTGGCATTAAGGGAACAAATACATTAAGGCAAGATCAGTGGAAATATCCGGTGCAAAGCAGTTGGTAGACATTCGAACGTTTGAGAAAAGGGCAATAGCTTTAATCAATTTTTGGAGCCGGTGGGGGGGGGGTGGTACTACTAATTCCGTTTTAAAAACTCATCCAGCTACCTGCTTTAATGGGTTTTGTTCTCTCTCATTGTGCGCGTTTCATCCCCTAAGGACGCTGAGTTCTTTGCACTCACAGTACGGCAAACCCGAGGCCAAAATAGGTTTTGCGATGCCTTAACTCGGCTTTACTCCAGATTAATGTATGAATACGGATTCAACACATTGGTGGGTAATTGCTTCTCTGTTGGGCCTTTGAGGAGTCTACCTTCGACCATCTAAAGATGATGTCGCCGGAAAGGCCCCATTTAAATCTGTTTTTTACTGTCAAAGGAAGTACTAGGAATATCATGAAATTGAAATCTTATGCTCATTCAGCAGTGGGTTGACGCCAATAACCTTGGAGCTTACTAACCAAGCAGTTGAATGAGGAAACTTGAGTGGTATCGCATTGTACCGGCAATCTCAGCCACTACTCGGGCTTCCACCGTCTCTTCTACGTCTTCAACCTTGGTAGAGATTAGAGTGGGGGGCAATGCTGGGGCCTGCTGAGTAAATCTGAGCTCTTCCCCTCTTTCTCTTGTTTATGAATTGACTTTCTTTCTTGGTTTGTGGTGAAGATAGACCACTGGATCGATTGCGCTTACAGTTGAAGTTCGGGTCTTGCCCTTAGTGACGGAAAAGATGGGGGGCCCACAGTATTTTTGTAATCTATCATCGTCATGCGGTGGCGTTTTTAATTGGCACTTGAGAGGGAAGCACTTTGATTCCCCTTTTTATTCTACACGATCATCTGTTTGGGGCTTTCTCATGATAGGAGGATACGTGGCGTTAATTTTGTTTTTTTTTCGAATTGGACCTACATGGAGCCACTCCGATTAACCGCATTAAAGTGTTAGTGACTGCTGCGCGAAATTCGATTATATGAAGGAGAAGAAAAAGAAAGACGAGAACTTTTTTTGGGGTGAATGTTTCGATTTTCGTTTTTGATTACTCTTCCTGAGTTGACCTTGGGGGGTTATCTATGCCCAGGAGAATTCACTGAGATGTAGCTTCGCCCAGAGAGCTAGGCTGTCTGACAGAAGAGTGACTACCTACTGAAATCTCGAAACAAGTCTAGTGATGGGCTGTATTTGATCATCCTGAGGTGATTTCGGCAGTGCAAGTTGTGGTTTATGGGAATCGTCACAATCTAGGGTGTTGGCTACTTGAAAAGCGTGCCATTAAAATGGCGCGTCAATTGATAAAAACGAGATCGCCTCTTTAATTGGATCTGACATTGCCTTTATATTTCAAGAAATCAACTGAGGGCGTTTTGAGTCTTGCTTTTGTCATATATTTCTTTCTCCTGATGAGACCATATTATCATTCCGTGTTTAAAGGGATTAAGTTTGAATAAATCTCTCAACTAGGGCTTTCGGAAAATGGAAGACGATGACGGCTTCGATTTGCCCTTGACTCATTCCACACCTAGGGCAGCATTTCGGTTAAGTCTGAACACCTCTTGGTTCTGTAAAAATTTTACCCCGTGGTCAATGTATAGGGCAATTTATTCATGCCTCTGGTGGAGTTTGCAAAAATTCCACCAGGAATACTGAATTTTGTTAACTCTTCAAAAGGTGGGTGGTGTACATTCACGCGGTGGTCAGTTTAAGGTGATTCAGCCTGTTGTGTTCACCGTTCCAAATGCGGGACTAGGATCACACCAGGGCGCTTTATTGCAAGTTTGTCTTAAAAAGAGACCATCGGTTTCTTGGGGTGTGTGTTTACACCCAGAAAATATTTTTTGCGCCACTAACGTTGATCAGGGTGTTTAAAAGGTATTTTACGGTCTCCTCAATAGACAACGGAGATGTTACAGCCTCAATTTGGCTCAATTCGGAATCGCTTCGCCTGTTATGTTTCTAGCTACCTCTAGCCGCCACAGCCTCGAAGTGCCTTGTTCATACTGCCGGATTAATTGCAGTGTAGCCGTTCGTTGAGGAGCAACAATCATAGTCACCTCTTTTGTGATCTCGTGCGTGAATCATCAGTGACTCATCAAGTGGGGGTTACAATCATCATCCACTCTTTTTGTAATCATCAACACTCTGAGTGAAGAAGTGTTTGGGCCTTTAGTTGAATAAATACAATGTGCATCAGCATAAATATTATTCTGGAAGCTTTCGTCCGAAGACCCACGTAATTCAAACAATCAGTTAGTTAAATCTGCTGATGAAAAAGGTGGTTTCAAAATGACCTTGCCACTTATCAGATTGAGCTGCGAGCGGAACTAGAATAGCAAATCTCTTTCTGAATGCTACTCACGTAATCATTGAATTCTTTTTCATCACTTAAATGCCTGAATCTTTCTGCGCCAACCTAAAAGGTGGGTAAGCTTGTGCCTTTGTGAGCCTCTTCTCTAACAGTTGTCCCCATCGGTCCTCTCTTGTCTCTGATTGTTTTCCTTGCCAACTTCCTGCGTGGGTCTGATTTCTTAAAAGAAGTCGTTTTAGACGAACCAGCTGATTTATCCATTCTCTATCGATTTTCCTCCGAAGGGCGACGTCTTCCGTTCGGCGATGAAGCCAGTAGCCCGATTGAGACCTGTCCTGAGCCAACGTCGTCGACGGCGACGACAGGGCTTGAGGAGTCTGTTGCCTCGTTGAAGATGACCAATGGAGACGCGGAATTCTCTGTGGAAAATGGAGGAACAACGGTGCCCTCGCCGTCGACCGCGGTGGTCAAGGATGGGTATTACTTCCAGAAGGTCGTGAACGACACTGCTCAGGAATTGAGAGCCCGTGTGGAGGAAATTGAGCAGGACTTGAAGGAGAATGAACTTCCTGAAGAGGGTACGTTTGTTCACAACTTTACGATAATCCAGTGAGATATCAAAACACCTGCCGCTTGAAGCCAAATAAGCTGACCCAATAGGTTGTGCTGAGTGTTGGTGGCTCAGTATTTTTTTGTCACAGTTAACACTTTTTCACGAAGAAGCAGTGGGAAATAATCTTTCCAAGCAAGTCGAGGGAATATTTTGTGCTCACATCCACGATATTTGGTTTTTTTAGGAAGCTGCTGTGTTGCAAGAATTCCAGTAAAGCTTTGTGAATAGGGACCTTTGAGGGGCACGCCCGTATTAATGATTGATCGTCGCATCTAGGCGTATATCTTCTGGTCCAAGATTGGCTTATTTTCTTGGAAAATTTCAGGTGTAGAACTTAATTTACAATTGGCAGGCACCTTATTACCTAGCAGCTCAGGATGTCTGTATTGTGGTACCTTTTGCAGAGGTTTTATCGCCTCACTATTTATGACTTAACCAACAGGGTAGACATGAATAGAGGACTTTTTTCTCAGCAAAGCCCTTTTTTGGTGTTTTTAACGTTGTTGAAGGCTGAATCAAGAGGAGCCTTCTAGAAACTGTTCGCGTCGGACTTGAATGTTCGATCTGCATTGCTAATCGGTCAGCATGGGTGATGATGCTTGGGCCTTTCATGGGGCCTCAATAGTGCCAACTTTCAGCTGGGTGGTGCACAAAGAGAAGGGCGAAATTGTTTGTGCGCTAGAAAAGCCGAATTCATCAACCAGTAAAGGGATATTTTTGCTAGCGATAGATAGTCTTGTCTGTGGAAAGTTTTAATCAACGACACACTAAAATGCGCTTCCTGCTGTGTATTAACTGTCATCACCTGAGTATTAGTGTCTTTATAATTATTGCATCAATGAGTCAAGTGCATTTAGCGGCCTGTCTGTGAAAAGTTTTAGTTAAAGGCGCGTTGGGGAGGAATGCAGTGGAAATCCTCCTTAACACCACCCAAAGGGATAAGTTCAGCAACAACAGGGAAACGGAAAAGGGGGGATACCGTGTTCACACTTGATTTGGTGCGGGCAGACCGCGTTTATTGGTTTGTAATTGTCTATAAATGTGTAGCTTGACTGGATTCATCGGTCAACCGTTGAGCCAATAAAATGCAGGGATCAATTCATGCGCTCTGTATAAAATGATTCAGGGGTAACTCACGCACACGGTTAAGTACGATGTGGAACAGGGTTCTTTGCTCAGAGCTCTGACTGTGCGAAGGGGTGGTTGATTTCCTTGGTTTGGCCCGGCTGTTTCGGGTCATAGAAAGCTGTACAGTGTCTAGCCTGTGTGCTTCTCAGCTAGTGATGGTAATTGGGGCTTAGCTAGCCCCTTACAAGTACCTAATGGTAAGGTAAGTAGGTGTGTTTCTTGCAGCAAAGTAGCTCGACTTGAGGCTGTTGTATTAAAATCTGTTATGGAAAATGATGCAGGTGATATACCCAGCTGTTAAACAATAGCATGTGCGACAACTTTTCACTGCTACAGACGAGCTGTGCGTTGGCGTCTTTAAGCCTCTTGTTTCACTGATTTGCAGCGAGGTGTCTTGGTACTATGAGGATTTTATTCAAAGACGTGGTAGTGAGATGACGCAGGTTAAATACCCGGCTGTTCGGCGGTGCCACGTACTAAGCGCGTTGCTACACAGCGAGGTGCTCTTGTTTTGGTCATCCGCTGTACCCCAAGAAATTGCCAACTCGGAGGGTGTAGTGAAATATTGTCACGTGGATTACCGATTTACTATGACAAGAGGAAGGCATGTAGGTGGAATCCATATTGTGGCGTTAACAACGGCGACATGGTACTGAGCCTCAGTGAGTGCCCTTTAATAGGCCTTGCCAGGCTTCACCCCTCGGACCTTTATCTCGAGGGAGGGTCCCATTCGAGGGTCCCTCAAACTTTAAGATAGGCTTCCTGCCATGTGGTAACTACCATGTTGTATGGCTTTGTGGTAAATGTGCTGGTGTCTCTAAGCCTTCTGCTTCCAGAAATTTGTGTCGGTCTCGCCTATGAAGAGTTTTAGTCAAAGGCACGGCTACGTACTCGTAGCGGTTAGCTACTCCTAGATTCTTTTCCTAGATGGATCAGCTACCCAAGTTAAGAGGAGTAACAAAACCAGAGAACGAAGGGGGAAGACTTCCGTCTCAGCGTGTTCATTGGAAAGGTGTTTATGACTCAGTGAGTGTGTATATAGGTGATGCAGTTTGGTTGACCTGATTTGACGGTAATCACAAACCTGGCCCATTAGATCAGAGTTAAATAGTCAGTCATGGCAGTGATTCAGGTGTTACACTCGGGTTATCGGAAGGTCACTACATGCCCATCTGTTAGACATCTGTAGTGAATATCGTGGCTTGGAGCTGCGACTTGACCAAGACCTTACTTTCACCCATGTCTTGTGGTGTCTTGCAGTGTCGGGTCACCTGCGCGCCACAGTGGGCAAGGTGAACCTGCTGCTGTCACAGAAGTTCGACCAGTTCCGCGAGCTCTGCGACGCCTCCGTCAAGTCGACGGCGGCGGTGGCGTGCGACTCCGTGGACGGCGGCGGCGGCGGCGAGTTGGTGACGCTGCCGAGCGACCTGGAGGGCTTCTGGGCGATGGTGATGCTGCAGGTGGACGATGTGCGCGCCATGATCGCGCGGTGCGAGCGACTCCGGGAGAGTGGCTGGCGGGCCCAACCCGACTCCCCCCTGCGCAATGGCTCGCGTAGCAGCGGTGTAGCCACTGTAAATTCACGAATGACTCGCGTTTTGTGTGATGTTTTTGAGGGCTGCACACGAATGGGTTTAGCATCATCTCTACCGTGGGTCGGGACGTGGTTGTTTCCTAGGAATTCGCGGGGTTAGACCCCGGTCTCGAGTTGCTACGTTTTTTTCATTTATATCTGGTTTTAATATAGGTGTGGAGTTTCTGGAATTCAATTGGCCGTCGATATCCTTCGGGTTTGAATAATATTCCCTAAAGCTCTAGAGAACTCACTCGACAACAAGTGAGGGACAGGAGAGGGCAGTGCTTTTTTTCAAAAAGCACAGTTGCTGAGTGTCCCATATATCATGAGATCTCTCCCTAGACTGGTGCCTTAATTTATGTTTCGTCAGGGTGTTGGTTGGGCCACGGCGACCAGATTTGGCACATCCTCTTAGCGCACATGGTGGTGTTTTATTTAGGCAACGATGGGCCTGCCCCCCCCCCCTTAATCAGGCCGGATCCACGTTTGGTGTTTCTCCTCATCCCGCTGGTACTTTAATGATTCTCTCGACCAAATCTACGAGAATTGAGGGCTCAAAAAGTCCAAATCCCTGGCTAGAATGGTTAGAGGTTAGGGGGTAAGTCTTTCCAAGAAATCTCAACTAGAACGCAGTCTCCCTGGCTCCGTTGCTAGAAATATTGCTAAAATCTCTACCTCCCCGACAATCTGTTTGTCACAGGATCTTCCTTTTCGGATCCTGGAATGAGCTGATACCATTTTTATCTTTTAAATAATTTTTAAGGGCGTGGAGAAATTGAGAAAGTTGTGAGTACATTAAACCATTTCTCTTTACGAGCTAACCAGATGCAAATATTTGTAAGGGTTATTTTCCTAACATGACAGAGAAAGCAGAGGCAGGGAAAGAGCACAGATTCACGGAAAGGCGATCTTTTTACCTTCACTATACCATAAAAGGGGTCAATTCACCAACAGGGCAATTGGAGTTACGAAAAATAAGAGTGCAGATTCGCTCAACATAACCAATGTGCAGTTTATCCCATATAGCTTGAGAAATCCCCAGTATTCACAACTTCTTGACCTTTGACGTATATGCGCTAATTGGATGGGAACACTTCAGAAACTGTCCAATGAGACTTGGGCTTGTCATGAGGCCGCAGCATTTTCTTTGCCTCCGTTCCCTGAGCCCGCTCAACCCTCTCCTTTCTCGCATTACAGCCCGCTATCGTAAAGCGGCGTCCCACCAAACCGACCGCCGGGAAAGCAGCGAGAGCGGGGGCAGGAGGAACGAGTCCGGCCGCCAAGAGCAAGGCCAACAAGGAGGCCCAGGAGGCGGCGCGCTTCCTCGCCCGTGAGCGGGTCAAGGCCGCCCGACTGCAGTTCATGCGCGCCCAGCGCCAACAGCAGCAGCAGGCGGAACAGGTCTCCGGGCAGCAGTGCAACGGCGACGTCAACGGAAACAGCGTCACGGAGACGGCGGTGGCTGCCCCAGCCACCTACATGGTTCTCTAGGCCCACCGACCCCCTGTCTCTCTGTTTTATCAATCCCGACCCCCTGCCCTGAAGACGAAACGATGCGTGTCTGCGTGTGCGTGTGTGCGACCCTCTATATCTGTGTGAGGCTGTCTGGGCCTCAACCAACGATGTTGACAATGGTAATAATAAAGTTAATGCGTAGAGACCATCATTTCTGCCTACCAACTCTCCCTCCACCCACCCGCAAACTCCGTGTGTTATTGAGCTGTTGAATGTAAATTATTGTAGTTGAGTGCTCGGCTTCTTCCTTTCTTTCTGGGATAGGGTATTGAGAGGATCTGTTCGTGTCCTCTTTTTATATATTATTTAAATATTTTAGAATGTCGAATGGAACAGGACATTATTTTTTGCGTTAATAAGCATTTAAACTGATCATATTGTTTTACAGTACACAAAAGTCATTTTACGTGCATGATGCATTGTGAGTTCAAAGAGGGGAACTCAGAAGCCGACGATGCGGATGGAAACACTCAGTTTATGGAGAAGAATGTGTGAGTGGAAGGTGGGGATTTCACCCTCCGCGGTGAAGATCGAACCGGATGACGTCCAGTTGAATTCCTGAAGAATCTCATCCTACTTCATCAGCTGAGGAACTGGCACTTACACTTACTTGCATTCAAAACATTCAGCTGCTCACATTTGTCTTCAAAAACTCGAAAAAGATCCTAAACTTTGAAGATGGGTGCCTCATGAATTGTCTGAAAATGATGCTAAATCTCAGGTTGATATCTGCTCACCCTGTCTCCATTCCCGCCAACTTGTTTCACGCGAAAGGCATCTTCTATCGAAATATTAGGCTTCGCAGACAGTGGCTGTTTCGTAATTGGGATGAAAGGAACTTCATGGGAAAAAGGTTCTTCGTTCAGTCTGATGGGATGGCCAAGGAATAATCCCCTAACTGAGCGACAATTAGGTCATTTGAACCAAGCTTTGAGGAGAAACGGACCTGCTCTGGTGAATTGAAAGGGACGATGTTTCATCAAGACAATGCAAGACCCCAGATAGCAAGAATGAAGGCACTAAAGGTAGGAGAACCTGATTAGGAGAAAACTCCTCACCCACCTTATTCTCTCTGGTTTGCTCCTTCTTTAGACTACTATTGTTTCTTATCTTACAAAATGATTCGGCTGAAAAAACTGCCTTTACGATGAATTCGGTCACGTATGATTTTGAGGCCCAAGAGCACAATTTCACACTTGTCCCTAATAAACTCTCCTGTGTTCACATTTCTCTCTCTCTCTCTGAACGGAACTCCTCATTCAACCCGAGGTAGCTGATACGTCTGGAAGTGAATCGCAATATTGATATTCTCTGCAGGTATTCACCACGGGAGCAGTGCAGGCACAAGAGACCAGTAAGAATGTTGAATGGGTTTCTTCATTGATCTACGCACTAATTGGGTGGTAAAGCAAACGAGGAACCTAGTTTAGTAGACACGTTGCAGCTCGTGTATTTACATCGGAAGACGTCCGGTATCTGGTTGAGTATGCGCCTGATGTTGATGAAGCTGGACTGTTTGTCAGACCCCCAGCAGGGATGTCGATACATTTCTCTACTAAGGCGTGCCTTACACCCTCATTTACACATTGCCTGGTAGAGAGATTCATTATCCATCTGACAGGCTCATAAGGGTAACTCGTTTGGGGCCTTGCAAATTTGGAGAGGCGTGTGCCTCACTTGTCTGTCGTGGTGTGCGTCTTTGTCTTCGGGTGCATGCATCGCTGAAGTTCATAGCGTGAGTGTCCAGCATTTATACGGTACTGTGACAAGAGAGTAGTCAGGAAGCGGATTGGCTTACCACATTGATCCGTGCGCTAACTGAGCGATGGAGCCGATGAGTCTCCTGGTTTAGTAAGGCACAGTTGCACCTCCCTTACAGTTTATGGAAGATGTCTGGTAACTTGTGCGTCTAATGTTAACGAAGACTGGGTCATTGATCAGTCCCCATCATAGCTCATATTTACCCTTTGCCCGAGAGAGACCCGTTGTCGCCCATTCGAAGCCTTGCAAACCAAATAGCATTGCGCTAGAGAGGTGCGTCTATGTTTAAATTGCGAATTCGTGTCATTGGGTGGAAACAGTTTTGGCTGCCAATACTGAGGTTATTAATGTAAGGACACTAGGGAGGTATTCTGCTGGTCCTTTGTTTACTGAGCTATGTAAATACTGTGACTGTCTTACTTGAAGAATAGACTTGCTCATTGGTACTTGGTACATAAACGTTCGTTAGTGAGAGTTCATCTTAATGCCTTTGTGGATGAGATATCTTTACGTTGCCCGTGTCCGCCCCTCAGTAGGCCTCATCGGGCTCCTCCTTCCTTTGTAGTGAAGGGTTCCACACTCCTGCATCCAGATTAGAAACATTTCCTGGGAGTGGGCATGATCTCCTAATTGCAGTCGACAGATAAGCTGTAAGGTGAGACCGTGGCTGTATTAGGTCAAGTTCGATTATGACTTCCCCACCAAGGGTTCTAAGTGTTGGCAGCGCCAACTTTATAGGATTCTACGGCACTCTTTCTGTGGAGAAGTTTGGAACAACACTCTTGAATGCATCGTTAATTTCTTTTACAAAAGCACATGAGTTTATTTCTAAAAGTAGTGGCCATTAGAATTATTCCGTTTACCATTGTGCTGAAAGCTTACATAGTCCCAAATTACTATTACGATGAATTGTAGGGGAGCAGATTACCATTTATTAGTCTCCGATTTTGCTCAATTAAATTCTGAGTAGTCTCAATGTTTTCGTCACCATTTGACCGATCAAGGGCCATCTCCAAAGTCATCTTCTAGTCCTTCCACCCTTGAATTGCTGAATCCATTTATAGACTATGGTCTATTTTGAGTACGCGTTCCACAAAATTTTTTCAAAGCCTCTATGATCTGGCAACAAAACCTTATGCATATTATACTTGCTCCCCAAATACCCATTTTGCATGTTCGAAAAATCCGCTTCTCATTAAGGGGGCTTAAACAAAACAAAGCCTTTCATGAAACTGGTTTCTGACGTGCTTTTTACGGGTTTAAACTTCACAATTTTAAGACAAAAAAACTACGCGAACATTTAGATCCAACCTCGTACATTCCAAGTGAGCAAAATTTGAAATCCTTCTCGCCTAGCCAAGTTTATTCCTGAGCACTGGCAGAGGCTTTTATCAAGGGACCAAGCCTCCTCTAGCATCCACTCTAGTCACGCATACACTCAAAAGTCTAGTGTAACCGAGGTGACAGGTAAATTCCCAATGGGGGAGACATCAAGGGGAACCAACCCGTGGTAATGGCTCATCTAGTGACGATCGAGGGTAGAAACTGAGCATTCAGAGTGACAAATTGGAAGTAGATGCGTTCAGCGTTCATAAGGAGCATGGAATTCAAGTCTACTTACGTGTTTACAAGGATGCGGCTTGGGAACAGCTGTAGCTTTGCACACAACAGCCCGAGCTAGACATGGTTAGTCGACGATCTTCACTTCCAGCTAAGTATTTAAAGGGAAGTAGGAATTTGCTACACATTAACTGGACTTTAAGATTTAACTAAAACGACTAAAATAATACTAATGGAATAAGGAAACTTAGCATTGTACTAAAACGGTTGCTTATTCAACCAAATCTAGAGCTCAATATGGATACACAAAACATATTAATCTACTTTCTGAGGAAATTATTGTGATTGATTTTGTCCCGAGTCCGCTCATTGGATGGCTATAGGGACAAATTTATTGGATGACTCAGTTTTTGACTCAAAATGGACGCCTCAGAATTGTCAATAGTTAGTGGGATTTTTGTGAAGCAAAATTGAATCCAAATTCACTTGAGAACCATGAAGGAAAGCAGGGAAATGTCTACTATTCCCTAACGAAGGGGGTCTGCACTGGAATGCATGCGACCGATGAGCTAATTCTGTTTTTAACCAGAAATATTGAACTCAAGGTTGTAGCACCAAATGGTGGACCAATGGATTGCACAGCTTATTTTCATTTCCGATCGAAGTTCTGGATGGTTAAATGGCGCATTAGTGCTTCTACAGAACCCTAGATTTGATGTTTTAGTGCCTTAATTTTCCTATTTACCAAATTTGCGCAATTGTTTGGAACCGCATTTGATCACGGATTAGTATTTGTGTCTACTTACAAACTTAACAGTAGCAATATATCAGTGATATATAAACTGATATTACCGAGGTTGTGTAGCAGTTTAGCCTGCCACGTACGCTATTTTAAATTAGCAAAGCAGCCATAATTGGCCAGATATTTTGCATCACGTGTCCCTAGGATTTCAGATTATTTTAACTCCTACTATGGTCGATTAATTATCAACGCTCTAATATAAACGTCATTAAATATTCTAGAGCATTCTCACAGTACTGTTGCACATCTTGCAGGCTTTTGCAGACAAACACGGGTCACGAATAGGCTCTACAGTCCCATATAAAAGATATCATTTGTGAAAAGAAATCCTTCGAAATTCTTGCCGTCTTCAAAGATACTACCAATCATTTATCAAAGCCCTTGAGAGTGCAATCCAAATCGCTTACGATAACATGCACCAAGCCCACGATCTGGAAATTGGCTTTGCTGAAGAAACCTTTGTTCTTTCTCTGCCACGTGCACTCGATGTTTAAATGCTATGGTAGCGCAAAAACGGGGTCCCCTGTTTCCGTCTGTGCCATAAACAACATGCGTTTTGGTGATTAAATTTTGAGGTCCAAACAGTACGAGACCGTGTAAACTGATTTTTGTGGAGCAAGAGACTTTCAGTGGCCGAAAGCTATCCCAAAAGTGATTCATACAACCCCCTCCCAAACACGTGACTAACGCAATACGACACGGCTGGGGCCATCGATTTTTTCCACCCGTAGTTAGGCTTAGCTTTCCAGTAATTCAGTCAAATTTAATTCAATTTCATAACAAAGAAAACTTGACGCAGAGAACTTGCAGAGAACTTGTCAAAAAAATTTTGTCTGGTTTTTGATGACTTAAATTCATCATATTTACCTCAATGAGCATTTCGAGTATACATGAGCAATCGTATTTCTTGCTGCTGATATTGAAATCTTCGCTTGCTATCGTATCGATTTTTAATCAATCAATAACTAACTAGCAAAACAAGCAAATGTCTAAAAAATGGTGGCCAAATAAACAAAGTTGAGCATTTAAAAAAATAAATTTTCAAAGGAAACAAAACAAATAATATTCAAATAAAAAGGTACGATTTTTTCAATATGCAATTCCATTATAAAATACCATTCGTTTTGGCACCCAGAATCACTCAAGTTGTAAACAGTGCATGAAAGAAAGCCCTTTGTTTCCTCAGGGACGGTCACAAGGAGGAAACTCTACCCATTAGGATCTTCCTCCCTGGGTACATGCACGCGTGCGTGCCTGTGCGTATACACAGGCGAGCGGCGACCTTGGGTTTATCGATTTCTACCTCTCTCACTCTCTTGTGCGCAAGCGCTTGTTGGCGGATTTCGCTGGCTTGCTTAAAGCGCGCTACCCAAATTGCGGACGTGACCGTCTGAAAAATCAGCCACAATTCTTAGTGGGTAAGGAGCAAATCAAAACTCTGGGTACAAGTATTCATTGATCAGCTAGAAGTTAAATTGATTTAAGCCTCTGCCTGCTCTTGAAGGGGGTATTTCTATTTATTGTTCTGGAAATCGGGTAGTATTCTTTTAGTAAATCTGTTTTGGTTTTGTAATTTTAGAATGGGGCGAATACTGTGATTTGTCGATCACCGTATGCCGAAAACAGCTGCTCCAAAATGGTATACTATTAGGGTTTCTATTGCAGAGAAAATACTAAAGTTTGTCGTGTGTTAAATTGAGATTACATTCTTACATTACACTTTGAGTTTTTCTTAAATGAAATTGATCGCTTTTTAATCGATATAGAGAATAAATACATACAAAAAATATAAACATACAGAAAAGCTTTTTAAAATCAAGCTAACAACATTAAGTATTGGGCTTTATTGATTTTTCCACAGTAATTTAATTATTTACTGAAATATTATTTGAAATTGCCATTAACGGCAAATTCAAAACTTTTCAACTTTCACTGTTTAGTTACCGGGTTGCACCTTAGCTTTTAACAGATATGCTAATGGGGTCCTTCAAATCGATTTAAGTGTAGCCCTGAAGACCATTAAGTGGGTGTTCGTTTCTACTTCTAATGTTCTAGTTTAAAAAAAAACTTTTCAAAAATTGTCTTTGGGCATTTAAACATAAATCATGATGATTGTGCAATAATAACAACTCCTTTATCTCCCAGTCATACAATTCACCCTGTGAGCCACACCAGTTGCTGCAGCTGAAGCTTTATCGATTTTTTCGATTCTCAAATTAAAGTGCTAACAGCTGGAAAACTGGAGTTCTCTTCAATTCAAGAAATCCCAAACGAAATTTAGGCACAGTTTTTGTTAATTGCCCCCAGATATCCCATCACCACGAGTAGTTTTATATAATACAACTGATTAAAAGGTAACCAAAGGAAACCAAAAACAAAATTTCCATAATTCGAGGCCCTGGATGTCTTGTGAATGCGATGCAACATTGAGAGGTGCATTTTTTCACCCTCGTGAGTATTTCCTAGGGGTATTGGTCCGCATATTTAGTGGCACTGGGAATTAATAAATATTGTGATACTTATTTGTCAGGGAATTTAATGTGAGTTAAATTCTGCTGAACTTTTAAATAAGCTAACTCTTATAAGTTTTTTTATGATAGAGAATCTGGTCTAAAAGTAAAAAGTAAAAGTAAAAAGTGTCAATTATGAATTCGCCCTGTGTAAGTTCGTCCAATGAATTAAATCACCAAATTTTATCGATTTTGAAAGCGACTGTAATTTAATAAAGGGCTTCCAGTCATAGCAACAAAACGGTTGTTTTCAAGGGCCTTAGGAAGAAAATAACCAGAATTCAATTGGCATAAATGCTGATGCTCAGTATGCACTGAGATGATGACCTTACAGAAAATATATGCGGGGTTTTCCGGCCTCAGCTAGGAATTGAATCGAAAACTTTTTAAATTAATTTTATACAGAAATGCTTCCAGTAGGAAAATTTCTAACCTCTTTGTTGGTACATCGAAGAGCTATTGCTATTTTATTCGAGGCACTTTAAAAGACCTATTGAATTCAAGGACGATCGATAATTTTTCCAGGCTCAGCCAATCACTCATTACACGGGTATTGATTAATAAAACGAGATAGCCTTTCAACCGTAGATCCTTATGGAGTTAACTTTGTAATTTTCATTACTAACACGACCCTCCTTATCACGCTAGTTGGATTTTCATCAGTTGTTCGAAGTGAATCTTCCATAATAATGTTGCATTTTTAAGACTATTGAATTGTGCAGTAGCCAATCACTTTTTCTTTTACCTGATTTCGGTACCTTGGTTAAGGAGCTGGAGGTTTACAATTTCAGCTGCTTCCTGTCTAAGGAAGCCTTCGTAGCTTGACCTTTTTAAGTGGTGTTGCCTTGGTAATGTCAGGTTCGTCCGTTAGTCATCGTGGCAACAACATTTAACTCATTTGTCTCTAATTTTGAAATGTCAATTTCAAATTTTATGTCTAAATAAAATCCCGGGAGCTTTGCAAATCTACTATTCCATGAGGAAGTATGTTTTACAGCAACAAACAGATTCTGGTGGTTTATTGGTTCCTAAAATCGATAACAGTTTGCAGAGGCTAGCCAGTGGTTCATTTAAAGGTTTGACCACTTTCAATTTCACGAACATAATTGCTTTGTAGGCAATAGCAATTAAATTTCGAGATTTCAACAACAAGTAATTATGGATATACATTAGGCATACTTATTGCGTAATTATAGTTACCTCGATACTAATAAATAATTTCGAAATACTAAACAGTTTAGTGAAATTTATGATTTAAATAAATGTTTTAAAGAAGACTTTTCGATTTATAAGTAACCATTTTGGTTAAATCCTGCTGAAGATCTGTGTTTAAAGTTGTATCGATTTTCCGATCGATAGTGATGCACGGCATTGTGCATGCTACACAGGTTTGCAAAAGTTGATTGTAGTAATTTACCATTTAAAAAGGGCCCGAAATTGCCTTTTGCAGCAATAGCTCAGTAAAATTCGTCTCCATTTCCACCTAGCATCGGGACTTGGCCTTAGGAGGTCAGGATGCTTTTGGTGGAGTGGGTTACTGCGCGTAGCATCGCCACTGCCACGTAGCGTTGACCGTCTCCTCTCTTCCGTCATTGCCTAGACGATGACCTGACCTCGCCTTATTACTGGTGGTAGTAGCAGCAGTGGTGGTGCTTCCACAAATTTGGGTTTAACATCTGAAGTGAATTTTCAGGAAAAGAAGGCTTAAAATACCTTCTTCAGATAAGCGAATTCATGAAAGGTGACATTGGCAGGATCTTCTAATAATATCTTCGTTGAAAGCAAAGGAGAAACCATTAAAGTAACTGTCGGCGTCTGCCTTACTTAGGGGATGGGTTTGAATGCCTTCATGTGTAACTAACGAAGTGGGAATGTAAAGCGATTCATTATTTCGGGCTTCTTGTGCTGTCTTGACCTCAATAATAATTTCGAGTAACTATAAGTGTCGAAAGTAGTTGCTATTTCACTTTTAAGCAATCGATGATTTGGATTCCTTAGAGCCTCTCAAAGTGCTCTAATTAGGTGAGAGCCATATAGACGATTTTTACTCCGAAAAAATGTTTACTCCTTTCATGTTGTTCATGCTGGCTTCGCTTGAACTTTTAAAAGTTTAAACCCTTCTTTACTCACATATGTGATGGCAGCAAAATTGAATAATGACTGGAACCCACCTGAACCTTGGAGTAATTAATTTGAATCACAATGATTGTAAATAAGAAGAAGCTTATAGAGACTACGAGGCAGCCGTGGCTAGAAGGGGTTCGCAACATAACAAATTCAAAGGTGTATCACCAAACTCTACTGGGTGACGTCCGGTTCGTTCAACATCTCCCCAAAACATTGTGGGTGCATCCATGAAAATAAAATTGATCTCTCAAAACAGCTTGGTCCCAACGCCGCCCTAATTCCTTACAGTAGATTCGGGCATTAATTACTGCTGCATTAGGTGGTAGCAATTAAAAAGTGGATTATTCCTTAGCGATCCAACCGGATTGAAAGAAGACCCTTTTTCCTATGAAGTGCCCTTCTTAGCTCTGTCTGTGGATGGGGTCTTTCCCAGCTCGCGAAGCCACCGTCTACGACGCTTACAAATTATTAGATAAAGGATCCACTTTTTTGTCGCCAGTCCAAAGTCCACTCAAAAATTCCTATAATTCATGAGGTACCCACTTTTCCAAGTCTTGGAAGATGAAGACGATGAACAGTGCCAATTACAGCTCGACTGATGAAGAGGATAAGCTTATCGTCAAGCTCAACCTTGACCTTCGACCTTCATCTTCGTGGAGGGTGACACCTCAACTTCTGAAGTAGTTGACAATCCATCTTCCTCACAAACAATCATTAATTCACACATTCCTCACCATAAACTAAAAGTGCATGTTTCTAACCCCTGGGTTTCCTTCATTTCTTGAATTCATAAAACACTATGTGACTCGAATGATTCTTGACTACTTCCAAGTTACCAGGGTTTTAACCGGGCAAATTATAATTTTATTGTTTTCTAAAGTAACATTTGATCAGTTGAAGTGCTTCTAAGCACAAAAGTAAGGTCCAGCTCCATTATAAGTACTCTTTAAACTTCGTTCAAATTAAAAAGGTCGAACTTGCAGGATTACCTGATAAATCTGTCCAGTTTTTCTGATTAGACTACCGCATTTATCCTGGCGAACGTTTGCTTTTCCAAGTTTGACAAAACATTCGAATAAAAGTTTCAACAACGTGAATCCCTAACAATTAAATTAAATACGTGATTGTTACCATCAGCCAGTCCGTTAGTAGTCAGGAAATAACATTAACAGATTTAGCTTATCTGTTATCCTTTAATTTCACTAAATATCATTGAATCATTAGCCCCATTAGTCCATACAATCTTGATTGAGACAATTAACTACTTAAAGTGGTGTCGATTATTAATTAGGTTAATTTAATGGAAATGGAATCGATAGAAGACTCTTTACCAGAGCAATGAAAGAGGCTATTTTTTTGCGACGCCTGATTCTCTAGGGCAGGGCACGTCCTTCTACGAAGTTTCTTTTTTTATCTGGTCACTGATTTATAGGACGGCAGAGTCCTTAAAAAATAGCATTCCAGGTGTCTATCTAAACCACCTTTTCACAGCGAAGCAGCGGTATTTAGGTACATAAAGCTGTCAATGTCATATTCGGTGTTTGAAATTACCACAGTGCGAAGAAACGTTTAGTTTATGATTCTTCTGCAAAGCTTTCGCTCTGTATAAACATAAAACATATCATAATTAAAATTTGTAGTTTTAGGAGGAGAAAGTGGAGCCAGCAGCTTCACTAATGGTACCTCAAACCTCCCTGCTTAGATAAGTTCGTAACGAAACCACGCACTTTAGTTATTGATCGGAATAATCGATATTTAAGTGAGATGACTTTCACACTAACTAAGAAAATCTAGCTCAATGGTTCAAGTAGAATGGAGCTCGTAAACTTTTTTTCCTATATTCGAATAAGTTAGACATTAGCTAAAGTTTTCTGTCTGATCCTATGGTCTTGATTGGTTCGGAATACCCATTTTGAGAAGACTTTATTATAATCGCATCTCAAATAATTCAATTTTATTTTTTTTCATTGAAAGGTTTGTTGCGTTCAGTTGAAAGAAGCGAGGCTTTTCTATTATGCTTTGGAGCTGGAGCCTTCTGATACGGGCCGGCATTTCCTGTAAACGTGATTGAAGGCTCGACGCATTGAAAGTGTATCAATAAGATCTGGAGAAATTACTAGAGCATTTGTACAAACATGTTTGCAAATAAACACGAATGCCCAAATGTGGATTTCATAAACACCAACATGTAAGCAGGTGAAACTGCTATTTTCAATATTCTGAATAACTAGCATACATGAAACTTACAACTCATCAGAAAAGATTAGGTTGATCGGATTTTAGATATGTAAATCAATAATGTTTGTCTTTTTTCAGCATCATCATCCGGAATATTCTATAAGACTAAGGCCATTCGATTGATTATTTTGCGAAAATTTTTTATATATTCAATTCATAAATAACCAATGTCATCGTCTTTTGATAGTTTACCCCCGCAACGAATGATGCGAGTAAATGATTTCCTCTCTCAGAATGTTCTGGAAACAAATAAAGCGGTCGAGTGGCGGCGCCAGTTTGTTTATTCCCAGGTTCATAAATTACCGTTACCAGATGAATATTCTAGTGCAACTTCTGGGACCCTAAACCTAACCGCACATCCATAGCTCTATGCCAATCCCGCAAGCACATCGACGATCGAATCTGCTTATAGCCTGTGCTAAATACGATATTTTTTGCTGAATTTGTCCTGAATTGTTCTCTAATAACACAAATAGAAGAAACCCGCTTGGCAAAAACTTTTCCATCATTTGAGCATAAATGTGGAAGCACTTGAAGGCACAAACGACCATCACTGACACGAGACACGGACTTCAACCGAACTAGTTGTAACAAGACCCTATTTCAGAACACAACCAACAGGTCCCCATCTGTAGCAACGTACTTCTGAACCGCAGACGTAAGAGACTCGCTACAGACAAACCTGAAAAGATTACGGACCACAAATCCACCCAATCTACACATTCCGTGACACGTTTCGAGCGCCACCCCACGTATAAAGCCAGACAAAAACACTCAGAATTCGAAAGTTTATTTTTTTCACTATTAAAGAGGGTGGTTCGCATCAAGCACCTGACAGGGATTGTATAGCGACAAACAACTAGTAATTTGGGAGCATTCGAGCTTCACACCGACGCTTAGTGGTCTTTCTTGAACATGTGGTTGATCAGGTCAACGACACGGTTGCTGTAGCCGAACTCGTTGTCGTACCTATGGTGCACAAAAAGGCATCGATTAGCGTGAATGCCAGGGGTGTCACGGGATGGGGGGAGATGAAGGGGAGGGGTTAGACTTACCAGGCGATGAGCTTGACGAAGGTGTCGTTGAGAGAAATGCCGGCACGAGCGTCGAAGGTCGAGGAGACGCTGGTTCCGCAGAAATCAGTGCTGACAACCTCATCCTCGGTGTAGGCGAGGATGCCCTTGAGTGGTCCTTCAGAAGCGGCCTTGACGATCTGCTTGATCTGCTCGTAGGTGGCGGGCTTGGCGAGCTTGCAGGTCAGGTCAACAACGGAGACGTTGGGGGTTGGCACACGGAAAGCCATGCCGGTAAGCTTGCCATTGAGCTCGGGGATGACCTTGCCGACGGCCTTGGCGGCACCAGTGGAGGCGGGGATAATGTTCTGGGCGGCGGTGCGTCCATCACGCCAGGCCTTCCTGGAAGGACCATCGACAACCTTCTGGGTGGCGGTGTAGGAGTGTACGGTGGTCATAAGACCCTCGACAATGCCGAAGTGGTCGTTGATGACCTTGGCGAGGGGAGCTAAGCAGTTGGTGGTGCAGGAGGCGTTGGAGACCACCTTCATTGAGGGGTCATACTTCTCGTGGTTCACACCGACGACGAACATGGGAGCGTCAGCAGAGGGAGCAGAGATGATGACTTTCTTGGCACCTCCCTTGAAGTGGGCCTAAACAAGACGAGATTAAGGGATGGTCAGAAGCGAATGAACCGAGGGTCTTACCGAGGCCTTCTCCACCGTGGTGTTGATACCAGTGGACTCGACAATGTACTGGGCACCAGTGCTGGACCAGGGGATGTTGCCGGCTTCCATTTCCTGGAAGACGGTGATCTTGTGGTTGTCAATGACGAGCTTGCCGCCCTCAGCCTTGACAACGCCACCGTAGCGACCGTGGGTGGAATCGTATTTGAACATGTACACCATGTATTCCAGATCAATGAAAGGATCATTGACGGCGACAACATCGACGGTGTTGGTGGCGACGGCAGCGCGCAACACCAGACGACCGATACGACCGAAACCGTTGATTCCAACCTGGGGCTTCATTCTTCGAGAACACCAGCGAACACACGAGAAGTCTAACGAGCAGGGGTCTGCAGGGGGTATTTATGGGTTCCCGATTGCCTGCAGAACGAGCCAATTGCATTGCACCAACAATAGCCAACCAGGTGACTTGACCTCTAAATACGCGGTACTGATTGGTGCATAAAATGCGAACGTGGCTGGAATACTGGGAGACGTGCGTGATAGCCAGCAAGTGTTTGCTCCAAAGTCGTTTTGGTGAAAATGCTCTTTTGGAGACTCCAAAGTCCTCTAAATGGCGCATTCCAGTGAACTACTATGTTCCGAAATCGGTGTTCCACTTGAAATACCCTAAAATTTAAGAAATCAATAGGATATCAAAGGAGCAATTCGATTTTCATAATTTGCGACAGGTTGCTCATCGCGATAACTACATTCAAATAGTTATTTTTGCACATCTTTATAAGATGGATTCATGAAGCTTTTACGAGCTCTATTCGAGAAGTAAATGGCAAACCCATTTATTTCTACAAATTTACTGAAGCACACATTACTCCAAAACTTTATTTACTAATAAGCAAATACAAACCGATCTTTGACATTGGATTAACATGGCAAGGTATCGCTCTATTCTAGTTGTCAGAATGACAGGCGAAGTCTTTGTTCGCCTGCATTTGCTCACTCACATTTGCCTGAAACTCTTATTTTGGCTACCCTTTACTCCCTCATTTTCCCCATAGTACAACAATTTATGCAGGTAAAGTATAAAATAACGTTTCATTCCCTCGCACTGAGTTAAAAATGCCAACTTGACTTTGCGACGTTCATAGTCAAAACAGCTCCAGTATACAAGCATGCGCTCAAATCAATAAATCGATAAAGTAGCTCTCGCGAATGCATTTGCACCTAGTGCGGCATATTTCACTTTTCCAGTAGAATAGTGCCTTAAATAGCTAACGCTACTCTCCCGTCGATAAATCAATACGTGGCAGGTCGCGTAATCCATCTTGAATATTTTGTGCCCGTTGCTTGAGAGTGGACTATTTTAGAGTCGTATAAACAGCAGCTCGTGACTGCTTTAACAAACCAAAGCCAACGGTTTTTTCTAAACCTAATGACTGGAATTTTCATGCGTCAATGAATACCACTGAAGTCATAAACAGGAACTAACACGAAGAGTTTGCGCGAGAGAGATAGAGAACAGCCTGTCGCTATCGTGCCTTTATGCGCGACCCTGCTGGACGGAAATGTAAACCAAGGCAGTTTTGCTCGTGGTGGACACTTGGCTAGCCAATCTAGCCCTGTTGAGGTCAGCAGCCTTACCTACGCTACGAAAATTAAATTTTGCTTACGTGTAACCTCAGGAGAATTGGTTTTCTAAAATGCAACAGAAGTACAAAGTGTTTATACACATTTTGGATGCCTTTGAAGCCCTTACGACCCATTTTCATCACTAGAGAGCATTGAAACATTGACTAAACTGCTATAGAAGTGCGGTTGTTGTTTTTGTTGTTGCGATGTGACTCAGCTGTAAGGAAAACAAAGGGACATTTTGAAAGTAATTTATCAAGAGAGGAATGGCCACTGGAGTGTGGCTAAGTCGAATTCTCGATAGATGGGAGGACAGCTGATGAGGACAGATGGGGAACGGAGTGAGCATTCATTGTGTGAGTCAATTAACTTTGAGGTTTTGAAATTGCATCCGTCAAAAGGAGCCTTAAAGCAGCCTAGAAGGGAGTCGTTAAATTGGTGAAATTCGGTATCTCCTAACAGTAATGTGGTCCATCCAGATTCTCCTTCATGGTTCCATTCTGTCGAGTGACGTCACTGAAAACCGCTCTTATCAGTTACGTCAAACGCCTTACTTGAAGGGCGGCCTAAATCCGAAATCTCTTTCCACACAGCCTCCACAGGCGTAAAACACTAGAATATTTTGCCAAAGATAATGGAGTGTGCTCGCAAAGATTTATCGCTCGTCGATGAACCGCAAGGGTTCCATTAAGGAGCGTCGAACAATGATGACTTGATTCTTCTACACCATTGCTGATCTTTTCAAGGTCACAGGTAGCTTTTTGCTGACTGCCAAGTAGTGAAATAGCATCCGCTGGATCTTCAAAACCAGGTCTCTTTTATTACCCAGGGAATGCTTGCTTGGATGGTTAATTATTAAGCTCCATTAGCTTTAACAGACATTCGCAAGACTGTCTAATTTTGCTCATAGTAAAGGAAAAACTTCCGATGCAAAATACTCAAAAAGGAATTTGCCAAAATATGTAAAAAAATACAAACTAACTTCCATTAAAATGACAGGAATTAGCGTAGTAGAAATTAACACGACATTGTAGAAAAAAGTGCTTAACTAATAGTATGGATTTTTCCAGATGGAATTCAGTGTAGTTGTCAGAATTTACCATCACCATGTTGCTATTGACAAACACACCCAAGGTAGACAATGAATTATAAGAATTTGCATAGATTCCTTAATTATACAAGCGTTTTATTGATTGGCTGAATTCCATTGGTCGGACGTCGTGTGGACAATCGCACTACCACATAGCTCAGCTTTTTGACTCACAATGTCCAGCTTTTGATTACTGAAGGCAAAAACAGCCGGATACCCACTCTACCCCAGGGTTACTCCATCCACTCAATAACTAAATTGGTGGGCATATTCCGTGATGTATCCCTTTGCGTCATTCTCCTTTATGACGTCTTAGATTCCCTTTTATAGACCTACCTCCTTTTTAGCAAAATCCGTTCATTACCAGTCTTAGTTAGGGTAGCCCGAAAGAGGTGTAGGGTCTCTAATTTACTTACCCTAATAGCAATTTTCGAAAATTTTAAACCTCAGCACCACATATTGCTTTCTTATCTAAACCACTCGGTTAATTCTGACTCGACCGATTTATGCATTTCTCGAAAAGGAACTCAAGCAACTTTGTTGAATGCACCAGGCCTTTGAGTACTCAACTTTTACTAACTCACTTTCACTGCAGACACTTTCGCAAATATTAAAAGTATGCACGCCAGCATTTGCTTGTTTGTGTTCAGGCATGAATGGTTTGCAACTCTTCGGTTCAAGGATGTTCACTGAGATGTGTCTACCATTCAAAGACACCCCTTTGGCCTCTTGCTACGTCACTGCTTTCTTGAGTATTTTTTAGTTAATATTTTCCTATATTCTAATGTCTGAAGGAAAGTGATTAACCAGGTAATTTAAGGAATAGTGACACTATAGCCTCATTTGATCTACTGACCAATCACCCTGATAAGTGTGCATGCTTCCTGGATGGCTCTTTTTGAAACTGCTTTGTAGATACTGGTACTAAGGTTTTCTTGAGTAGCACGTGGTTGGGGCGGAACCCTTCAAGCTCGCACTTTCGCGCACCAGCGGCACTATTTAATAGTCGATGGAAAGATGCTGCGTTGGTGAAAATGATAAATCACAGCGATGTCGTGCGCTTTTGCCGTGCGTGTTGGAATGTGCCTCGCATTGTGGAGAAGGTTTGTTTGACACTGCGAAAACGGTCAAAGGACTGCATTTAATGCAGTATATTTCTCATAATGATGGTCAAATCATATATGAAAAAGGAATTGATGGATTCTTAAGAAGTCCTATTAACTATAACTATAATGCCCTTCCTGAAGCAAAGTTTGTAGCGCTTATGCGATGTGCTGATGTGGATACATGTTCAAGGACAGTATCCTTGAACGTGACAGGAAACTAACGGCACGAACCAATCAAAAATTGCTTAGTGGCAATTTGTCCTGTAACGAGAATGAGTGCGCACAACGCCGTACGACGGCGAGCTGTCAACACCTCATCCGCTTCTCCTAATACAAGTTTATACTTCCATCCTGGGTCTTCTCTTGCCTGGAACGTATTTGGAAGTCCTTTAAAGTGATAACCACTTTAAGTTAACTTTGGTTCCGAAATTGACCTATTTTGAAGACTATATATGTTTTGTAAGAAATTCACTAGGTCAATTCATGGAAATTCATATCGAAACGTTTTTAGTCTTGATGTTGAAAATTGACGCAATGTTAAGCAACAGTCGATCATGTAGGTGGCATTTGCAAGATTTTTCAGAACCTAAATTTAAATATGAGACATTTAGCAGATATTCCGAAAGCTCGAGCGATACTAGGTAAATTATTACATTATTTATGCTGATTCCAAATATAAAAGCCGGTGCACATATTTTCAATGTTGAGCCAAGCTTAGAATTACTGACAATTTCGTTAACTTGGGCTTAAGTAGACATATTTCCGATTCGGTTTCGTGGATTTTTACTTCTTTTGTGGAAAAGTGTGTGCAATCCTTAATGCTAAAATGTTTAGGGGAACTTAATTAGCAGAATTTAAAGCGGGGTCAACATGCAATATCGTTTACTATTTGTAACCAGAATGGGCATTCGATTCTTCAATGGGGCTCCGAGTTTTCCAGTAATACTAGGTAGCTATACATCCTTTATTTGTGCTACTTCTGGTTTTATAATCTCCCAGTCTTATAACGGTGGGAAATTGGTCTGCGAAAATTGCTATTACAACTAGATTACAAATGCCTAGATTCATGGCAAGTGAAAAAGTAGGTGGTTCACACGGCCCATGTTACTGTGCAATTAAGATGGTTTGCGAGGTTGTAAAATATACTAGTTTACTATCATAGGAGCATAAATAATGGTTTAGATTTGCAATAAACCAAAAACATTACCAAAGGCCTCTTTCAAGCAGTTGTTTCTACTTCAAAACGATAACTGAACAATTATTGAAAATATCAAGAAGTTATCAGGGTGGTGGTTTTGGGAGGGTAACTCATTTCACCAAAGCTATAACTTTCTAACTTATGGCCAACAAGATTCTCCGAGTATCCAGTCCGGCTTTTGAACTACAGATAAAAGACCAAGACTTCGTAAAAGGCAGCAAATTTGATTAAGTCACAAGCTTACACTAGTGCGAGAGAAATTGAGTTCAATATTATACATTCTTAATAAAAGTTGTGTTGTTAGAGTATAGGAATGCCTCGTCTTTCGCGGTAGAGAGGATTCGAGACCGCAAAGTAGTATAAAATATGTATTTAAATTTTTAAACTTTCCTTATACTATTAATAACAAAACATTAGGAGAACTGTTTGCTATTCCTGAAATTAGTAAGACAATTTTTTTAAATGATAACATCCGCGAAGTCATGAATTAGCTATAGTCGAACAGATAATAAGCGATGGATTGCGTTAGTAAATGGATTATAACAATAAAAATTCTTAAAGCGGAACACAAATGAAACATAGCCGAAAATTTAACAAGCGATATTGAACTTTAATTTAGAAACTGAAAGAGTAAATATTCTTCAATGATCAATTACCGGAAAATTTAGTGAAACTAAAAAATTGATTTTTTAATGAAATAAGTCTTAACGGTGATAATAAATAATCTGACCGTAGATTAGAATAAAATATTTAATGTGACCCAAGTGGACTTTAGTATAAACGCAAAGCAATCATCGAATTAAGAATTTAATGCGTTGTGTTATTCAACTGATATTTATAGACAACCCTGACGCGTTCTATGAATGGCTTGAGTTGTGTGCGTCGTATTTTCAACATAGTAGTTCTTATGAGTTTTAAAAATATTTTTGTCTTACCGTTTAATTCGCATAACATGGCCATTTATTGTGTTTTTTTGTTCTATTTCATACAACATTAATCTTATCCAAAACAGTACTTACCAAATCAAATAACCCAGAATCTAGCGCTTTGGTTTTAAGTTCCAGCATTATTTATTATGCTTTCTGGGATCGGCGTTTTTTATCTATTTACAGATTATGGACGAGGAATTGTTATCGACAGAACGTTTGAAGCTCAATGAATGTTGTACAAAACATTATTGCATTGAACAGTTACCAAACGACCCTGATGCGTGCATTGATACTGCCATATTATGGATAACCTCTGTGAAAAATATCTCGCTATCCATATTTTCGATTCGTTTCCTCCGTTTCGCTATAAATTTGAAGACCTTTCATGTACGTCATTTAAATCGTGTGGTGTGAACTATTTAGGTAAATGATTTAGTCTATTCAGAGTTTGCTGTGATTACACCAGCTATTTGATAGGTAATAAACAGATACCAATTATTTTGTAGGCAATGATTGTTGATAAAATATGCCGAAATATACGTGGCTGTGAACCTACGTCGCTATTTTCTATACTATGTGATTCACTGCCCTCAGATTATGTGGTTGACAAGTTGTCTCCAAAAATTCCTTCGGTTCGCATTGGTCTTGAAGCTCTAATCTACAATTTTGTGAGTTTAAGACAATTTACTCTGGACAACAACAACACGATGGTTTAAACAGCTTTACAAACTTCCAGGTATCTACGACTCCTAGAAACGCTTACAAAATTCAAGATGTTTTAAAGTTCTGGAGAAGGTTCCTCAAGGCCGTGGCAGCTTCAGAAAAGTGTGATTCGACGGAATTGCCTAAACTACTCAAAGTATGCTCGGACACACCTTTATTGATTGCTTTAGGAAACCCACATGCTTCTCCTTCATAGCCTCGACAAAGGTTAGCGATCTTTAATTTGTTACCACGACTTAATAGGCCTCCCGTCCAACATAGTTTACAGTCTTCTCAGGTTGTACCACAAAGCCACCGAGTTGATATTCTATGGCGACTGGAGATTCACTTTGCGCCCATCCCCATCATCGGTTGCTATCAGCGACCAACTACGTGCAGATCTCATTTCCCTTGCATCCAGTGCATCACTGAGTCGATTTATATCTCTTGAGAACTCGGAAGACATCTTTGACTTTGGGTCGAGATGCTCACGTCTCGTTGTGTATACCATCGCTCGTTTGCTACTTGCTTCAGGTATGTATATAGATTAAATTATTCAAAACAATCAGACGATATACAGTCTGGTTTAGCCGATCATTTGGCCTTTTCGGAGGCTGAAATCATCGAATTATTCCAAGACGATGACGTCTTACTCTTTCGGATGCTTATCACCCTTCTCCTGAAAGAGAATAAGGCTATCAAGGATGAGTAAGTTTTAGATGGAGTGTATTTTATTGCAATTCCTGTCCCGACTGTTAGTTCTGCCACTTACCTATAACAAAATCTCTGAACCTCTAGCTTGAATAACAAGTTATTATTAATTGGATTATAACAATAGTTTTCCCGATAGCTTGTTAAATTGAAAACTTCACTACTTTCAAAATCGATAAATCGATAGGAGCGAAATCGATAAATCATAGGAGCGAAAAGCTAAAACGAGGGAGTCGGCTAAATAAAGTAAACCCATGTAGTCCGTGAGATAGTTAAAAATGTTATTAAATAAAATTCTAACCTGAATCCGTTAATTTAATTTAAGCCCATTGTCTTCTAATTGACCATTGATGTCTCATGTGCGATGGAAGTTCCGTAAACGTGTTCATTCATTTCTAATTACTTTGGTTCAAGAAGGTGCTAGGAGTCTCCTTCAACCACAGTGCAAGCAAAGAGTAGTTTGTGATGGGACAAAGTTGATTAAGGAGGAAGGCGTTCACCCTCTTGGCTAGGAAGGTAATCGGAAAACTGAGTCCCAGTTACAGAGTTGATTCCTGTGATTAAGCGTTTTGTATTATTCGGACAACTAAAAATGGAACCTAGTCTGTAGTATCCAAGGGGCTACTTTGCCCCAAATAAGCAAAAGTTAGAAACTATGAGTTGATGGGTTAGGCATTCCACGACTTAGGGCAGCTACCAATGTGGGGGGAGGGGGTTCTTTGTTAATTACTGGATCCAAACGGACTTAAATCTGGCCGTAGTTTGTTTTCTACTGGATTCAGATTCCCCACTGTAATACCAAACAATTAGATATATTACTTGAATATTGGGTGGAGGAATTTATTCCTTGGCCAGGGATGAAAATTTCGTGAATGTAATGCAGACAAATAGACCCAGAACAAGCGGGCAGTATTTTGATGGCATTATCGGGAGGAAATATTACTGCCATTCTGGCATGGTCACTTTTACCATCATCTCAATTTGGTTACAGCCGCACAAACGATCTCAAACTGGCTTCGGCTCACAGTCTCTTTACCTGCCTGCTCGAATCAATTGACTACGACCGCTACACCCTCATTGACTGGCTCGTCTCGCCTGAGACGGACTGTCTGACCTACCTCCTGGCATACACGAAGCGTCTGGCAGCTGCCGCGGCAGCCGACGCTCGTTGGTGTCTACCGCCAGATTGGGAGAAGGAGAACGGAGACAGGATTGGTGAGTTTCTCACTGGATTGGTGAAGAGCCTACGGACACTGAGTGCATCCGGGTCCCTGCCCTTCTCACCGAACGCCCTGCTGGTGCAAATAAATAGAGCTATTAAAGCACTGAAAAGTGATTGATTGGAGAAGGAAGACGAATTGTATCCTTTGTAGATAAAATAAATGTGTATGATATTGCGTTAGAGTTCTGGAGATTTCAAAGGGAAATAAGCCTTTGCAGAATCGTAGAAAGGAAAAGCCTTATTCACACTAACTTATTTAAACAATTTTCTGCTTAGTAAATTAGTACGGTTTATGACTCTTCTGGAACTTAATCTAGGAAGGATTCTATGGGATAGTTCTTCTACAACAGCTCTAGTTGGTAAGATAAGGAATTCAGTAGAAAACAAACTACGGCCAGATTTAAGTCCGTTTGGATCCAATAATTAACAAAGAAGGAAAGAAACTGAAGTATTGCTAGTCAGAACTAGCAAAACTTCATGAGGCATAATATTTTTGGGAAAAATATTCGTGTAAGCAATTCTCCAGCTCAAGACCACAGAACTTAACCACCCCAAACGCTGTACTCAAAAAGGGCACACTAAATTATAAATTATATTAATACCATATCTAGACATCTGTCAAAGCGACAAACACATCCCAAATGCCCTAATTAACAGAATATTGGATACTACTATCCATTCCATGTGATTACTTACATATTTGCAAAGGCTTAATGTATACAGATAAATGTGCTTAAGAGATAAGATGTATTTTCGATAAATACTTGTTCAAAATTTGCACATTGTAGTTATTGAAATGAGTCCAATGCAAGATAATTGATCGAAATACGAAATTCTCAACTTAAAATTGCTATGTGCTAGAATGCATCTTAGAATTACATTCTACATACTTCTAGCTGTAATTCCATACCACTTGATAATTTTGTTGAATAAATGTTCAATTAAAAATGACGCTAGATTAAAATTTATTTCGACACTAATGCTAGGTATGAAAAATAAAGTAACACAAATTATAAATTTGCTAAAGAACTATGCTTGTTTAAACTTTCCTATTCTCCCTTAGCGCTTTTGTCCAACGTCATAGACGGTTTTATATCGTTCCATCCTGGTAGTTTGCATCATCCTAGGTCGTAAATAGGTGAGTCTTTTTTGCTAGTCTAAAGCCATATAAAGTTTGAGTTTATCGTTATCTCATTAGGACTTGTTCTAGAAATCCTGGCTTAGTGGTTATCACGTTACTCATGACCTATATTTGAAGTTCCAACGTCACCGTAGTGAAATTATTGCATGCATGATACTAGTGCGGTGTTTAAGCACTGAATTTCGGAAGTGTCCTTTTCTTACTTGGTTAGACCGTTACATTTGGCGGAATTAGTGGTCTTATAGTCCACGTTAATAATGCTTTTCCTTACTCTCCAGAAAAAGATGGGAGGCTTGTTCAGTCGATTGTTCGACCGACTCTTTGGTAAAAAGGAGATGCGTATTCTCATGGTCGGTCTTGATGCCGCTGGAAAGACTACCATCCTCTACAAATTGAAGCTTGGTGAAATCGTCACTACCATTCCAACCATCGGGTTCAACGTCGAGACTGTGGAGTACAAAAACGTGAACTTCACTGTGTGGGATGTCGGCGGCCAGGACAAGATTCGTCCTCTCTGGCGTCACTACTTCCAGAATACCCAAGGTCTTATTTTCGTCGTAGATAGTAATGATCGTGAGCGTTTGGTCGAAGCCAGGAATGAGCTGAACCGTATGCTCAGCGAAGATGAGCTCCGTGATGCCGTTCTGCTTGTATTCGCCAACAAACAGGTAAGACTAACGTTTCTTTGGTTATTTGCATTTCTAGGACTTGCCAAATGCCTGCCCGGCCAGTGAAATGACGCAGAAACTCGGTCTCAATTCTCTGAAAAATCGTCAGTGGTTCATTCAGGCAACGTGTGCAACAACTGGAACTGGTCTTTATGAAGGTCTCGACTGGATGGCCAAGGCCCTGGCAGACAAGAGCCGATAAATCCACCGACTCTCATCTACCATCGTGCGTGTAACCCCTTCCGGCAGACTTTCATTTTACCTTGTTTTGCACCATGTGGTTTTGCCTAATTATACATAAACAAGAAACTGAATGTCTCCTGCTTTCCTCCTCGTCATTAGCTGTGGTGGATGAGGCTCTCTCTCGCTGTCTGGCTAATCTGATTCACCGTTTCCATCCAAACTGTACCTATCAACGCTAGAAGTGTCTGTGTTCTGCATCCACCTGTCTTCTGTTCTTCGGTTATGAGTTCCCACCCGTCTTCTTCCGTCTTCTCTTCGGTCCACCACCCACTACCCATCAACTTTCTACAAGCACCCAGGCGGATGTAACCTCTCCACATCCCCAAACCTCCATCGTACCTGTATCTTGGCGACTTTTGAATAGCACAATGATGTGACTAAATACTCTGTCTGGTATCCTCCAGCCTCCGTTTGTTTCCTTATTATGTTCATTCTGCCTCAGCTTCTCTGGGTTCGTCGTTCTGGGCCATATTGGCTTAGACTAGTGCTTTCTACTGGTTAGATTGTCATTTCGGGTCTGATTCCTTAAATTGTAAATCCTCTGATCCGATCGAATTGATCTATCGTAGACTCAAACCTCTTGCTTTTTGTTTGGTTCGTGCACTCGTTTTTGCTACGGGCGCATCTGGTGTTCTCAATTAACGAATTGGACTTTCGTCCACTTGGATTCGAGGGCAGGCTTGGCGGTGCACTTTGGATCTACTCTTGTTTATGTTCGCTTGCGTTGTGTCAGTGTAGCTTGCACGTTGGGTTAGGTGGCTGTTTTTTAAGTGTAAGGGGTTGTGTTGAGTAATGCGTTAAAGAATGCACATTCGTGTGGCATATTGGTAAGAACGTGTAGTAGCGGTGTGGGCATGCTTACCATTTTTATGTTTGGAACGGCCTTTCTTCAATCTTCTAAGATTTATTTGAGGCATAGGGCTTGCTATTCGCACCAGTACCCTATTAAAATTTTTCAGAAACCCTGTTGTCGCGATTGTAGAAATTTTTATTCATTGGATTGGAGTCCTCCCAACTTTTCATGTGGTTGAGTCACTGAGAGGCTCACATGCTGCTCTCAGCTTCCTGATTGGCTGGCGCCAGTTATCGGCGGCACGTTCAATTTTGTAACTTCCAACGTGGAACGTATATGACACTAATCCCCAGACTTTGTGCTTGCATGAACTTTGTGTGTGCTGCACTCATCGATCGATGACCTGAGTGTAGATATCGGAGGTTCCGACCCGCATTTATATGCATGACCCCAAAAGTGTTCTCACAGAAGAAAACTCAGCTTGTAGGGGAATTTTTTATTGATGTGGTGGTAGTATGCCTTGCTGTCCACGGAAACGAGTCATGTGGTATCAATAATGGAGCTAAAGCGCGTAGACGTTTTGGCTCAGATGCACCCTCAACGCATTAGAGAAAAAAGAAGACAGCCAAATTTCGCAGGCATGAAAAAGCAAATAATTAACCATCGAGATAAGAGTACTAGTGGAGTACCTTCAACCTAGAGACTGTGTGCATGACCAGGTTTCAGTGACTGGCTAGCATTTTCGATCTGCGATGAACTCGAGGAATTACAATTATGCAATTAAAAACGGTAATAAAATGAGGTTCTTCAGTCCTTTGTTAACCACTATGCCCCACTAATAATTTCTACTCTATCTTAGCTATTCACGATGAAGCCAACGAAAGATCTCACCCAGTTCCTTAACGCCTACGACGTCAACAAAAGGCAAGAGCCAGTCCAAACGGAGGGACCCGTTCCTGTTATAGAAGACTACCCCAGTTTTTATGATCACATCCTGTGGCACAGGATTGTGACACACCTAGCCTAGAGTGCTGATTTACGATTAGTCAAGGTAATGCGAAACTGCACTTTCGGGAGCTCTTTTTTTACCATCTGCATTAATTATTTTTTCCTATGGGGTGAAGATCGGGAACGCAGATTTTGAAATTGTTGTCAACTTTTGACCCAATACATTCAAAACTGGTTTAGCTCAGTCTATGCCCTTCTTGAGTTGAATTACAGTATTTTCTTATAACATGAGGTTGCACCTTTCGAATTAAGCTGACCACAAGAGGTGGCAATTACAACAGTCCTAAAATGTCGATAAGCAACCTTTTTTGTAAGAGTTTCACAAGTCATCTATTTCGATTATTCTAAAAAGATTTTTCTCGTCCTTAAAAACTTATTGCTCATTTTCTGTTATCTTTCTTGTGACTGAAATCGTTTAATTACATAACAGAACAGAAGGAAATACAGCAAAACAGTCAATGAAGCCATAGGGTTCCTTTGGTGGAAAAAATCTTGTGTTTTTGATGAAATAAACTGCGAAAACAGCCAGATTTCTCCAGCGATCGAGGAACGCCCAGTTTAATGATAAACAGATTGGTTAGATTTCACTACCAACATCAGAATATGAATTGCTTTTATTAATCACAATGTTTAGACATTTAATGAAAAGTTTATGTTTTTTATAAGCATTAACCTATTTGCTTTATCTTGGAACTCATAAACCACAATTTTAAATCGCTTTTAATAAATCGATTCCGCAATTACGGGAAATTCACGTTTTAACATTCGAGTATACACAATTTATTTTCAGTCTCTTGTTGATAAAGAACAAAATTATGTGCCTAAAATAAACGCAATTTTTCTTGCGAAGAACTCGCGTTCATATTGATTTCCTGCGTAACGAAAAGCCGTGATTCACCCCATCTGCCGTTGCAGAATTAGCTAGAGGCTTTAAGTGTTCGTAATTGCACTGCATCAGAGGAGACTATGGCGCTCAAATTGATTGCTAAACAAAGGAGGAGGATGCCAAACTTTTCCGTCTATTCGTGTGCAACAGATATCGACCAGCCCTTAAAGAAGACTCGATTCTTTTGTTAAATAGTTTCTTCGCAAAATGATGTGCGTTTCCCTGGTTCATTTGCCATAATTCTCCCCGGGATTGCTCTAATTTCCGTATCTTTATCCCGGCATTGTTTTTATGCATTGATGATCTCGAATCCAAAGATGATGGAGAGCTTGTAGTCTCTTTTATGAGTTTTCACAAAAATAAACCACGGTATCGCCATTCGCGTGCATTTTGAAGGAGGAAATGCGATCCAATGTTACGTCCGCTGGGGATTCCTGAACAGAGGCACCTGGATTTCCCTCTGAGAGTAAAACAACTCGATTCATTTAAGCAAATTTTGGGTTTATTGCATTGTAAAACAAAATTTAATCAGGTTAAAGGAATCTTAACATAAAAGAATGTTCAACTCCATTGGACATTCTAGAATTCTATTTAAATTTATTTCAATTTAAGGAAAATAAATTTCGGACAGAACTTGTGGCTAGACCTGAATAGACTGGTCACCGTTAGGGTGTTGACTATGTTCGTTTCTCAGAATCTTGGTCTAACCGAGTTGATTAATATATATTTATTCATGAACATCCAGGGTGTTAACGATGAATTACAGTATCTCCAGAAAAGAGATAGCTGTTGTTAAATAAAACAGTTAAAAAGATTAATACAAAATTCAATAGACATGGGAATTTGCCCTATTTCCAAAGAAATTCACTCCAAATAGCAACTACAATTAGAGCCTCTCATAGTACGAATCCGACGCAACCCGAAACAATTTGGGGAAAGGTGATTTTACGCGTTCCTTAAAATTGAAGGCCTTTTTTTAGTACTGGCACGATGACGATTAGTGCCTTTCTCAAAAGCTGCGCCCATTCACAACAGTCCACCGGCGGTTTAAGATTTGGGAGTAGCAGCAAAAATTGGCCGGAAGTGTACAGGAAGTAGCGGAGTTCTTCCTTGATTGCACGCAACGATACCAAGGTGGTCTAAAATTTCCCTACATATTTTCGAAGAAATATACCGTGAGAGCTTGACCAGATCGTCTATTATGGTACTAAATTCTTCTAACCACATCCACCTGCATTCAGGGAATCATGGAACAGCGACCATAATATCTTTGTTTTGGTGATGACCGGTTCTTGTACTCATGGCACATGCTATTCTCTTCTACGGTAAATAATACGAGGGGCTTCGGTCATCATCCATTCTCTTTACTGTCATCACCTATATGGGTGGAGAAGGTTTTAAATTTTTGCATGAATCGCGTTAGCACATCTGAAAAAGCAACAAACAATGTACCTTTCTTGACAGACAGCGATCGCTTTGTGTGAGTAATGAATCCTCGGCTGATGCGAGGTAAATCGAATTCTCTAACCCCAATTTTCGAGAACTGTCATAGCACTTTAAATATATTCGGCTCCCTCAATCTCGAATTTTAAATAGCAGACCTGCGAACCATCGAGATGAGAAGTGTTTTGCTTCTGGTATTGGGTGTGACACCACTACTAATATTGACGTCAAACTACGCTTAAGATTGGCGTGGCTGCCGAAATCTTGATAGATGAAATGGGAAATTTCCCGCCCCCGACTTTGTGACTTGCATTTCAAACGCGTCTCCATTCGTTTTCACATTTGTGCCAGGCGTTATAAGTAAAATTATATAAGATTACAAAAAGAAAAATAATTTAGAGATAAACCAAAATTGTAATAGGTCTGATTCGCGGACACTTTGGGCTAGTTGAGTCGGTACGCTAAATGAGATGTGAAATTTTGTTTTGGTGTAAAATTAAAAAATCGATTCGGCCTAAGCACTAAATCGGAGTAGGTTGCCTCAAAATAATAGTGCTATTTTGAGTTCCCATCGATTTATTCAACACTACAATGGATTTTAATTGATTAAAAGGCAGTTTATAGCAAAGGAGATCTAGGAGAATACTTTCCAGGATTCTCGATGAAAAATCAACTTATAATCGGATGAAATTTCAATTTCGATTCTCATTTTTAGCACCACATTAAACTTACTGGAGGCAAATAACCCTCTGATTTCCCAGACAAATGGAATGTCAGTGATATTTAGCAGATTTTATGCACGATGGTAATTAGCAGTAGATATGAAAGCTACACTCGGGGAACGCCCTTTCAGTCATTTTCTTCCAAAACAACACACAGAATTCAGTGCATTGGCATTAATAAACGGAAAATAGAGAAGTAGCTAAAATCAACTGAAAACCTTCAAATAATTATCCCCAAGGGATTTTTAAATGCTCTTTTTAATAGGCTGGAATGACAGATGAACCGAATTCTTCAACCTCTACCAAAAAAGCTCGTAGCACTCAATGAATGACGGATGTACCAAGGTCGAAAATTAATCAGCGACATCTTTACGGCCTTACCAGTCCTCTCACTGTTTGGCATCCGCCGAACTTCCCAGATAGACTTAAGAAAGTAAGGAAAATAAAATTTAACATGAATTTAACATGACGACGCTGCAACTTTCTGACTTTGAACAAATCCAGGCACACGATGAAGAGTTTGGACTTTGCTACAGCGAGTTAGTTTCGTAAATATCACTTGAATTCAACAGTTGAGGCCACTCCATGGTCCTTATTGACATTAAATGGATAGAAAATGGGAAAAAAAGTTTCTTGCTGTGCATAGGTATAGATCCAAGACTTCTAGCTCCGTGTTACGTCTGATTGAACCTGTGGTTAATTTGAGTAAATCTCCTTGTCTACTGAAGAATAATTTCCATAAGCATTAAACTCTTCTCTTAAATCTCTCAAATTTGGTAGCAAGCCACCACTTTTTCCTCATGGGTCTGCCAAACCCATAGTTGCTAATTAAAACGCGATTCATTTGCTGATGGAAAAGGCCTTTTAGCCAATAGGATTTTTCCAATGATATCGATCAAACCATGCAAGATTCCAAGACCTCTGCCCTATTGGCTTAACATCAACTCTCACTTCTTTGGGGAGTCTGAGCACATTGTGACCTCCAAATGCTAAGCTAAGAATTCTCTCTTTGCTTGTACGTAAGCAATAAACTAAGCGTGGGCTGCCACAACTGACGTGTCTGCCGATGACACAAAACCCTTAGTACTTAGTGTGAACCTGACATCCACGACTGATGAAAACACCAGCCCACATGCCACAAATGGTATGGAGTGCAGTGCATTTGTGTAGCAAACACCAAATATCAACAGAATGTAAAATGTATATTTATAATCATTGACTTCAAATTTCAAAATGAGACATAGACTTGATGCCAATATTGGACCATCTGATGAGTCCACATATTAACAACCTCATTAAAACAAGTATTGTAAAAGTCATTTGGTTTTGATTAGAAGAACTCACAAGAGTCTGTTTCAGACTCCTCCTGATGCGTTTTAAAAGCTGCTTCTTCCAAATGATTTCGTAATCCGAAGTAGCAAGGTTGAAGAATAAAATGGATGAGGCATTTTCTCCCAACAAGGTTCCTCGATCTTTAGTGACGTGATTTCTGCAGTGTGAGGCATTTGTTCTGGTGAAACACCGCCACTGTCTACGACGCTCAACATTTCGGTAAAAGATCCAGTCACAGTTCGTCTACCCATCAAAAGTTGTGATACAAGCTTTCGAGAGTGGGGAGAAGAGCAGATTTCAACCAAAAAGTTGTTTTTTGTTCTTAGAGGCACCCATTTTCCAAGCTTAGATACTTTTACAAGTTTTTGAAGATAACAACGCGGCTTCTCCTGCTGAGTTACCTTTCTTAAATTTATAAAACATTATATTCTTCAAACGAGTCATGGGTAAGCAATTTTTGTTTTTTTTTTCCCAGTAAAGCAGAACTTGCCCAGTTTCAAAGTATTTAAAAAAAATAATGCTCGTGTCAATTAGATATTATAAAATGGTCTTTAAATTTCGTTCAATTTAAAAGGCACAATTATGACAGAAATTATGCGGTGACTTAATAAAATGATTGCGAAGAGAGGTAAGACGTCAACCCAATGCGCTGAAGAGAAGCCGAGGAACCATCAGGTTGCTCCATGAGGTTTGTTCGAATTTTACATTTTAAAATGAACGAAATTTGAATGTTTTACAATATTGAATACATCAGGATGCATTTATATAGGCCAAGTTTGGCTTTAAAGAACAATAGAAATGAAAATTTGTTTAAATAGAACTTTGCTATCATGGAGGTTTCAAAGGATGGAAACGATTCACTCAGTTTATGGAGAGGAACGTGTGAATGAATGGACTTGAGAAAAATGGTTTGTGAAATTCAGAACTGGAGGTTTCAGTTGAGTTTGATGACAAGCTGCCTCTTGAAGATACAGCCCTTGCAGAAGCTTAGCCTGTTTTATCAGCTAAGTTGGAATTGGCTATTAAGCTTGGTTCAACTGTCATAACCATCTTCCAAAACTTGGAAATTGGGCGCTTACCCATGAATTTTCTGAAAGCGATCTCAAACTGCGGGTTAACACCTGCTCCTCTCTTCCTCATTCTCGCCAACTGGTGTCACATTGCTGGTGGATAGATTTGTGATCGGCGAAATGCTCATCGTCGTAGACAGTGGCCAAGAAAGGGACTGCATGGGAAAAAGGTACCTCTATCAATCTGATGGGATCAATAAGGACTCACCAATTTCGAAACGGGACCACCCAATGCAGCAACTACCAACGCTCGAATCTTTCGTTAGCATTTAGACCGCTTGAACCAGTCTCTGAGGAGGAAAATAGACCTGCTTTGGTGATTTGAAAAGGGGTGGGGATGTTTCACAAGAACAATGCACGACCCACCCCCACACAACAAGAATGACGGTCACAAATGCTCGAAGAGGAACCTGGTTGGGAGAACATTCCCTATTCACCGTATTCTCTTGACCTTGCTCCTCCTTCAGAGTGCCATAATGTGCTTCGTAGATTACAAAATCATTTTGAAGAAGGAGCTTTTGTAAAGGTATTGGTAATCTTGTTAAGAGGTCAAATGAATTCGTCGGTAATCAGGGAAAGTTCAGCGGTGATTAGATCTTTAATCATATATCACATTAGGTCAGAGAGAACTTATTGGGTGACCTGATATAACCTAAATCTCTCCAAGTACCAGTTGATGAGAGTTGAGTAAGTTACGAAGCATCGAAATAATGAGATAGCGGCGTTGCACAAACAGAAAAGAATTGCTGTGAATCATATATAGATTTTTCAGGTGATTCTTTTTTATGGGCTCGGTGCCACAAACTAGCCAGTAATCCAGATATAAATAAAAATTAACCCAACACTAAAAACTGCAGGAACTATGGCAACACTTATCTACATATTGCTGGTAGAGTAAGAATTGATATTTTGCGCTATTCATGACTTTTACATCAGTGAGAAGGCTTTGAGCGAAGGATGAATGAATTCAAAACACTTTTAATATATCGGGACCTTAAAGTAATGATGTAGGAAATCCGAAAGTTCTCAACTCTTTCTGGAGCAAGAGATGATCCATTTACTACCATATTAATAATAACTCTTTTCTCCCATAAGCAAGAAATACGTTAGTTATGTGCTTAAAACAATAACTTAGAACCCATCGTGCTTATGCTTTTTTGGATTCACTTGTTAGATCTTCCAATGTGGTTGTTGGCTTTAGAGCAATTATAGCAATTAAAAATAAATTCGCTCTACTTAGCAATTTTCAGTAAAATGCAGTCAATTATTTAATTAGTCAAATGCCCATGTGACTAATAATGAAGGGATTTCGTGCTATAGGACAAACTAATAGCAGGAATAGTAAGCTCTTTGCCAAAGAGTAAATTTTAAAAATTGATCCAAAATAGAGTCCATGAAACACTAACAAAAAGGCTCTTTTAAAAATTGCATAAATATGATTAGTATAAGTCAATTTTGAAACAAGGAATTCCGAACAGAGACTACGCATTATTTTCTAAGTAAATCCGCTTTTTAAGAACAAAAGCTCTTTTTAAACCCTAGAAAATTGTATGGAATAAGAGCCATGAATAATGGGATCACCAAATAGATACAATTTTACCTTTCTTGAGTAATAGTTCGAAGAAGTAATTAAAATGCTTTTTCCAGGAAACACAAATCCACTGATCTAATTAAGCAAACTAAACTTTAATTAAAACTAATATTTTGGCTCCATTCTGTTTGCTTTTTACCTCATTTTCCCAAACCCATCGATCGGTAAGTCAGTATGGTGTGTGAGCACATTGATAACACATTCCAGGAGCGAGAAACAAGAGCTACTGCAACTTGACCTCGACCCCTTCGTTAGGTTTGGCTGCAGCTCACTCAGATGTGCGTGCGTGCCTCATCTGTGCCAGCAACAGGGTGGCACCACCACCAGCACGGCCACCAAACGACCCATCAGGGTGCCCCTATAAGCAGCTCCAGCGGCTCAATCAGGCCCGCCACTTTTGAGATCTACGAGCCAAAGACAACATGTGTGGCAAGGTGCTCTTCCTAGTGAGTTTCCAGTAAATGTTGTGCAAACTTTGAACTGAACCACACAGAGCTTCGTTAAAAGGCTTGGGGTATTTTTCATAAAGAGCATTAGTTGGGCTTTAAAATTTTATGCTATCTTCTCATTTTACTTCCCTTGTGGCCTTGACTCTCCAGACTTTTGTCGCGAGTTATAGGCGATTTCAGAAGCTTCTCCCACAGATCGGTTCTCCTTTTCAAAGTTTTATTGTTCCCATAAGATAATCACATTAATTTCAGCACAGGTTTTTCGGATACTGGAATAGCAGCTCTGGGTGATAGAGATTTAAACTCCGTTTGCCCTGGATTATGGACGATGCATCTACATTTGGTGGTAAAGTCAGAAAAATATTGCAAAATTGAGATTCTATGGACTCCTCTTTAACCCTTTTTTCCATATGAATGATAAATACTGACTTTAATTTGTGAAAATTGAAGAGACGCATATCAAGTATGCAACTACTGTATTCCACGATTTTATGGCTTCATTGTTTTTAAAATGTTTTGTAAGCCTTAATTTTACAGAAGTAGAAGAAGAGTTAGTAATTTCAATTTTGTTGAAATTGGTGCTACAAAGTCTCATTTTTTGCAAAGGAAATTTGTGCTCTTGTTATTATGATACCGATATAACCCAATTATCCTGTGTGAAAATTGATTAGTTTAATTAGAGTCTAATTAAAATTATGTTGGGGGTGACGACTTCGACAGACTTTACTAAAAATCTCTCTATCATTTTGCATTTGATAAAAGCTTTTGATTTTTTATGACTGAAAAGACTGAAAATTATCCCTCATGTTCATATTTTTTGTAGTTATGAAAGTTTATTTGAAAAATGAAACTTAGATTCATGATAACTGATTTTATTTATAAGATATCGATTTTTTTAATAATAGAAACATTACCTGTACAATTGTTTCACTTATGTGACTGGATATTCTTATTTTATTGGATGATAATTTGTGGAAAATAATATAAATTTAAAACTGATTATTGTTAGAAAGTAATCAAACTGAAATACACGACAATTTCCGCATTGCCTTGACAACCTTCTCAGGTGTTAAATCTAAACATATTCGTTTATATTCCACTATTTGTAATAACTAACTGACCCATTTTTCCCTTAAATTCGTCATTGGTCCAATCCATTAGGCTTATTAACCAATAGATCGTTTCCTGTGTGGAGGTTTCATAAAAAATTTGACTTCAGTGTAGTGGGTACAAATCTACATAGATTTGAGTTATATCGACCTAAATCTCATTATTAATACAGAGGATCAATTTGTAGAATATTCTAGAGAATATGCAAGACTATTGTACAGGAGCATAAGAGTTACGTTTCATGTTGAAACCTGAAACCGGTGTGTTTTGTGGTCCCCAGTAAGGCGATTCTCTCATCGTTCTCTATTGATATCGATTCACCGTAAAATATGGGATAGCAACGGAATAAATTATCACTTGTTAATAAAAAGAAGTGAGGATGCTGTAGTTATCATTTTAAACTAGATTTTTTAGTTGGTACTAAAAATGTTCTCATACCCCATACCTGGAGTTGCTAAACAATCGACATCGAGTTACAGACAGTATTCTCAACCCGTTTGTTTCTTTAAAGCGAAGGATATTCACACATAAGCTACTGATTTTTGAGAAATGAGTGAATTTAATTCGATGGATCTAATGAGTTCGGTTGAATTCTTGAGAATGCACTAGGATAACCATAATCCCGTCTCCATCATTTATTTATAAAACTAAAATGACCTATTGGAGTTTAAATTAGACCTAAAAATGGGAAATTAGTTTATTTTGTCGTTTTAAATGATGACAACCTTTTTTCACTGGTAATTTAAATATTAATGTCGATTTTATGAATATTCAAACGTTGATGGTACGTACTTCATGGGTGAGCATTATCTATTAAAAGTCATCACTCAAATTGTGGAATTTTATGAGTAACCACAGGAGATGAAGGAGTTGAGTCCTTAGTGGGTAAATCGATCGACGAATTTCCAACCCCTTTGGCCTTCTACTAATCTTTTTGGCACCGTGATTGACTAAAGTACGCCTGAATGATGCCTAATAGATGGGATCGTGATTCCTCGTGCCCAATTAAGTCACAGGGATCCCAAAACTTGGTGGCTACTACGAACTATTAAACACCACGTGTCTAGAGGAACTTTATATAATCGATACCCACTGCCTAGAATACCGTTTAGTTGATAGGGAAACTAAAGGTGAGCCCCCTTTAGAGATCTGAATTGTCTTTGTCTTCTTCTTCAGTCCTTATTCAATATGTGCATGGGCGGCCCTTATCGGAGGAGGAAGAGGAAACCGAGGCCGGGTTACAGGAGGAATTTTTTCCAGGCCATCCGAGACCAAATCCCCTTCATGAGGAAAGCACCGGGTCCCACCTACGTGACACCTGACTGATGAGGCTACCGCGTTCTCCTGAGGCAGCTGTAGATACTCATCAATCCCCCAAGGATCCCACTCACCCCTCCCATCCCCCTACCTGGTGATGTTTGAAAATTCTTTTGAGTAAACAGCTTTGTATGTGAACGAATTGCATTCATTTGGTGAAATGAGCTAAAAGCTTTCTTCAGCTAGAAGGCGAACCTGATGACTGTACGAAGCAGCAATACGAATGGAATCGATATTATAATGCAACAGAATATCAAGGTTAGATACACAGAGGGTCATTTGGTTTAATGCATACCTCCCATAAACGTACTGACTAAACAAATATCCTTTTTTAATGTTAAAGATAAGACCAAGTACAATATTTGCTACATCTCAAAAGAAATTATGTATACTCATTATCAATTCATCCCATAAGTATTGCTCGAATTTTGCCTTTTTAAATTCCGCGAAGTTCAAAGAGTATTTTTATAATGTATAATAAAGTGAAACATTATTTTTATGTTTAAATGCATTGAAATGGATCGAATTTTGTTTTACAGAACAACAAAATTAAAACAGTATTACTAAAACCCTGCTTACATGGAAGTACCCAAGAATCATTTGAGGCACTTGTATGAATTTGAGAAAGGAAACTCAGCAGCCAAAGAAACGGCCAGAAACACTCACCTTTAGTTAACAAAGAGGAATGTGTGAATGAAGGAAAGATGACTTTCAGGATGATGAAGATGGAACGGGACGACGTTCAGTTGAGTCTGATTATAGGCGGTTTCTTGAAGCAGCGGCCCCTGAAGAAGCTTATCCTTCCTTATCAGTTGAAGGGAAATTGGCAACTGAGCCTAGTTTAAACCAACTCCATCTCTAAACTTGGAAAGCCTCCTAAGCTTGGAAAAAAGGGGCCTCATGAATTTTGTGGAACAAATCAGTGAAAATCCACCCTTCTCTCCATTCTGGCCTACTTGTTTTATTATTTTTGGTAGCGAAAAACGGATCTTTTGTCGAAATTTTAAGTGGTGGAGGGAAAAACCCGAGCCACAGCCTCAGCCGAGAAGGGAACTCCATGGGAACAAGGATTATCTATCAATCTTGTGGTATCGCCAAGGTGTAATGTACTTCGAATTGTCACCACTTAGTTCAGCGGTAATTAATGTTCACATCTACTGTCATCATTTAGGACTTTTGAAGCAAGCTCAGAGGAATAAAAGACCTATTCTAGTGAATCGAAACGAGCGCCCTTTCATCAGGCCATTGCACTACCCCACGCAGCAATAATCACGACACAAAAGAATAAAAGTAGAACATGGTTGACTAAGAAATATTCATCTTAATGTTTCGCGATATTTGTACGAATTCGTCACAAAAGTCATTACACTCTATCCGAACAAGAGCGAATTAAAACAAGTAGTTTTATTTCTATTTTATTTGATCTCACTACCTCTGTAAACAGCCTCATGTAAGCGCGTAAAATTAGCATTTAAGGATTGTGATTACGTTGCAACAAAAATTATTTGGGATGTACGTATGTAGCTCCAAGTCGATCATTGGCTATGGGCCAACCACGTCCCTCTTTTATTGGTCCACATTCTGTAAATGATATCGTGCCTGGATCGTTTTTAAAGGCCTAATTTTGTGGCACAGGGCTTTACAACACCTCAATCACAGGAATAATTGGCAAAATAATTTTTAGTTTCACTTCTCCGTCAGTGACAACAAACGATCTGAACCTTCACTTGTATCTAAATCACGCTCGTCGACATTAAAATTGCGACTTTATGGACGCCGCCTAATGCTTTTACCAGAAAACAACAATGAGGGTAAGCCCGCAGCATACACCGGATAATTGTAATAGGAACCGCTAGACTCTCGAGGCTAAAGGAAAGTAACGGAACAGACTGTTTGCTCTGATTACTGTTCCTTGAAATTTCCTATGAAGTCTGCAAAAAACAGTGAGGAGATCGGGTTGAATTCACATGCTTCCTACGTGGAATTGCAGAACATTGTAATTAAGTGCTAGATAAAAAGGCTACTCGAATCCTGGTCTTCCCTAAACTCCCATATCTTAACTAGCCGTTGGTCTATAGGGGCTTATAAGTGGACACTGTTGTGGCTGATAGCTACTCTTAAATTCTTTTCCTAGGCGAGTCAACAACCCAGATAAGCTGAAGGGTCCAAATACCAAAGGAAGAAGAGAAGGGAATATTAAGATTTATTTGGCCTGACACATGGGTACACAACTTGGCCACTTAGAATAGGGGTGATTCAGGTGTTCCTTTTTAACTCCCTACTTAAACGAGGGTAGAATTAACGCACCCTTTCCCATAGAGAATGTAAAATCAACCTTAAGGGAGGCTTTTATTTCGAGTAGACCACTTTGACGACGCTTGTGTGGCTTCCGATAGATTGATGGCGTGTCCCCAAACAAAATTCCTTCAACTCATGCTTTTACGAATAATCTCAACTGCTACCGAGTGAGCATGGGACACCGGAAGCTGCACACGTGTCTTGGCAACGAACTCACATGCACACACACACACACTCAGGACTTGAGGTAACATTTTTTCTCTACACTGATCCTTCCTTCCCCCCTTCCACCCAGTTCGTGGATGCAACGCGAATGCCTACGGCAAATACACACACCTCGTGCACACACACACACACTAGCTAAGTTAACTAACACACACAAAATCACCCTATGCTAATTAGGAGGCCTCGGGTGTATACAAATTTAATTCACGCAAATGCTCAGATTTATCTCTGCACAAGATACAGATGCTCCATGGCGAAAGGAGCGTACATTAATAATTTATCACCTCTGGGAGGTAAACTTTCTCATGCCTCTTTCTCCTCCTCCTCTTCCTTAGGCAAAACCTAACATATTCACCCCCTCCATTTATGGTCTTGAAGATACCAGATTTTATTGATTGTTTTTTGAAAACTATGGACCACTACTTTTGTCAATTCTCTATCTAGCATCTCGTTCTAGTAGTCTTTAAGATCACAAAGTATCTACGCATAAGAAGGGAGAGTAGGATTGGGAAGGTGGGGGTCTAACTGCGAGCCCAAGTGTACAGTAATCCCTCGCTACTTCGCTGTTTGACTACTCTAGGTTCACGACTTCCATTCGGACGATATTTCAGGAAAAAGGAACTGTACTGCCCTCACCGGCGATGGTGTGAAAAAACATGGAAAGAGGAAACAGAGTGGGCATCTGGTCATCCGACAAGTTTTGTCAGAATTATGACTAAATATAACAAGTGGAGAAGTGTTACGTTAAACTATAGATTCAATCACCAATGCATTACCCCAATTATCTATCTTGTATTATCAAGCCTATTAAAACCTTCATTCTTTCGGAATTCTTTTGGTTTTCATTCAAAAACACATAAATGTTGGCTTTGACCACATCCTCCTGCTTTGCGAAAGCCGTTCCTTCTAAATGATTTGTAACCCACGAAACAAAATTCAAACTGAAGATGGAGCAAAGTCCTGAGGGATTTCTCCCATGCAAGTACATCGATCTCTTGTGACGCAATTCTTGCTTGGTTCAAGCTACCTAATAGCTGTTGACAGTCGATTTGGGCATTAATTGTTGCTTCATTAGATGGTAACAATTCAAAGCGGATTATTTCTTGGCAGTCCAATCAGATTTAAAGAGAAACCTTTTCCTATGAAGCTCCCTTCTAGGAAGTGACTGTGGCTGTGGCTGGGGTCTTCCCCATGCTTACGAAATATCCACTGTCTACAACGATTAATATTCTGTAAAAGATCCGTTTTTCGCCTGTCGCCAGTCACAAGTCTCTCCACGAATGGAGGAGATAAGAACAGATTTAAAGTTTAGGAGCTTTTCCAGGATTTTGAAGGTGACAATGAGCAAACTCAACCGATGAAGTAGATAATGCCTCTCCAAGGGCTGCAGACTATCATCAAACTCAATTTGTAGTCGTCCAATACGATCTTCGTCTACGTGGAAGGTGAAATCTTCACTTATGAATTACTAAAACCATCTTCAGCACACGTTGTTTCATAAACTAAATGAAAGTTTCTAGCCATTTCTTCGACTATTGCTGTTTCCTTACTTTCTTTAATCCATAAAACATGATGCGCCTGTTTTAGTCAAGGAAATTTTAAATTTCATTTTTTCAAATGGAAAATTGATCAGTTCAAATGTATCTAAACATAAATATAATGTTCAGGTTCATTCAAAATGTCAAAGATACTCTTTAAACATCCTTCATTTGTAACAGATCAATGAGGACGAAATTTATGGGTGACCTAGACACACCAAGGAAATGAGCTGAATGAGCTGCTTGAGAAAATGGGAAAAAAATGAATTTTTGCATTGTCGAAGTAATTTCTTCGAAAGAGTGAGCCATTACTCCACTTCCAGGAAAATTCCCACGAGTTACTAGTGATCACCCACTTAGCCCCAAGCTGACCTCTACTTACTGTGGCGCCTGGGGTTAGGGTCTTTGGTTCTCACATTTCTCAGGAACTCTTTGAGCATTCTATTCATTTATAAATTGGCATATTCTGGGAAAGCGATTCTAGCTTTAAGGCTGTTTCAGTAATAACTCATTCAGAGGTCTCTAGATTGGAAGAATTTCAACTCGTTTTAGCAAAATTGATCTCACCTTACAGTATTTAACTTATAGTGGTAATGATATCACTCAAAGTAAAGAATCATCAAATAAATTTTTGAGTGTATTCTCTAGCTGTTGATGAGATAACTCCTTGGGTTTCTATTGATCCAGAGGCCGGGTATCAAATCCAAACGGACTATCGATTGAATGCACTATTCTCTTGAGTGAAAATGAAACTTATTCTACCCTCTCGAAATTAGTTTATTTTATCTTGGCAGAAAATCAGTTACCACCTAAGATCCCAATGGTTAATTGTCATTTCAACAGAAATCCAGGTATATTAAACACCCATGGCCTATAAATAGACATCAAACATTAGGCATGCCCTACCAATTACAAAAGTTGCAACTTTCAAGTAGACCTCTCAAAAACACCAAAATAATTTCGACAAATCCAGAGTATGAGATTATTTAATTTACCCCTCTTTCAGTTCATAACATGTTTTCAGCCCCAGTCTTTGCCTTTGTTTTAATTGAATCAGCCCAGCACGCGAGCGAGGAACTGACGCGTTCCAACCTGTGCCCCTTAGCCCCATGTGTGCGCTATGCCTTTGCTTTACCTGAGAGCCACTTTCTGGGGTTATAAAGGCATAGCATTGCTTTTTTACTAGCCTGAGTCATGTTGCTCAAACTTGGATTTCAGGCTTGAATCAGCTGGCAATAAAAGAGAGTACACAATGAATTAGACCATCAACATGTTCTGCGAATTTACACTTAAATCGGGACTGTGGGCGTACTGCTTTTAACTAGTTTTGCCTTCCCTGTTAGGTCAACTTTCAGCATTCATCGTGCAGAAGTTAGCTTAAGCATCCTGATGAATGGACCGATCGAAAGGAAGTCGCACTAAGGTCTCTAGGGTAAACAGTGACCAATGGAGAGGGGTTTGCCGCTTAGAAGTGAACGACCTCTAGTGTTTCAAGAGCAACAAAGGACCAAGACCCTAGTTATGCATTCAAATTTATATAGAAAACGATTATCCAAGCTCTGGGATTCTAGATAGATCTGGTTTCTTCTGATAGATCAAGCTAATTAATGGAAACGGGGCGGAGGGAGGTTGCTAAAGAGAAACATTCGATACCTTCGACAGGCGTGAATTCGATCGAAAGGAGATGGTGCAAATCGAGAGATTCGTTTTGGAAGCTCTACCCAAAGGTTTCATTCCGGACCCACGCCAGCCCACTTTTAACGTTTTGACAGGTAAAAACCTGAAGCTAATATACAGATAATTTCCATCAGGATTTAAAAAATCAAAATTTTCGGCAATCAGATGTAGTATCCATATCAGTCTTAAAGAAGAAATGTAGTTTATAATCCCATGAATGATGTTAAATACAGTCATTTCCTCAGCTCCTTACCTTATTTGCGTAACCAGTGCGTGTTAGCAGCTATGAGATGCTTTATAAATAGGACGATTTCTCATTTCAAATAGTCCAATTCCTGTTTTCAGTACAGTTTGGGTAATTTCGCTAGTATTCAACTTCAAATTTAGAAGGACTGAGCTACTGGATTTAGTGTGTCTTCTCTGTGTTCTAGCTTGTAAGAGTACAGAAAGGATTGTCATAAACAGAGGGAAATCGATGACCTGCCAATGATATATTCCTCCACAACTGTGTCATTCAGCGCTCGTTTATCTTGGCTTACAAAGACAGAACTCGTTTCTGAAATTCATCAACATGCTCTAGCGATTCCATAAGTCCAAGAGTTGGTTAGATAATACTAGGTGGTTATGAGACTCTAATTACAACCTGAGAATTCCTTATAGATCATCTTCACAAAAAGTGCTCCTGGGCTCAGCAAAGCGGCTTTTGAAATAGAGAACTCGATAGATTTATAATCTAAAATCGAATTCAGAAACAAGAATACTCGAACCGTTGCATCGACCTTTATACTACTTAAATTTAGCTTTATTTGATAAAATTTTTATTCTAGTAGATAGAATAACCTCAGCCCACAATGCCTATCAGGTTCACAAAACAGTCCAAGGTGCCAATAAGGCAGTGATGAAACGTTGCTAAATCGTGATGATGCAAGAGCACACAAGGTGTGCCTGAGAGAATATGCACATCCTTGATAAAATTCAAGGCATCCCTGTGCCACCTCTCACTGCAGAGGTCGTCAATGTTTGAAAATAATGATTTCCAATACTAATATCACATAATACTAGAATCCAATCAAAAAATATATATCCAGGTCAATAAATGAGAGAATGTGACCGTATTGAATATAAGAGTTCTTATTGATTGAGTGCTTAAATCAAGCGAGAATTGTATGAGTCCTACACCCATAATTTTGGTTGCCAAGTATCAGGTCCGGATTTTGAATAACTAAAGCAGATGCCCAAATGCACCTTCCCTGATTAGCAATGACTTCGTCCCATCTATTAATAAGTTTATTAGTACAATTAATGAGACATTTTCTTGGTTTTGGCTGAGCTCTTTGAAACACTGGACCGTTCAGAACTGGTACTAGAGGAATTGGCCCTCTGAATAAAATTTTGCTAATACTCCTAAATCTTTCTTGCGTAACGTGTGAAGGAAAACTCAGCCATCTCAATGTGCTTAATACTTTCTCTGAAAAACCTCAGTATGTGCCTCGTATTTTTCCACGATCCGTTTATGAATGTCCCTTTTGGAGAAGCTGTCATCATCATAACAAAATAACCCCCAGTTTTCACTGAAACGAAAATTAATAAATTAACTTCCCAAGCACTTAAAATGAGTCGTTTTATTTAGAAAAATATCCGATTTATATAAATAACTATTCCCTTTTGATAACAGAAAAAACTTAATTTCAAAGTAGCTTCTAGAGATTATCAAGTTATCTAGTAATTTCGATGGTAAATTTCGCCTCAAATGAATTCAACAATACCAGCTTTGGTAAATAAAGCTTTTCCAAGTATCTACACCTCATACTCGCCATAGGCCCAGCTAATTGCCATATGAATTTAGTAAGGTGTATATGTGAGTTGCTGTTGCTGTTGCTATTTTAGGAAGCTGAAAACATCTTTATTTATGCAGCTGTCGAAAGGCATTCACACACCCTCCATCAAGGTAGAAACAGTAAACAATAAACGACCCTCCCAAACTCTAAATATATTCACACGTGCATACGGAGATAATAAAATTTAATCGATGCTCAGGTCAGCAGCATCAGAGGCCTAAATCTTCATCGGGGTCGCACCACCATTTTCTGCTTGTGTTGACCTCTCGGCAACAGGTAGCAGCCTCTAAACATTAGAATCGGCGTTGACTTTCCTAAAGACCTACTGCCAATCAGTATTCCTTGTCAGATGGTGGCAGAAAGAAAGCCTCATATGCCTTCCCAGAGCTCAAGTGTCGCCTGTCACCACTGCCTGTAAGTCATAGTGACCTCTCTTCTGAAAGAACCGTCTAGACAGCCCTGGGTGACAAATTTTGTCAACGGAATCAATACCACTGTTTTTTGTCATTGTGTCAAAAGGTTACAAGGTATAGTTGTTTTTTTCCATAAAGGACATGCCTTTAAGGTCGTTGGCACATCACATGTGAATATCGATCGATACCAGAATGCATCCTTATGACCATAATGAAAAATTGACATCTACAAAAGTACGCAAATAAAAACATCCTTCTGGTGACTGGGTGCAGTATCCACCTAAGACCATTCAATATGAGGAGTACTGTTGCTAGGGTATTCTTGGTTTCTTTGTTATATTACACCATCTTAACGTTATTAAGAGAAAAAAGAACTAAGCAAATGCTTTACAGTTAGCGAAATTGTAATTTAAAATGCATTAACTACATTGAAATATAATAGATTACATCACTAGAATTGCCATGGAGCCAATCCAAATAAGGCTTGTAGAGTAGCAAGTCTTAAACTATGGGAGCTTGAATAGAAATTGCAGGTTATGTAAGTATAAATGACTCAGCATCAGTGAATTTCTTGTGAAAATCCTTTAAAATGACTAGCAAACAGGTAATCACGAAGTGTAATTAGGGTGGTATGCTTAGTAATGGATTTTGAGTGTTTACTGCCTATTAATCGTTGAGACTGGAGTGACAGATTTTGAAATATTATTGGATGAATTGAAACAGCAAATTAAAGAGGATAACACAGTCTTACATATAATTTGGGAAAGCACTTTGATTTGATGCATCGTTTTCCATAAAGTGAGCAAAGACATTATTTTACAATCAAAACTTATTTGTTTGTAAAGAGCTCTTGATTTCATAATCAGTATATTAATTATGAAAAAAACAACGCTATTTTTAGTTGATGTATGGTCAAAGTTGTCGCAAATAAACGTTGAAAACGGCTCTTTCTACATTAAATAAGTTGGTTTGATCATTCCTTGTCAAACCTCAAACTGGAATTAACATGTGCATATCTGTTTGAAGAAACTCATAGAAAAATAAATTACAGTCCTACAATGAAAAGTAATAATAGCTGGTGTAAGTTGTGACTATGAGGGATCGTTTTGAGTATACCGATGACGTTTTTAAATATGTTATTAATATAGTGATTGACATCACTCATTATATCTAATTTATAATAATATTTTGGTGAATACGATGAGCTTAGATTGCCTTAAAAACTCCTAGGGAATAGAATTTACTTATCAGGAGGACACTCACTCGATAAGATCGAGGGTTGAGATGTGATCCTTAGGTGTGGTACAAAGCCTCGCTCGGCGGGAGGCCCGTAAACAGGCGAGGGCGGGTCGGAGCCCGCGGCCGTTTGAGCTTGTATAAGAGCCCGCCGTGGGCTGAAGACATGCGGCCCCTGCTGCCCCAGCTGCGCGCCCACCTTTCCGACCGCATTTCCACGCAAACCCTACTAAACAGCTCTACCATCCACAAATGATTTCACCACCGAAGTCTACCCCCTTTTGGGGGTTTCACAATCTCCATTTTGAGTCATCGCGGTCAGTTGCACAGTGCTGATTTGCACAACGCGAAATCAACTAGTGAATTTGCATTTTGATGATCTGTGGAGCTCACTCAGCAGGGAGTCGCCACTAGGCACACTCAGTCACACGATGCAAATTTATTTCCTTGCCTTGACGCGATCCCTGGTTGGCAGCGACTGGGTTGCATAATTTCTGAGTCTGTGTGTGCTCTATGGCCTCCTCACGCGAGTCAGAACAGGCTTCAGGTTCTCCCCTCTCTATCCAGGCACTGGGTGTGTGTGCGCGCAAATAATTGCTACTGAAGTGCAAGGAACTCCACCAGAGACGTGATCGAGTAAACCTCTTGGGGCTGAGCTAAATCGAAATATGAGTAGTGGACTCACACTTGGTAGGTGAAGATTCCTGAGGTTGTCTTTTGTTAGAGAAAAATTTGATATTCTTATCGGGAAACGGGAAGAAATGGTTGGTAAATACAAAATTTAATCAACAAAGACACGCAGCGTCGAAGACTAAAATGAACTGCAGTTATTAGCGTCTACAACAGCCTCAATCCTCCCAAGCATGCACAAAAGTCCATCAGTTAAGATCTGTGGCCAAACATTGGGACTGGTGTAGGCTGATAAGCATTTTGGACTTTTACGTGGAGTGTGGTAGGGCCTAGAATCCTGCTTCACCTATGCACATGGCCAATTATTGGCTACTCCCGATATACAGAGTGGGTTAACCGCTGTGGTCAGCACTTCCACGAGGACATCTGGATCCAACCAACACTTTTTCTTTGGCTTTTGAGGAAATCAGCTTCTATGGGAGCACAATTAGATCATTTGCTACTGTTTCTAACCTATTCTAGCCAAAGTCTCATCGTAGTCTCCATTTAGTCTCTATTTACTGTAGCCGAATTGCTATGTTCCTTATTTGTATATCTTCATGAAGCAAAAGATTATTCTCCTTCATGATGAATGGGGTGGGATTCCCAGTCAACATTCAGTTTCTTTGTCAGAGCCTCTGTGAAACTTGTAAAGGAGAAAGAGTAGTGTGCTGGAAAAAAGCTTTCTATCATTCCACAAGATTTATTCCCAATGGTCTATGAGCTAACTTTAATGTAGGCAGTAAATTGACTAGGTTAACCCTTAAGATTATCCAATCAAAGATATTCAAGAGAACTGTAGCTAAACAAGTCTTCTTTCAAGGGAGGAATAGCATAGGTGGTCATTTAAACTTGGCTTTTTTGATATAGAACATTACAATGATAGTGTTACAGCACGTAAACGGTAATTAAAGTCGAAGCCAAAGTTGATAAACCAGAATCACCGTGCAACCAAAAGTCTAACGTGAATTAGGAATTAAGCAATGACAATTCGCTTCCTCAGAATTGTGCATTTCTGCTGGGATTTCAGGCAAGATATGCTCTTATGGGCTTTCAAGTTTGAACAGGTTTCCATGTGAGATTATGAAATCTGGTGTGAGCAACTGTAATCCGATTCAAAAAGTTGTGCACTCGAAAGTGAATCAGAATCGGAGACTTTGATCTGCATGAACGAGAAATGAGTAATTTTGAATTGAAAATATTTTCATATTTTAAACTTGGGAAAGTGGATTGGATGCTATCAGCATCCATTATATGGACATATGACTGGTCGAAAAATGGCAACCTATGCTTCATCTCATTTTCTAGCTAAGAATATCGATTTGGTGACTTAAAAATACTTTTTTCTATTTAGAGAGCTTAAAATGCACATGGATAAAGGATAACTTTAACTTCAGTGAACCATATGTGGGATTATTCTCCGCCTATTAATGTGTGGGTCTGCGTATATTTAAAATAATAGGGATAGTTGAGTCAAACAAAAGGGGAATGGCTAAGTTCACATGTATCACAGTGGCAAGAGCTCAGCAGGATTTAGAGAAACGCAGTTTTTTGAAGGTGGGTGGGCCTAAGAAGCTTCGCAGGTAACCGGATAAATCCAAACGAAGGTTTTAAGAAAGAAATCACGAATCTTTTCTAAGAGCAGTTATGGTAAAGTGTTTAAATAAATGCAGTATGAATTCAATACTAGGAGCTGATATTAAACGGCCTATTTGGGCTATTCAAGATAATATATAGCCCATGACCCTTTCCCATGGTGAGAGATATAGCCTTATCTCGAAAGTAGATAAAGCTGGAGTGCTGTCATGATCAACCGCTCTGCTAAAAGTTCACAGAAAAATTTTCTGGGATGGAAAATGGGCTCACTCGCTAGCCTAGGCAGGTTTAGACAAGTTCTCCGTCAGGACTGACAAGCCTCACAGACGAAGGCATTACCTAACCACGTGAGTCAAAGAGAAGCTGAGACGGGTGCAAACATCCTGAAAAGTCAGTTCACACTCAGTGCAAATGCCTGACGAGATCTAAAAAAAATACTGAGAAGACATTTTGACAGAAATGACTTCTTCAAAAAATCCCACAATCCAGGGTAGGACTATGATCCTGTTCACACTTGTCGGTATGGATTTTTAAGTTGTAAGTTGATTTCGAGAATTTCAAAAGAATGATCGCTAATGCTTAAAAAGGTCTAGTCGATTGGACAGTCAAGAGTCCCATGTAAAAAGTCTGTCAGAGAAATGTATGCTCTAACAAAGTACAAGAAAATGCATAAAGAATGCCCATCACCGCTCTGTACTCTGTACTCTTTGAGATACCTTCTTTGAAGCAACTATCAATTAACACTAAAGCCATTAATGGTGGGAATATTCCCACTAATCTAAGTATAATATAAAATTTTCCACGATTGTGAGATTGCAAAACTAAGGTTTAGTTATAACCATAAAGTAATCCCATAAGTTTTCACCTCAATTTTGAACAAACAAAACAAGAGACCAAATGTTATGTATACTTAAGGATTTGATCATCAATGAACTTCCCCTAAATATCGATTACTTCCCTTCATCTATTCACAAGACTACAAATGCCTTCATTATCGTGAAATTCTTCTGGTTTAGATTCGAAGAGCTCACACATGTCCAACGTCTTTGAAAAAAGTTATTTCTTCCTAGTTTCGAAGCTTAACTGTAATGTAAAGTACGGAGTTGCTTAGTTACCAAAAGTGGTCTGATTAATATTAATTCGATAACGGCCACAAGAGACGGGACGCGTCGTAACTCCAAAGTTTATTCAACAAAGTGCAAGCCGTCATAGTAACGACTTAAACAAGTGTGAATCATATACGAATAATAACGAAAGATAAATAAATTACAGTTCAAAATAATCAGAAAATTATAAATATAATTTTTTGGAGATACAACAAACTGTCAATCCCAACTCAACTGAGATAGCAGGACAAGTTTAGTCGAGGGCTGCTTCTTCAACTGTATCCTGTTCCCCACATATACCTTCTCTTCATAAACTTAGTTAGTTTCCAGCCGTTTCTTCGTCGGCTGCGGAGTTTCCTTTCTTCAACTCACCAGAAAGTATGTGCCTCAAATGATTCTTGGGTGCTTCCAGGATAGCAGGGTTTTAACCAAGAATTTCAATTCATTGTTCCATGGAATCAAATCTAATCAGTTTCAATGCATACAAACATAAAATGATGTTCAAGTCCATTATTAACTGCTGTTTAACTTTTAAGGAAAGTAGAAATTAAAAGTAGCTTATGCTATGCCTTGATACAATCGAATGCATGGCTCACTAACAGTCGATGCATTCACTCAACAGGCTCTGAACCCAACTTAATCAGTAAATCCTGTAAAAACCATTTCTTGGATTGACCTATCAGCTCAAAATCCATTTAGCAATGATTACTTTCTAGTCGATCTGGGCTTCTTCCAAGACAATGAATACAGGCCCCAAATTTAAAAATGCCAATGTACGAAAGTTGGAAAAAAGACAAAGTGTTTATTAAGTTTTGAGTACAAAAGAGTTGAAACGAAATTTACAAAAGAAACTAGCACTTCGCTCACTTCACCGAGTGCACTACCTACATGCATCTCACTCACAGCCAAGCCAGACGGAGGAAAAACGCTGCCACAGAATTTTACAACAAAAACGAGAAAAGGAGTGAGTGGTGGGGCATTCCGTGAGGTGCAAATGCTCCAAGCGAAAGGTTCCTGGGTGGAGGTGGGGGCGAGGCTGATTAATGTACTTTCACCGGAGGGGGAGGTGGGGGTGGGTAGTGGGGGTGGGCAGTGGTGACTCAGTTGGGGACGAAGGTCGGGCCGGGAGCCCTTCGCACGTAGGGCACTTGATCGATAATGGCTCGGAAGAATCCCCGATGGTAGCCATAGCCCAGTCGCTTTCTCTGCGATCGAGAGCTCGATATGCAGTGGCCAATGCACTGAAATGGGAAGTGGAGAATGGCTATTGATCGAAGGGTGATTAGCGTAACATGCGGGAAAGACAAGGTTGTACAGCCATCACAAAGGTTGGATTATAGATGTTTTGAATGGGAAAAGTTTTTTTAAACAGACGGAAGTGTTTTTATAAATTTTTAAATAGATGGAAATTTTATTCCAAAATCTTACACAAAATAAACCAAACTGTATCAAATAGCAGGAAAATTTAGTGTTGCTATACCCATTAAAACAGTCTATTTTGCCTTGAATTCATCAAGTTATGAAAATAAGGTCTAATATTCAAGCACTTATATCACGAACAGATAATTTTATAGAATTCTGATCAAATTGTGAAATAGGTAAGAAAAATATCACCATCGTATTGAAAAAATTCCCAACTGCCTTGATAACTGATTGTTAAGATACAAAAATTGTTATGAATGAGTTTAAATGACTGGCTAACTAAGAATGTTTGACTTGGTGTCTACGAGCAGGTATTAAATCTCCAAAACCTTAGTTTGAATAATCGCTCGATTAAAAATATCACCGTTTTATTATTTTTTCGAAAAAATAAAATTGTTCCAGTGAGAAAATTAAGCGCCTCAATCATTAATGAATTAGAAAATATCTTTAATTATTAAGATATATTTGAAGCGTGCCATAAATGATTAGGTAAAAAATCTATTCAAGCAAAGAAGCCGTCCATCAAAATTGCATCTTCGAGTTCTAGCTGAACGTCGAAAATTTTGTAGATAAAATAGATAACAAGCCAAAAAAAGTTGAAGGCTTCGAAAACCAGAATAATTACAAGTTAACAATACTGTGGCGGACAATTATTCGGCCGTTATGATTTCTTGATTTTTTACAAATTGTCAATATTTTAAGATGTTGGAACTGTATAATTAGACGTTCCAGTACATCATGTAATTAATACAAACTTAATTAGAATTAGTTTATCCAAATTAAAAAATGAAACCATTATTGTATTTTACTCTAAGTTTACTTTGAAACAAGTAAAAGCAGTCATACGGCTGAATAGTAAATCTGATCGCACATACTTCATTCCCTGCCTTCGATTCTACATTCAAGTGGAATTTTTAACGCAAATCAAACAAAAATCACCTTGCCCTACTCCAAAATGCAGTCTTCAAGGATCTACGCAAATTCTTAGTCAAATAATCCAGACGCTAACAAATATGTTCTGAATTCAAAACGTTTAATTTGCAAAATGGAGTCGCAATCCTCAAAGCATGGATTATAAAATCACCCAGAAATATCAATAATACATAAGACGATTTATACAGAATTAAAACCGAAAACATCCAGGTGAATAAAAACTACTATATGAAAGAATAGCTGCAACAAATATGCAGTCAACTCTTCAAATTGAATGGCCAATAATTATACTTTGCACTGAGCTTGTGATATTGTACTTGACTGAAACAATTCCCGACACTTAAATAGACTCCGCATTCGGAAATGCTGTTAGAGACAGAATTTCTGCTTGCCAAAACGTAATTTGAGTCACTGCTGCTGCTGGCGTTGCGCGACTCACCATTAGTTTAGGTTTCCCCATCGCAGTGAAAAGAAAACGCCCCACTTGTATCGCATTTCTGAATGTATCGAATCTACCAGGCAGGCATATAGTCTAAAATCTCCATAGAATTGGCTCATAAATGTTTAAATTCTATTGTAGTGAAGCTTGTAGGTATACGCGAATGAAAACATTCAAAGTACTGTGACGTGAAAATCACCCCATCACTGAATCAAAATAGAGTGTGTTTTTATTTACAAAGGCACGACTTTTTGTCGCGATTGACTGACTTTTTGTCTAACACACAGCACACAACAAACTGTTTTCAAAAAGAGAAGAAGCCAAAATGCAGTACGATTTATCAAAGCACACGTGAATCTGCCGCGATGACACTTATGTGGGTGGGCATATTTAAGAAGCTTTTAGTGCCTGTGAGTAAGACGCCCCCGTGTTAAATCGACGCCCAGGATATTCGTGACCTACAAATATCTGCCCATATTTTGAGTATGAGCAATAAAGTCACCAGCACTATTTTGTCAAAAAAATTCACTATTCAATGCAAATTTCTTGGAATTAAAATTATCTAAAAATTGGATAAAACCCAGATATTTAAAAACCTGGAATAATTGGCTGATTTATTGAAAAAATTTGGTAGGTTATTATTGTTTGTAGGCCGAAAATCTAATATCTACTGGATATATTTGAAAATGTAAAAAAAGTTGTTGACATTTTCATAGGATTGGAAAATTTTCAAATACTTTGCTAAGCCGCAACAGTAAATATAAAAGTATATTACACGTTTCTGATTAATTTTTGTAAGCGTTCTATTGTAATTAATTAAAATATTTCAAACACTTATCTGATTAGGAATTTATCAGTCTTAGCGGGATCAAATACTTGTAAATATATCTAGCAGCAATGTAAAAAAATGAAAAATACTTCCTCATGCCTTCAATAAAAAATACTCAAATTTATGGATGGCCATATCCACTAACGAATTCGTGAGAAATGCATTTTGGGCGTGGATAAAAAATGCAGTTATGATTATATTTTTAAGCTGTGACTCACAGCGAAGAGCGTTTTGAAGCACATTCCGGTGAAATGGAGACCCCAGGAATGAGAACATCAGCTTAGAGGCACTCAGCCAATGAGGCGCAAGGGTGCCTAGCACGCCACTTTGAAAGCACCAATCAGCCGACTGTGAAGTTGCGCCTATTAGGTCAGTGGAGAATTGGGAGGAGGAATGGTGATCGTCACCGTCGTTAATAAAGTGTGGTTAGCTTGCTTTCACCTGTCAACCTTGGAGAAATAGGAGAAGGCAAAGGAGGTTGCTTCAAAATTAACGCTTTCTGTTGAAATACTGAATTAAGCAAAGAACTCACCCTCTGCAAAGGCGTTGGGGTTATTTGACCTGATTAATAGATTTCTCAAAATATGAGCTTGATTAAATCTATGAATTGTAAACTGAATGAATCGAGCCAAGGATTCGGGTGCAATTCTATGCCGTTCCTCTGCTTGTGAGAATGACTCTATTGATTTTATTGATGGCAGTCTAAGCAAGCTGACCAATGTGAGTATTCAGTCGAACACATCACGAACGATTGCAGTTTTCGACTATAATGGGATATCTAACACATAATAGTGGTCCTTGCCTATATAAAATCCAAAATATAGCGTTATCTGATAAAACAGATAATGAATTTAAATTTGAATTATATAATAAATGAATTTTTAGAATCGCTGACCTTTTTCGAGTATATTAATCTCTTAAATTATCTGTTTAACTATTTTTCACATAAACTGAGTTATTGCTAAGCGGGGAATGAATTTTGAAGTCTGCTAATTCATTTTAGAAAAGCAAACTTATACTGCATTCATGTGATAAGCACTTGACAACACTCTCAGCGAATCCCAACTCTGATAAGAACTGCCTGAGCAGTCTGTTAGGCCACCCATGATTGATTTACTATCTAGGATATCAAACATGGCGGTGTGTGTGTGTGTGTGAGACGGGAGGAAGACGATCACTCTCCAGATGCCCTGGATGTTTGTGTCTCTTGAGTGGAGGTCGAAGTTATCCCTTAGTGGTAGACTGCCTAGCACGTATGAAGATGGATTCCAAAGAGCTATAGAGAAAGGACTAAAAGGCGATCAAGCCTGTGGTATCCATAATGCGCTCACTAATAATTTGGAATAGGAATAGCAACCAAAGCTAGACTCTTAGTTGATGAGTTTCATAGTATTCCCCCAAACTTATGCCAATATCCTTTCCTAGATGCTTGATATGCGAATTAAGAACAAATATAAGATGATTTCGGCGACAAATAGTATCTGTAAATGCTTGCTGCAATATTCTAACGGACTTGCACTTTAATTTCACTTAAATGAGCACTAAACAATATGAATTGAAGTAGAAAGTCAGTCACCACAATAGTTTAGGTATGAGCATCGAGGAGTTGCATGTGATTCGGTCGAGGAGGCTGGTATGCATGTTGGTGGGTAAGTCATGCGGTGGTTAGAAGACAGTAGCTACCCGTGCTATTAGTGCAAAGACCATTTTGTATTCATGCGCCTGAATAGCGGAGAGAGCCAAGGAAAAATTGTGATTTATCAGGAGTGATAAGTTGTTTGAGGAGTCGAGGTGACAGCCATTTCGAAAGGAGATGTGGAATCTTTTTTTAACACGGCATAAACGCCATTAAGAACCATTGGAAAGTGATCATACCAGTCTTTGAGATTTGGGGAAAATGATAGGATGGCTTTCTGTTGGCGATCCTAATTGAGCTGAAGGATTTGTAGAGGGATCCGTTGTGTGTGGAAGAGGAGAATCAAGTGGAAGTGGTCATCTTAGATTCTCTTGCTACATGGATCGACTACCCAAGATACAATGAAGGAGTCCGGATATAAGTGTGAGACGAGAAGATGTTCTACCAGGAAGAGTGGGTTGTGTTCAGATTTGGTTGACACTCAGTCCTAAGGTTACTCATGGACAAAACGCGACCAGTTAGGAGGGACCCTAGTTAGCAATGCGATGATAATCTCAAGTCACTGTAGAACCACTAAAATACTCTATTTATTAATAAATTAGATGAATGAACGACTGGGAATGTCTTCGTTTTTCATTTTCCGATTTCAAAAAGCGCACTTGAAACTCTTTTGATTCATCTACGATTGGGCTTTATGAAAAAGGTATTAAATGATCACTCAGAACTGCATAAGATGTAACCGCTAAATTCTCTAACCTCGAGAAATCTTCAGCCCCATCTTTGCTTCTAGCGTTTAGTGAAATTGCGTAGATATTGATCAAGTTACTACGATGGATTTACTATATCAATCATTAGTTGAAGATTCTAGATTTCTTGCCTAACTCAACTGACAGAATAAAATCCCGATCGACTAAACAACAGCATTTCAAAAGTCTGCCACAACATATTAGAATGATAATTCATTTGAGGATAGTTCGAATTGCCGCTTAAAAATATTAATTATTTATCAAAAGAGCAACCGCCAGGGATGCGCTGAAGCACGAAAAAAACATCAGATGACCTTCAGTAGAATCCGGGTGTCTAATGGTTTTACGCCCTTAAATAAAATATTCTAGCTACTGATGGTAAGGAAACAGTTTGAAATTTGTCCCTCTTAGAATATCTCGAATCTACAGGAGAAGCGCCCAATGAAATAGGAAATATTTAAGAAGCGACCCTTAATGCTAAAAAACTGGTTACAAATGTAGTGAATTTCTATGAAATTTAAACGCTTTTTCTCCATATTTGATTTTATAGGTCATATCTTAAATCTACTACTTTTTCTTATTAAACCAGAAACCAGGATACTTCTAATAACTGTAAAAACAAAATATTGTGCAAAATAATTGGAATTCGAGAGATAAAAATAAACGTTCGTGGAAATTTTTTCTTTTTCTTTAATGAAAATAAAGTGCCAGTGAAAAGAGTTACGTAGACTTTCGTGCAGTAAAAATGCTCCAAGAAGACTTAGTTTTTCATTTGTTTCCGTTCTCTATTCATTTTCTACAAAATCCAAATAAAACCATCAGAGAAGTAGTAGGTTTGCATCGTACATCTATCCTCATAATTTTGTTGTTATGTAAGATTTGAAATCTTATTTTATTTTAGATCATTTGAAGAATAATTTATACAGTAACTCACTTGCTGACTGCAGGTAATCTGATAAAGCACAAAAGATAGCAAACATGTTACTCGTTACATGAAATCAAACTGTAGACGCTACTATCAATGTCTTTTGAACAAAGCTTAAAAGAAAGGACAAAATCCGAGATAAATTATTCCAAATAGTTTTTTCGTACCCGAAATATCATCGGTATCTTCCTCGTCATCTGAAAGGTCAGTAAAGTTTAAGATTAATGTGAATTTGAATTGGGAGACAGGTCAAAATATGTGGGTGCTAGTGGCGTTTTAGCAACACCCCTTCCTTTTAAAGGGAAAAGCTGAGTTTGCTACTGAAGACTGACTATAATAATTTATATCTTCAATGTTAATTTAGGGGAACATTCGTTAACCTGCTTGTATAAAAAGCTAAATTTTGCATTGAAATTTACACCTGAACAAACAAAATTCAACAAACCTGGTTGCTCATTCGAATCTAGATTGAAAGTGAAATAGATTGATATTTTATTCCATCATTTCGTTTCGCAAAATGCTTGGAGTTCATTTTTTAATTTTACAAAAATTTTATGAAGACAACAGCCAGACTGCTAACTTACTGAGCCTGTTAATGTCAACTAAAAATTAATTACATAATTAAGAATGAATCAATTGTAAGAACACTAAAACGGGCACAAAAATGCAACTCACTACTTCTTCGCCTAAGTTCGGCTGAAATTAAATTATTTACCAGGTTAAAAAATGCATTAAGAGAGAGCAAACCGATAAAACTCAAAACGTGAAAAAATGACTTGAATCGAAAACATTTGACAAACCTCGGTTTCGAGGTCCAATTGCAAACAACATTGGTTCCCGATTACTGACTATTACAGAAGATGATCACACAAATTATATAGCTATACAGCACCACACTTTTATATCTCAAAAGGATTTTTCATTTAGCCTTTTTAGTCAATTTTAAAATTAATTTAAGTTAAAGATAATCGCTTTTAAAGCCAATTTAAAAAAAACGTACAGAGATGAGCGTAGTGCATCTCTGTGGCCTTGCGTTTGTTCTCTTCAATCGCTTTATCAACCTCCACCAAGGCTTTTCCAATAAGCGTCTCCATTTTCTGATCGCCTACCATCTACAATGCAGCAAAGGCCAATGCTAAATTTGGTAAAATACTCACAGTAAATAACCAATTGATAATGCGTTGTTTGAAGGAGATGGAAATTATATTTTAAGAAGAGAGGAAGTCGATCGAGCCGTAACATTATTTATAACTTCAAAAATAGAAGAATTATGGGATGAACCTGGTAGGGCCCAGGATATACGGAAGTACTTAAGAATACCATTTGCAGATGAGGCTACAGCATATTCTATCGAGAATGATGATTATATCTTTACTTAACACGAATAATGAGCTAAACTGATATTTCACTTGTAACAGCTTTGATAGCCCTGAAATAATCCTAGATTATTAAAAACCTTTATTCCATAAACTAGTGTCTTATTCACGAGTCGTTTACGCTTAACAATCCAATATTGACCACGATTAACTATCTTGAACAATCATAAAACCTAATAAGTTTCTTCGGTATTACATATGCATTCCAAGATTTTTTTGTTCTTCGATTTACCAATGTTTTATTCTTGCGGTGCAAGAAAAATTCCTCGCTAACTGATAATTTATTCAACCAATTATGCATTAACGTTTGCAACATTAGTGAGTAACCTAAACAAAACAAGGATGATTTATAAATAAAAGCAAAAAACACAGCAAATAACGCCTTGATAAATTCGTATAATTAAATTGATTATTAGTTCCTCTCCACCAATATTAAAGTCTACAAGAAGCTATTAAAAATGCACTTAGTGACTGAAGCCAGCAACTTAATGATACCATAATACTTTCTGGTAATATGGCAACTTTTTACGACTGGAACTGTCTTACTTGGGATGAATTCTCGATATACGACGAAGGGGACTCAATTTATACCATGTTTAACCTGTCTAGAACACCGTCTCTAAGGAACCCATGCTTGAGCGCATTCTGCAAATAGTAGAGCGTCCATTTGCCAACTTACAAAGGCGGCATACTGAGCATTCTCAAAGTACTTCTTAGCCTCTTTGAAGCGCCGCAAGGCAAGGTTGGCCTGACCGAGAAGAACGCAGGCGCGCACCTCCCAGCGGAAATCGAAGGCGGCTTCACTGAGCTTCTTGCAGACCTTCCCTTGCTCCACCGCCTCTTCGTACTCACCCAACTCCAAGCAGCACAGGCCCAGCTCGAAGTGCAGCCAGCACTTGTCTGCACCTCGGCCTGCGTCGTAGTGCAGAAGCTCCTTTAGCCTGGCGAGGAGATAAGTATGTGGTCTTAATGAATGCAATTCGCAGCTTGGTTGTAAATCTGGGTGTTTGGTTGCTATCCGGTCTCACAAAAGACAGTTTATATTTTCATTCTCTTTCATACAGCAGGGCTGCTTCATGAACATCTCTACACAGGCAATATTATCGAGGTCCGAAATGCTTAGTTTCTGGAAATACATGGACTGTCCCAAATGAATGGTTAGGAGAACGAATGTTACTTTTTATAGAGATGAAACAACGCAAAAGTAAATTGTGTACAGAAATATGGAGAATAGTTGTGTTCTCATAAGCGATACATTTCGCAGTTTCATTAAAGTTACTAAATGAAACTTATTTGGCAACTCCGTCATCATTACTTAGAGATAAAATATGACCTGATTAAGTTTGAGCTCATTCATTAAAATTTTGGGAAAATTTAGGGAAACAGCTACGAATATCGGGTGATAACCTGAGCTATTAAAGAGACGCCCAAAGGTATCGGTATCAAAAGCAATGCTTCCTACATTCGTTGGGAATTCAGACAAAATTTTAGACCTTTTATAAAACTAGGCCAAGATATGGAGCTAAAACTGCACATTTATCCAAGTTACCCTCGTAAGGCTAATTGAACTTAGGAGACATTATGAATACATCCATAACAGTATAATTAAGAGCTCTCAAAATTATTTACCCTCGCATTGGTCTTAAATGCGGTTCTGATATGGTTGAGTTAATCTATTAAATCCTATCTTAGGCTCATAAATAATATTTTACTTCAGATCTGTTTCAGTGAGACCATAATGCGTCTTAGCTTAGCTTAGAAATATGAATTTAACGGAAAGGAAACAAGGATTCTCCGGAGCCTAAGGTTGTAATTTGATCACCCGACTGCTTTTGCGCACTTTTTGATCTCTTATCTGGTACTAAGAGTAAATCTATTTTTCGAGTTCATGTTTGCCGCCAACTCACGTATCTTTGGCACCCCGATAGTCCTTCAGCTTGATGTAGGTCCTTCCCAGGTTCTCCAGACAGCGCGGGATATGGTGATGGAGCTTGGCACTCCTGCAGAGCTGCAGCTGGGTCATGAAGCCGTCCCGCGCCTGCTTGTAGTGCTCCATGTAGAAGTGGGAGATGGCCTCGAAGGCCGAGAGGTCCGCCTGGATCTCCTTCAGCTCGGGCAGACTCGAACTCAGACCCTTGAGGTCTTTGCGCAGTGTGGAGCACAGCTGTAGGGCTTTGGCATGATCGCCGACCTGTTGAACTAGGTGGAAGGAAGAATTCAATGCTAGTCTTTGCCTGCTTTCAAGTCGATTGATTTTTTAAGGTGATTTTAAGTTATCAGACATTATTAATTGGCTGCTTTTCCAGTTGAGTGAAAGATTTTTACTTTGCTTCGCTTTCTTTATCTGTTTAAGCACTGTTACGTCACTCATAGTGGTGATGAGAACGAGAAAGGTAGATAACTGGAACCCACCTAATTTGTCATGTGAGAGAATAACTTGTTTCAAGCTGTTCAATTACAGCCACTATCAAAATAAGGAGTTATGGTCGCAGCTACTCAATGCCTCACCCATAATTCTATAAACGCTACAACACGGTGGTATGAACCTGAGCATTGTAGTGGAGAATACGAGACAGTATGGCTAGAAGAGAACAGCACAAAAGACAACAAACTCCTCAGATCTCAACTCTTTGGAATGATCCCCGTGCTGCACTCAATGAGAAATAGAGTTACAGCAGTTTTGGAGATACCTTTACCCCCAAATAACAGTGCAACATCGGCTTGCTCCTGTTTCCTGGTCTGCAGTAGACGAGAGTGGTGGATATTTTGACTAATCTATTTCCTCATCTATTTAATCGCCAAAATCTGTCGTACTTTGTGGTTGCCAACCAATATTCATACTCTTATTGAGGGCGCCGAATTTATTGAGAACACCCTATACTTCTTCTTGAAGTGATGGAAAGAGAGTTCGAGAAGAGTATAGAAAAACTTATGGAAGTTTTGTGAGCAAACGGCAATTTCCACCAAAGAGGAACAACCAATATCCATCAGTGGACCACACCTTTCAGGGGTGGTAAGCCAATTATAAACGGCATCTTCGACGTCAGCATGGCCGAACAGTCCGGTGACGCTAAATCTCAAGTGCTTCCGCTACTTTTCAAAGCTGGAAGATTAAAAGCAATATTCTAACCACAGACGTCGAATGAGTTCAACTGCTTGAATAGTTATTCAACGATGGCATAACTTTCCTTAAATTTACAGGCAAAAATGTTATTTTTTCAAAATTGAAGGCAAAGAAATATAGATAAAACGATTATTTAGCAATATGGAGTCGCTTAAATAATTTGTAAATTCCAAGGCACTTCAAGGACCGTATCCAAAGCCAGAGGAATTGAAATCACAGAGAGAACTCTAAAGGAATTCAGAAGACCATCAAAACTCAAGGCCTGAGGAATTGGGGTGCAAACTGGTTAAAGATATTTTAGGTAGTTGATTTTACTCTCTATCAGCCTCACAAGTGGATTAAACATTGATTTCTGGGAGTTCGGTAAAGGTGATCAGTTTCATGAATTTCGATTATTTGATTATCCCAAATCCTGATGCGACTTAAATTAGATATGGCTTAAACAGCGGTTTTATCAAAAAGGTACAATAAAATTCCTTCATCATACCACTACTCCGTGATTTATGCGATTTTGGGTTAGAATTCTTCATTTAAATTTGACCAAAGAAGGCTTACCACCACTGATATCCTGCAGCAGATCAGCAATGCGTTGCAGAGCATTCAGGTCCTCAGTGGAGGGAACCGTTCTCTCGGGTTTCTTGCGACACTTCTTGATGCGATTGTAGACCGGCTCCTGCTGACGCCAGAACTCAGAACGCACCCTCAAGTATCTGTAGGCCTCCGATGTGATGTCACTGATCTCCTTGGAACTCTTCAGGTACATCTCGTAGCGTTCTGAGGGAAATACCAGGGTGATTTTGAAATTATGTATTAAAATTAATTCATGAAAAAATTTTCAGCCTTATTGGTGATTAAGCAGCTTTTTTTCTAATTTTTCAGGGCGATAAACCAATTTTACACAACAGAATTAGAAGGATTTTTAGCTACAAGCTGTACCAATTACGAATTTGCAATTATTAAGCATATTCTAGGTCGATTACTCCTATGTAATTTACACTTTTCTAATTTAGATATTGGTACACACAAAACGTTCTGTTGAACACAGATGCTGACAACCTAATTCCATCGGATGTTGGCAAACTTTACTAGAACTTCAAAGCAATTAAATCGGAAGTAACGAATGCAACATGAAACGAATGAATAACAATTGGTTTACTCAGAAGGTAGCTGTGATCAAAAACTGGAATTTCTTCTAGTTTCTTATGCGTCTTGTCTAAAAAGGGTCCGGTTTTTAAACATTAATTGCATTACCTTCCTCCTTGGACATTTCTTTGAAATGCTCAATTGCGTGATAAGACTTTCCCATCAGACGCCTGAGGCGTCGAAAATGGCTTTTTTGTGTTGCTGTTGAGTCTTTAATCGTTTCCAACAGAATTTTTGGCAGGTCATTAACAAAAACCAAAGTCGGCTGTGAAGAGATATGTTGCTGTAAAATTTAACCTACATTGCGAGTTTCTTTTAGGGCCTCGTTTGTAAGTGAAAATTTAACTTTTGTGGGGTCTGGAAAAAAAGGGAAAACAAATTTAGACTGAATTAGAAATATGACGAAAAAGCTAATCTCTATGGTCCTGAAAGTGGCATGGCGAAGAATCACCCTCATACCTCCGATAAGACCCTTGATAGCGTCTTCGGTTTTGGTTATGCCTAGATAGAATTCAGTCGCTGAAGGACGAATCATCTTCCCGCGATGAAAATACACCAACGCACTTTCAAAGGCAGTAGATTGATAGAGTATTTCTGCCATTTGCAACAAAGCCTGGCAATAATTTATACCATTTTAATATATACTTTGTATGACTTAGGTTCCAATGCCAAGGCAGCCTTTATGTCCTCCATTCCTTCTTGAGGGCGTGCCATAAGCATATAACATCTTGATCTTCGAATTAGACACTTAACACTGTTTGGTCTAAGTTTTAACGCCTAATCACCTTTATTAAAATTCAAAAAAACAAACTAGGGTATAAGCCCTAATAGCACTGATAAAACGGCGTTTGCGTATATAAGCGTCCCCTTCGGATAGATAAACATCAAATGTGGATTTTTGGGCAATCTTGTTTGATTGGCGGGACGATATACTATTCATTTTAATTTTATTTAAATAGCAGAATCCAAAATTGATTGTGTAAATATCAGCGCAGTCAAGATATTGAACATGTAAAACACATTTGAAGGTCATTATGTCATGTGATCAATATTGCTTATTGTGCTAAATTGCTTATAATCACGATTTCATATTTCTATTAATAATTTAAAGTCTTAGTTTCAGTCATGTTTGTAGGATTATAAGATTATTAATTTTTTGGTTATATTATCGAAACCGACAAAACTTATAAATTGTGAATCAGTTTTGAATGTTATAAAAGAGAAATTTGAATGATCTAATGTTTTTTTCAGATTTTAATTTTTATAATTACACTTACCCGAATGCAACTATCCTAACGAAATCGTAGACATCCTACTCTTTGTTATCTAACTACATGCTTATAAATGAATACCCGTTAATACTCCAACTGTAAACGGTTTCTGATGCCAATTTAACTAACTATGAAATGGGAAAATGCATTCTTCAGGAGTAACGTCCAACCAGATATGCAAATGTATTCTTACCTATAAAACTTTTGATTAACTTGTAACGGAACCTTAACGATTGCTTCATAATTAGTCACAAACACTTTATTACCAATGTTTTACTTGCCAGTATTTTGCAAAACGTATGTTGCTAGTTGTAATTCTTCCTTTACTTTTCTCATAGTTCACTAATTTTTCCATGCTCTGGCTACACTTAGAGTGCTTCAAAAATTGAATCATGCAATTTCCCATAGACATGGACTTAATATGTCTTCCCATCTCAACGCCTTTAAGCTCAGAGAGGCGCAGAAGAAAGTGCTTGTGTTTAGAGAGAGAGAGAGAGGTGTATAAATGATGCAACGTCCGCCTGCTGCTAGGTACAATCGAGTGCATTGGGAGAAGGAGTTGTTAGTGGTGGGAGCCAAATATGACCGAAGAAGGAGGGAGCCTCAAATCGTCATTTCAGTCTCTCGTCTTTTCTAACCCTGAGCAAGTGCAACACAAAGTGGGGGCCAACTCAAAGCAACAGAGGGAGCAATGGAGATTGGCAGAGACAATACAAAGGCGACAACAAAATCATAAGTCAGCAAATACGTACACATATACACACACACTTAGAAAAAGGAAGGAAAAAGCGCGCGGGACACCTTTTTTCAAATCAGTGATTGAAATGCTGCTTTGAATCAAATTGCACTTGCCTCCTTCCCCTCCTTCACCTTCCCATGGCCTAGGAGTCAGCTGGTTGGTCTATACACAGAGGACAGGCTCAGCAATCTCTGTCACGTCCACCGGTTTGCGGATTCGAGCTGTGGGACCTAGCATATCGGAGACCCAGGTCTCCCAGGGAACGATAATTTGTTTGGGAGGTACGAGGATCCGTGAGTGTCTCATCGGATCCCTGGGGTACCAGATAAGGGATTGGGCGGCGTTGCAATGAGGAGCGTAGGTCGCCGCTAGCGGCAATTTCTGACTCCGACTCGAATCACACATCATTACCGACCTGTCCTGAACATCGTAGATCTTGCGCACTTTCTGACCCAAAGGCATGTGCGGGTCTATCTCCATGTGAAGGTCATACTCCCACCGAATCTTCTTGAGGATATGAATCTCATCCTTGACACCGCAGGCCTTTTTGCCAAACTTGATCGCTACTAGCCAGATGTAGAACTTCTGCTTCCGATTAATCTCCGATAGATGCACCCCCTTGGAGTAGGGCAGCTCCCATACTACTGATGGATGAAAGTAGTCCTTGATTTGTAGATTCACTGTCGCCTTTCGCACAACGCCGCGCTTAATGTTATAGAGACTCTGGTTGACACTGTAGAATGGGTATTGCCGCCCATCGCTGTCATTTATCACCTTCCGGAGGCCGCTTTTAAGGGGATGAAACTCCCATAGTGAGTGACCCAGACCACCATAATCATTCGCTAGGTACATGTAATCACAGGCCTGAACCAGACCAATCGACCAATCCTTATCTGCCGTGCATGTGGGCAGTTCAATCGACACCTTGCAGTAGAAGGTCTGGGTCTTGTAGTAGAGCATCGCGTCCGTCTCTTCAACCTCCGTTTCAGTAGAATCGTCATAGTAGGCCCGAAGACTCTTCACGTGAATCTTATCCACCGACAACCTGGGCATTTTTCGGGACCACTAATCTGCGAAGGCCACTTGTGGGGATCCGTCGTTAGTTTGTGGCAGAGTTGAGGGAGAAGAAGAGGCCAAATGTCCTTTTTCAGTTTCTTGTTCGTGCAGGTGGCCTGTACATGTGACGTTCAAACGTGCCTATCGATTAATTTTCTTGGAGAGGTGGGTAGTTAATGCCATTCCTATATAGGGTTCATCTATACGGTTTGAGTTCCTATAAAATTAATAAACTTCTTTTTACGGATAGAATTTATCTGATCCAACACGTAGGTAATATTTTGCTGCCTTGAATTTCAGCTTAACTGTTGGTAGTGCTTTGTAGGACAACTGCATGGATTTTGGCTTTCAAATGCCGTGAAGAGTAGCAGTTATATTATTTCAACTTTATGCTATAAATATGGGTTATTTCCCTCTTTTTTTGCTTAAATTTCAGTCACATATTACACCAACTACCACGGCACATTTCTTAACATGAAAGGAAAGTATTATTAGGGATTTGAGCCCATTTCACCATCTGTATATAATCTGCAATAACCGTTATTGAGGTAAAGATTATCATGATATCCATATGGTAAATTGGAGTTGTGATTCTTTTGGTTTTAGCCAACGCCAAATTCGTTTTGTTATCAAAATTAACAATTTTTATATATACGTAGTTGAATGTGTGAATTAACAGTTAAAACTGCGGAAATGTGTTGAAGGACGGGAGCAAAGTAATAATGGTAAATGATATTTTATGGCAATCATCTCAAATTTCCACTTTTACTAGCGGAACTAACTCAAGTTGCGTAGTATCAACCCCCATCGATTGGGGGTTGACTTACATCTAAAGGGGATTGGACATAATATTGAAAATACCTTAAAAACTCAACAAAATGTGTTTTAATATGGCCTACCTTGTGAGGCAATTGCAGCCTCAATTCTCCGAGGCTCTGATTCATACCAATTGTGAATTGTTTCCAAAGGAATTTTGTCCATTATTCAGTCAAGGCACTCTTAGTTCTTTTGGAGATAATGGTGGCGGAAACCGACTTCTTACTCTAGTCCCTAAGATCAACCACGAATGCTCAATAATTTTGAGGTCTCGGGATTGTGGTGGCAATTGGGTGAGATGCTAAACTTTCTCTAGCAATTCTAGCTACTGCATGGATTGGTGCATTACCGTCTAGAAAGATAGCAACGTTCCCATCTGGAAAGAACTTTTGAACAACTATAAGATAAAGAACTTGGTCGCCAAAAATGCCCAAGTAGTCTAGCCAGTTAGTTCTTCCAGCCAAAGGCAAATCGTTAGCACACAGAATCCCTGCCATATTTTAATGTTGAGAGAAGGCAGCCGTCTGGATCAAATGCTTCTTTCGCCTGTCTCCGAACGTACAATCTGTCGGAGATCAGAAACAAGACGGTAAACGCTGATTCGTCGGAGGAAATCACATTTTTCCACTGCTCGAGGGACTGACCAACTCCACTGCTCTAAACGCTTTGGTACATTTGTTGTATTTGAGAGCAGAGGATTTCTAATTGCAGCTCTTCCGTGGTGGACCCAGATTTGTGCAGCTCCTGACGGGGAACAGCTCTTGTGGAAACTGCGTTCTGTAGGCGTTCATAGAGGAGCTCTGCAGTGATTTTAGGAGCGGTGGTCCTGCGATTCTCTCCAACAAATCGATTTGGAATCTGACGGTCTCCCTCAGGCAACTTCGACTTTCGGCCAGATCTGTGCCATTTCGATGAGGTTATAACAATTTTTAAAAAATCCGAAAAAACAGTTACTTTAAAGAAACATAGTAAATACCGAAATAGCAAACAAGATATATTAAAATATTCCAAAATTTCGATTGTTTATAAAATGTGCAAAGATTATATTTTGTCAAACCCTTGTATATACTTGCCAAAGAGGATCGACTAATGATGAAAGGCACCGGACCAATAAGATCCTGGTGCGGCACATAGATCCCATCGGTACAAAAGCCATACATCACCTGTGTATTGGAATCTCTTAAGTGATTCGTTGTCCCAACTAGGCATCCGGCAGGTACCACAGCCTCCGCTGTCAAACTCTGTATGAATCCAAAAAACTCCACACCATATTCAATTCCTATTTAATCTGCCAAGCAGTCAACAAATCCTCCTGAGCTTTCAATCAAGGGTGACAACAGGACGCCGCACGAATCATACACATCTCATTCTACAAGTCAGCCAATAAGAGGTCGCCTAGATCTTCAAACACCAGCCAATCACGGCCTTCCACAGCGCCAACCAATACGATTTCGACTTTACAACTTTGTATTATTTTACTTTACAGATGGCGCAGACACTACCCGCCAAGGAACACTAGGAATCTGATGAGCATTCAGCGCCACTCCACGTAGCAAACATCTCGTCATCACTTTTATTTTTCCATTCACTACATAATACATTTAAGCTACACATCGGAAAGTCAACACAGGAGGCGAGGGGGAAGGGGCAATATGGACGTGGGGTAGGGAGGAAATAACATTAACTACTAGCATTCGCAAGCAGGGTGGAAACACGCGTTGGCCATCACAGGAAAGTAGTGAAAGAGGGGGGAGGGCTATGTCCGAGTTCCTCAGTCGCTGTTGTTCAGAGCGGCTATAAACTCCTCCAATTTCTCCTGAATGTGCCGGGTGCGTTCTGGAAGACGACGAAGAAAACAAGATTGGTTGTAATGCCTCACAACGAGCAGACGCTTTAGATCGATACGGAATCTCTTTCAACCCCTAGACGGTCTAGGAAACTATCGGGCCATGACGGAAGTTCTGTTCGAATTTTGAGCAAATAAAACAGGTACTTAAATGTTACATCTGATTAGAGATTGAATCATCAATGTACTTCCGCTAACTACCTATGACTTATTTGCAGCTACCAACATACCTATCTGCCACTATTGCAGCACTCTTTTGGTTAAGATTATTTGAATGATGCGTAAATTGCAGTTTCAACCTCTTCCTGTGATACAAAAGCTGTTCTAGATGGAATGAGTGCACACTTCTAACAAACACTCTGGTAAGATGGTCCTCTCTTCTCCGTATTGGAGAGAAATTTAGTGTACCTATCCGCTACTGCATTGTCAAATAAAAAGTTCAGTTAAAGACGCTGTAAGAGGAGGACTGAAACGAACACCGATTCCGTAGTAACCACAATGCGCAAACCGATGATTGGTGGTAGTAATCTGAGAACAGAATGGATCCATCTGTGTTTTCGACCCACATCAGCGTAAAGCTGGACCCTGAGAATTGATGAGTTGGGTATTCTGCTGGGAAGAGCCGCTGCAAATTAATCAATCTCGAGAGCTATGACCCTATTGTAAGTAAATGTGCCTGTATTTTTACCAATTTTGAAGCATAAAACTTGGGATTTCATGATGATGACGACAACATGTTGATGCACAACAAGGGTATGCTATTAGTTACACCATAGCTATAGCTACGAGCTCACCTTAACTACTTTCACCTATTTTTCTTACTTGATTTTTAGTAATTTGAAGCTCGAAATTATTGCAATCGAAGGCGGTCGCTACCTCAGTAGGTTCAAGATCTACTGTAAGCTAGCCCTAATTACCTTCAACTGAGTACCAATGATTGCCATATGAAAAAATCTAGGATTCGATGCTTAAGCAAGCTAGCCACTTTTAAGTCAGGACATGTAAAATGTACTCAGTCTAGCGCCAATATTGTCCCACTTCCAGTCGGGAGTTTCGGAGAGCAGGGAGGGAGGGGGAAAGGGAGGGAGGGAGGAAAGAGGCGCTTACTGAGGTCCTCGGCGAGCTGGACGCGCTTGCCGGTGAGGAGGACGTTGAGACGCAGGGGGTCCTCGGAGATCTCGCTGAGCACCGCCTTCACCTGCTGCTCCATTCGTCGGACTGAAATGCACCCAAAAGCACCCTCAGGTCACCAATGGGATTGCGGTCGGTGAAATTACTCAAGAACTTCTTTAATGTCTGCTTGAGATCCAAGGGCGAGACTTACACCTACACCTGTTTGAGTCTCAACACATTCGCTTGGCGCCAATATTGACACTGCATAGTGGCAGACCTACTGGAGATTAGGCTTCCAGAGTCACCAGAACGCTACAAGTACTGACCATTCCTCGTTAAGTGAAATGATAAAACTTGGCGGCCGATGACCAAGGCCATGCTCAAGAGCGTTTTTGGTACGACCACATACACCTCGTTGATTACAGTGCATTACAAAACCTCCCACAAAGGCTTAAGGCCTAACTACCACTTACAGCTTAGGCGACTCGAGTTTTAACAAACCCACTTAGCCCCTATATAGACCCCCGAATTAGGATAATCGAGGAAAACTTCTACCAAAGTTTAAATCTTCCCAGAGAAGGATTAGGTCCATTTGGAGGAGTGGTGAATTGATTGCCTCTGAGATTTTTTCAAGATGGTTTTAAACAGCACAGCAAGGAGGTCGTCCCAACAATTCTTTGGCAATATTTACATCCCCAATTCGAAATTGTCAACTAGTGAGTGACCCACTCTCACCGAGAAAAAACATCAAACTCTAAAGCCTGTGATGAAAAACAGTCAGTCCCTACAAGGGCACAATTAGGGTTAGATACAAATCAGGGCGCTTCACCATCGCAATGGTTGACAGTTCCATTAATTAGCAGAAACGCCTTCAGTGCACCAGCCACTCATTTTGCGAGTTGGGTGAACCACCAAACCAGTCAACACTGCTAGCACATCGAATCTGTCATAGGCTTCATGAACGCCATTTCATATTGACCTACCCTCGTCATTAACCAGCTGCTGTCTCAGCGAGTTACTCGACGCTTCCAGCATCCGCAGTATCCGGGAGAAGAGCACCACGTCCCTGCAGTCGATGTAGTCATTCGACGAGGCAGAAGAGGACGCCGCGGACCTCTGCTGCCCATCCCCACCAACACCGCTGCCTGATTCCATTTCGTGCTCCTCGGCCTCCTCCACCTCCCTCGCCTTCTTCCTCTTGGCGCAGGCCTGCAGCTGCTGCTTCGACTGGGAGCCCGATGGGTCGACGACGACGTCGCCTGCCGCGGTGGTTGCGGTGGCGGCGGCTGAGCCACTGAGGCGGAGGCGGCGTTCACCGGCCTCCTGCTCCTCCTCACTGAGGAGGGACATGAAGCCCTGCTGGTAGAAGTAGAAGCACTTGCGGCAATACTGCGACGAGGCCAGGGCTTGGGCCAGGCTCACTTGCTTGTACAACGGCTCGTACGTCTTGCGGATCTGCACGGGAGGGGATCAAGCATTAATTATTGCCCCAGTGGGCATTCCAGTGACTCAAATGCACTTTAAACTTTACTTATTAACTGGGAAAGCCTCCTATAAAAGACCTAAATAGCCATTCGATCTTCCAAGCAGTTGATAGGGCCTCAAGAACAGCCTAGGCGTCAATACCCGGTAATTTCTACTAACTGTCGACTAACCAGCAAGCAAATCTACCAGGGTGGTGGATCATAGCTTGATCCACCAGTTTCCAGAATGTTTCCACCCATTACAACCTTAAAACTGGACAGACACCCTGGATACTGGTCAGGACTCAAACTGAGGTGCACACCATTTCAATTCTAGAGAAACTGTAACTGGATTTAATCGACTAAATCAGCGTTCCCTTCTATGTCTAGTCTGTTCAACTAGTGAATCTAGTGTTTTCCATCGACTATCGTAATTCAGCTAAGGGTTGATGTCACTCGTTTTCAGGCAGTTATTTCAAGAAGTTACTGGGGTTAGGATGGCCTTCATCATGGCGATTGGAAGGGAAACTTCAAATGAGACTTCAAATTGTACGTCAACTCATAATTAGAGGATATCTGGGTTTTGGATAATATTCAAGCTGTCGGCCAACAAGCCAAGTAGGTAAAGGAAAGCAGAGATTGGAAACCTTAGACCGCTAAACAACCATCTTCATAAATGATCGACGGTTGGATTACGCTCATGAATGGAGCATTTAGCAGTTAAGTGATTAACAACATGGACAATGCATTTTTCAAGCTGCAAAAGTGGGTTAAATAACCGAAAAATAACGCCGAAATACGTACAAATTTGTTCGAAACGGCGAATTTCTTGGCCTGAAGGTTCCGTCGAACCGTCGTGACGTCGTCAGTGGACAACTCGATGCTCGGTTTCTGAAAGGAAAAGAAGCTGAAACGACTCTCCGAATATGATTTCTTCCCTACGATCAACTGTAACCTAAACAATTGCACCACAACCGCCCGTTTCTTTAGCACGAACGAGGGGAGGCCCGACGATAACTGCTTGAACCTACTCACCTTTATCTTCATAACGTATCTCCAATTCAAAAATTATGCCGCACAAGAGTGAGGATCCAAGCTCTCTCTATTTGCGTACTCCACAACAAGAATCCACCATTTCAAAGTAGTGGAATCATGTTCCATAAGCTGGTAGTCACCCATGCGCGCCCATCTCATGCGGAGTTGAAAAGAGAGCAGAGGAAGCGCTACCTGCTGGGAGGCGAGGATGGGCAGGATCTCGTCGATAGTGGCGATGCGTTTGCGCTGCTCATCCGTCTGGTTCGTCCAGTGCACCCAGCGTGACAGCAAGCCCGGGCCCCGTAGGTCCGTTATCCTCTGATTCACTGCCAATGGCGAAATGAACGAGAAATTTACGAGTGATGGCTCTATAGAGTAACTAATAGTCGGTCAGCTTGGGCTTAAACCATTACTACAAACCCGCAGGTTATGAAATTTCAAGGTTGCGAAATGAATGACTTGTATACGTGACAGTTGGAACACAAGACAAGGAGGAGGCCTTATGAGAATCAACTATTGAGAACAATCCAAGTCTGAAGGCCGGGATGCAACTAGAATGACGTTGGCAAGAGGGCAGAGTAGGAAATGGTGTTACTGACTTAGATTCGGCAGCAAAAACACATAGGAACATCTGTAACTTCTAGCATGGCAGGTGTCGCCTAATAATAAGGGTTTTGAGACCAAAATCAAGCCGAATCGCTGCTAAATGTTGCATCGGCTCTTGTATTAGTTCTGGCTTTCCCGGTTTTAGTGCAAGAACACAATAGCTGTCTCCAGGTCTAGCTTTGTACCCGAAGGGGGAGGGGTTTGAGAGGACATGAAGAAGGAAAGAACTCACCCTCCTTTATGCGAGAGTACAGAGCGTCTTCGAGGAAGTTGACAGCGGCGTCCCACTGGGCCTTGGTGTGCACTGTGTGGTCATCCAGCGTCGTGCCCTGAATCACCCTCTGCAGGCAGCCAAAGAAACATGTGACTTAGATTTAAGAGGAACACTGCCAACAGCACATATGCAACTTATGCTAGCAACAAATTGCAGAAATGATAAACCTACAGCAACTCTTCAAATCACGGCTGGCAAACATTACCCCTTTTTTCAATCTGTGACCACGAATCAATACTACGGGCTTGCTTCCTCTTAATCCTCCCCCTGTACAGCGTTCCAACGAACTTTTTTAGTGACTAAACCATCTAAAGATAAAACAGACCTTTCTACTGCGACTCAAGAGACGAAAGTCCTTATCTGGGCTATTTGAGAATGACCGCTCTCATTCCAGTGAATTTTGTTTCCTTATAACCTTGTCTTCACTCACACTAGGGCTAGCCAAGAAGCGGTAACAATTTTTTTTTTAAATAACTACTTAGTTCTACTCTACTAAAGTATAAATATCGTGTTTGTTAACCAAGTCTATCGATACGGAAAACTGGTACCAAATACGATTCAGGGGAGGGGCTCAGCACTGGTAGTAAGGGCGAGAGGAGGAGAGAGTCCAGTGCCTATGACCGGTATTCCAGCCAGTCACACCCCTTTTACAAGGGAAGGCAGGGGGTTAGATCAACCTCGATCGATTGTGGTTGGCGAACTATTCAAGAAATGAAGGACCAATAGCACCCAGCTCATGGACTCACACTACTCAACTGCTGGAGGCAAATGCTAATGAGTGGACGCACTATGGGCACTATTCGAATGTTCCTTGGCCCTTCCAACATGGGGTGTTCCTGATTATTTAACCCTTTACTACCACCCAAGAGACGCACGCGACACTCGCAATTTTCGGTCGAGACCCTACCGGAGCTCCTAAGGAATGACCATCTTCCTCCGTGACAGTTCTAAGCCCTCGCAGACTTGTCTTTACGTCCCTCGGTGTTAGGCAAGATCCAGTAGTAATTCCAAATACATCCCTACCGAGAAATTCTTCAAAAAACCTTTTAATTCTCCCCCAGTTTAATGTAGCAGTAGAGGAACAATTGACTGGTAAACTAGCACAGAAACTAGCAAAGGTTCACACATACTAACGCCCACGTATGTCGCGATAGATAGGTTCCGAGACCGCGAAGTAGCAAGACTGTTATTACGGCACCTACTTAACGTGTATTGGGGCTTTTAAACCCCCAGTACTATAAATAACCCATTACCTGCAGTGCTGAACCTATTCCTGGAATAATAAGGTCATTTGCTAAGAATTAACGTCTGCAAAGTCATGAATACGCAACAGGGAATATTTAGAGCCTTTTTGCTTAACGTACAGTTTAAGCAAGCAGTAGACTGAAAAGAACCATATGGCTACACAAGATGCCGCATCGTGATCCTGCCTCTTTCAATTAAACCAATTAGAGCCCGGGCCGACCTCGTGGCATCGGGGGCCGGGGCTACTGCTCCCTTCCGACCGTCCGCCGATAAATGAAGTATTATGTTTCCTTGTAAACAGAAGCACTTCGAACAGTAGACGTGAAGCAGGAAATTATGCTACAGGGTCCCCAGGAGGTAGGCCGCCTTAAGACAGCAAAACCGCACACTACAGTACCGTTGGCTATCCCAGAAATTACAAGGACAATTGTTACAAAATAATTTTCGCGAAGTGGTGAATCCGTGATAATTGAGTCGTGGAGTTGCGAAGGAGTACCCCATAGTTTAGGCAAGCGGTAGAATAAAATTAGTTGACAAACCCGTTAAAGAACCATTTGATTACACCAAAGGGTACATCTTGGTCGCGTCCCATTCAATTAAAATAAAAAAGTTGAATTAAGGTTGAGGGGGAGGGGGGGATTTACGGTGACTCCGCTCGGGATTTTCGCCAGTCACGCCCTACGCGACATCAAAAAGAGAAGTTCGGACGTACGTTCATAAAATCACGTCTTAAATTCGGACCATTAAAATCCCTACCTTGTTTCCTTTCCCCAATAAATACTGCACTACTTGTATTTTTGCATAAAAAAGCATTGCGGTTAGTAAACGTGCTACCGACGTGTGACGCATAACATCCTACTACGGCCTTCGCCTTTACGATGAATTCAGAGTAATTACGCAATTTGATTTAGGTAATCTAGTCGTACTAGACATGGTTAAGGTGAAAAGGGATAAAGAAAGGAGGGGGCAGGAAATTCTGCCACGGACTGCGTCTTGCGATAGCTTTCGAGAAAGTACGTAGTTTGACGTAGATAGCCTAGCCTTGCACTACAAAGAAAAGAGGAAGGTGGGGGTGGCGCAGGAGACAGACCAGCCGGGTCATGGCCTTGGGGTCCCACTGGTGGCGAGCGCGGGTCTGGGCGATGACCTCGGCGCGGAGGCGGTCGAAGATGTGGTCGTAGCCGCGGGCGTGCTCGGCCTCGCGCGCCGCCCGCTCCAGCTCGTCGTAGAGCACCTCCCAGCCCACCGACACACAGGCCTCCGGCAGCGCGTGCTGCGACCAGTCCCGCAACTGCACGTCCACGAACGTCTGGTACGACCTGCAACCACCCCAACTCACATTCACTCCACAGGAACCGCATGCATCGGCATTGCAATAGGGCTCTGTACCATTTCAACTACTCGGGAGGGGAAAACGGGTCAGCATTGAGTACACCGAAGTTGGTCTCAAACAAATAGACTGGTTGTGGCAAGAAAGTGATGATTTCCTTGTTCCCAACCAATCACTAGCCTTGGGAACACCGAACAAGCATTTTAAATTTAAATCAGCCCTAGATAACCAAAGTGAACATTTTGGGGTTGCATTCGTGAACTCAAAGAACACAAGTATGGGTAGCGGACCTGAAAGTCTAGGGTTGAAAAAGTAGACAAGGGAATCGAGTTTGGAACAAGGCATTGGAAGTCCGAGTGTTAGAAACTGGACAGGATTTAAGCGGCAGTTTAGCTGAGAAATACCCAAATGATTGTAAACATACGGTACAATCTACCAAAACCCGGCAAGCACTACTAGCGCGGTCTGTAGACAAACGCTACCGGTGAAGTGCGGTCCACCTCGATGCAAAATGGGTGAAATCCGCTCTAGAGTTCATGATCCCAACAAGATCAGCAATAACAGTGGAAATTTCCTACATTTTTAATAATCGATGGCTTTACTGACTCGTATATGTACCGGAAATGTGCAGCAAGGTGGTAGAATCTCGTTTTCTGGTGACGAGAGGTCTTGTGCACTAGTCAAAATGCAGGTTAAACAAATGAAAGTGCGTTAGAAGTTGCACTGATTTTAGAAAAAGGTTTATGGGACACCGATCTAGGTTTCTAACCTAACTGTACAAATTCGCAAATGGATAACCACAGATGCGCCTTTGAAATGGGATACGAAATCAGAAGGGTTAGAAACTGAGAACGCGTGCGAAATCTGGGACTATAAGTGGAGTAGTGCAACAAGCATAGTAAACGAGCACTCTTGGCTGCAAGGTGCGAAAACACAGCTAGTTACTCAACCCGTTCCCACGTTGCGTCCGTCAACCACTTGTACTACCGGGTTCGAACCCTGCTTAGTCCAGACTCAAAGTAGGCACGAAAACCGCAATTGTCCAATCATGTTTCTACTCTGACCGTCTTCACTAGCGCCTTTGTCTACAGTAGGTTTTCGGAAGGGCCGTAATAACGGTGAAACAGACAGCCCTCCGCGGCCTCCTTGTTTTCTCAGAAGAATCTGATCATCTCGACCGAAACCATTTTAAGTGAGAAATGTGCCAACATCAAGTCCAACTGATTCGGAAGCAGCCTCAAACCGCGAAAGCAACTCATGCTACATTCAACCAGCAAGGAATTCAGCCACTTCCCATTTGAGTTGCAACATTTCTGGCACTGCACGTGCCAGCTCACTAAGCAATGTAGAAAACCATCGTCACGATCAATGTACCTTTGAAAGTAGCCTAAGGCCTCCATCTGGAGAGAATGAAGACCATGGCCTAGACAAATGAGACAAAGCGCGCGAAGAGCGTGGACCTACCCGAGGTTGTTTTTGAGTTGGGCGGGCTCGAAGATGTTGTCGAAGACGTAGGCTTGGAGGCGCTGCCAGAGGCGCTCCTTGATCTTCTTCTCCCACTTCACCGAGGGGATGGTGTTGAGGGAGACCAGGGTGTCGAGGATTTCGTTGCGCCCCTTGTCAAACAACTCCTCCCGGTCCATCTCGCGCACGTGCGGGAACGTGTTCTTCCACTCCGTCTCCAGGTTGTAGCGGATCGCTACAAGCACATACAAGTGTCTCAATAGGCAAGTGCAAGGGCAAACTGTTTCCTTCTTCAGGTTTTTTGACACCGCTACTGAGCCCAACGTTCCAGTACTGGTTACATTAAAACGCCTTCCTCTTACGTAACTTTAGACGTTTCGTGTAGCCACGGTTCATCATGCCCTTCCGAGTTGGTAACTTCTTAGGGCACGGAGGATAACCAAAGCACGTGCTCCTCTCTAACTTCAACTTTGGCGTGGCTATACCAGCTTTCGCCAACTCGGGAGCTGAAAATGGCATTAGCTAGTACTGAGAAGCGGTTGTTCACTCAGTAGACTTTCCTTACCGCTGCCTATTTCAGCCAACCTCATTATCGACTTTGTAGAGCCAATATTTTTTTTCCAAGAAATCAGAATGATATCCGAATCACGTTATTAGGAAAAAGTCGAGCCCAATACCTCATCCCCATCTCTGAATGGGCAACCAATAATTGATAAACCTTAGGGAGAGCACACACTGAGTGCCCACTTTACTGTATTTTTTCCTAAGCGCTGGCATTTAGAACTCCTCGTTCTCGACTCCATCGGCAACGCTCTTGAAAACCGGGCTCTAGCAATTGCCTTTGCCGTCGATTCCAGAACATGATGCATGTTTAGAAGCCGCTAGCATTATACACTCTTCAAGCACAAACGTACACAGAACAGCCGACTAGGGCTAGTGCATTCCATTAAGGAGTAACCGGTCAATCACTTCGAGTGTGTTAACTGTATAAATACATGAGCATACCTCCACGGAATGTACCACAAAAATCCTACCTACTACCCATAATCAGCAAGTCATAAATGTAACGACAAACTAGTAATCATCGTTGGAGAGCACATGAATACTTAAAACAGTAAATCCCTAAGGAATCTAGTCTTCAAGGTCCCTCACAATCCCTGACTAAAGTTAGAAAATAAAAAACCGTCTTTGATAGAGAACTTTAAGACCCTTCCGAAGCTACGAAACTATCGAACTGCTTAACTAGGAGGATCTAGAACGACCAAGCTCTGATGAGTATTCGGAAAATCACTCCACATGAACCTTTAGTTGTTTCACACAAACATTTAAAAATGAAATTTGAAAAATACACGAGAATTATGATAGAATAAACTTTTTACACACTATAGAAAGCTCTTCAGTTTTGAATCAACTGGAATCAAAGAACGACAGCTATGACGGTAATAGTGGCACAAACATTAGATAGAAAATAATGTTAGCTCCTATTTCTTACCCCTATACATATCAGCCTCCTGTTCGACGGAGTCTTTGACCATCTTCCAGAACCTCTCCGAGACCGCCTTGCTCATATTCTCCGTGGTCATTTGGGCGAGTTTAAGGGCTCCCTCGCGGAAGAGGCGCGATTTCTTGAAGAATTCCGCCTCGTACTCCTTGATGCTCTCGATGTTCTCGTCCTTGGAGCCTGCAAGGAAGGCGGAGATGCTAGAAATGTGATTGGTTGGACGGTCGCTAACAGGCCAATAAAAACTCACCTTTGCCGGTGACAACAGCGTAGTAGCCCAAGGCCTTCATGGGGAACAGACGACCTTCTAGGATTTCACGAATCTAGAGAGAGGTGAAAGGCGAGATTTAACAACCGCCATTAAAAGCCATGGTTGGACTACCACTTAGCTAATATAACTACGCAGCTGCATTTACGTACTCGATGGGAGGATTTACAAGAGGACTAAAGATTAAATAGCATGCAACTCCGTCACGCTTTAGACAAATTAAGTAGGAGCACAACTCACTCGATTGGGATTGTAGAGATTGGCTTCTGCCAGGTCAACCTTGGTCAACACGAAAATTGTGCGTTTTCCCTCGGGATCTACCGAGGTAACCAAATCCGTCACATTGCTTCTCTCGGCGTCGATGCTTCCATCTTAACGAAGCGAAAAACGCAAACGCAAATATAAGTTGCGGTATCAGGGCACGTAACCAAGTTCCTCAAACGTTCAGCATAAAGGCTACACATAAGCAACTGCTTAGCATCCTAGGGCGACTAGCATTAAAGCAAACTAATGGCAAATCGAGAAGGATGACGAAGAGGAATACCTTGAATGCAGAGGATGATGGCATTGGGGTTATCCATGTACTGTTTGGCGAGCTTGCGGATACTCTCACGCGTTCCACTCTCCATTCCAGTGGTTTGAGTGGAAATAATGCCGGGAAGATCGACAAGAACCATACGTTGCAAGCCAGGTCCCTTCACACTCAGCGAAATCACCTCTGTGCTGATGGTTTTGCCTTCTCCAACCAGACCCTCCATTCTCGCCTAGAAAAAAGGAATAACAACAGTAAACAGTCGAGTGGGATTCACGATAGATGCAGGAGAAGGATGCCCTACTTCGATATCATTCCGCAGACTAGCCAACTCGGCCTCATTGGTCAGGTCATACTCCTTGTTGCTGTCCCGGAAGGAGGCCACGTGGTAGGGGCCTTCGGAGAGAGTGACCTTGACCGGCGAACGGGTCATCATCTCACCGGAGCCTCGGGGGAAAATGCGGGCTTGAGCAATCATCTCGAGCACTGAGGTCTTGCCCGAACTCTGGTCGCCAACCACAACCACTCTGGGCAAGTGATCCTGCACGTTGTAGTCGGTGTCGAGGTTGGAAAGCTCGTCCAGCACCTCAGAGTACATGTCTATCAGGGTTTTCTAAAAGGTATGATCAAAGCACACTGGAAATACCTTTATTCGGTCTGGCTGGGAGGTCTTTTGGTACTTGAGAAGAAGCTGAGTTCGTAAACTCTTGTTCTCGAGTTTGAGATCATCAAGAGCTTTCTGGTACTGGAGTTTAACTTTAATAAGCTCTTGCCGTAGGTCTTCAATAGCTTGTTCCTTCTCCTTTCGTAACTACAGATGGTAAAATGCGGCCCATTTAATTACCTTTTCAATCTCTTCAGCAATTAGTTTTTGTTCTAGAAAAGACACATCTTAAAAAGAGTGATAAATTACCATCAGCGGTAGAATTCAAGCCTTCACTCGGCCCCGGCCCACTACCTTGCTCGGCGTTTACTTCCTTATAAACGAGCTTATAGGAAAAACTCCATCGACCTACCGGTGAGTCTTTAGAGGTTGCCGACAAAGCTCCCCTTATGGTTTGCAAAAGTGATCGGAACTCGGATTCTTCAGGTAAATAGTTTTTCAGGTACCCGAAATTCGGAAGATTACTCTTCCATTCCTCATATTTCTGACAAGTGTATAAGTTTGAGAAAGTAACTCACTTGATTAAGTGTGTAAGCACCACCAACACCAGCACCGAAAATAAGATACCTTAATCTCAATATGCGAGCGGCAAGACCCGCCAGCTGACGAGTCTGGACGACCCTTGGATTAAATCGAGCTTTCGGGAAGTATGCCCGAATTAGCATCCTCCCAATGTTGCTGAGGGTTTACGACGAAAAGGCTAAGCATGCCCATCATTAATATAACTAATAATTTAATAATAAAAGTAATTTTGAGTATGAAAATGTCATAAGAGTGATATCGATTCGTTAATTTTTAATATTTAAAGTTTGACGAATTAAAGTTTGACAAATTATAGTAGCACATAAAGGATTCGACAATTTGGCACATGTATTTACTAAAAACTTCATGCTCCTAAGAAAGTTTCTATTAGCTGTCATAAGAAGCCCACTTTCGTCATTATAAATTAATTTGCTGACATCAAAGTGCAAATATGAATTTCCCATTGGTAAAATATCGTTTAAGTAGAATACGAACATATGAATGAGAAAGATTTCAACGCGTTCCAAGTCTTGTATATAAAGCTCCATGATTTTGAGTCCGTTTTCTTCACAGATGCAGTAATTTGCTTTCTGCATTCAAAGGGAAACAGGTTTATTAAAGAAAAGTATCCCCGTTCCGGAAGGTACTCATGCTTTCGTGCCGCTATCACAAGAAGGGAAAAGTATAATTTATAATATACAACATTTAAGCGGAACTCAACACAGAAACTCCGAACAAACCAGTATTTTCAGTTTACCTTGGGTTTGTGAGGAAATACTGCAGCACAAAAAAATGATACGAGAACGTTATATTTTAAATTTATTTACTTTACGGAAACGCACACGTCAATTTTATAATACTGGATAATATATCCACTACTGACAACCCAAGACTTCAGGCCTCATATAAGGCATAAAATGTATATGAATCACACGAAATAGATGCGATTTTATGTTAAAATTGAAACCTCGACACAAAGTGTAATTACTCAATTTCAGTAAAGAAGTTCTAAAATTTCTAATAATAAAATAAATAAATTTAATTTAAAATTTTATTTTTTATGAACATTTAGCTTTATTTAATTTCTACTTCAACTATGGAAAAAGTGCTTTGTGCTTTTACTTTACGTTAATAGTGGCGCTTACAGTGGGATTGTTAAGATGAGTCCTGACTAGTTAGTTTTTTCCTTATAAATTTTAAATTGTTATTCGTTTTTCGCTATATGTAACCGCACTTGTACCTTTAGCGATTACCTTTTCAAACTTCTTCTTATTGGTGATTCCGGTGTTGGAAAATCTTGTCTTTTGTTGCGATTTTCGGTAAGGTTGTGACGTCATCTAATTCCCTTCCCAGGACGACACCTTTACAGATACCTACATTAGCACTATCGGAGTTGATTTCGTAAGAAATGTATTATTTAGTGATATTTGATAGAAAATACGGACCTTGGAGCTTGATGGTAAAATTGTGAAACTGCAAATCTGGGATACTGCTGGTCAGGAACGTTTCCGCACCATCACTTCCTCCTATTACCGTGGTGCCCAGGGTATCATCATCGTCTATGATATCACTGATGAGGTTCGTTGAAATCTTTGCCTGTGTTTTGCTCGATTTTTTTTGATTCGTTCCATTTTTGCATTTGTTGCTTTTCTTGTAACACTTGTTTTCATCGTCCTTCTACAGCCCTCATTCAAAAACTTAAAAACATGGCAAACGGAAATTGATACCTATGCCAATAATTCGGTCAACCGGCTCTTGGTAGGGAATAAGTCTGATCTTGATAGCAAACGTGTCATCTCTTTCGAAGATGGTCAGGTACGTGCTTTGATTGTGCTTACTTAAAGTCCGTTTTTCTCATAGCCTACTGTTTTATTTTTTGTCAAAGAATTTTATGTACTTGTAGTCTTGTTTGTTATCTATATTATATTATGTCACGTACTTTTGTCCGAATCCACAATTGAGTTATGTAGATTAAAAGGCCTTGATTTCGTGTTTTTTCTGACTTATTGGGCCTGGTTAATATTGTTGGACTCTGTTTTTCTTCCAGAAATTCGCTGAGAGTATGGCGATTCCCTTCCTGGAGACTAGTGCCAAGACCGCCTCGAACGTCCAGGACGCCTTCGTGAAGATGGCGAAGCAAATCATGGAGAACAGCGCCAACATGCCCGGTGCTGCCGCTCAAACTCTCACTGTGGGCTCCACGACCCCCATCAAGAAGGAGGGTGGCTGTTGTTAGGCACCACCTCACTCCAAACCTTCATCTCCGCCTTTTCACCTTATGTGTGTCCGTGTCATCTGAATCTGCACATCCACCTCTCCTCTGTGTCACTCACCCACTCTCGCTCCATTCCATTTCTGTCTCTCTTTCACTGACTGTGTGTGCGTGTGTGTTAGTGTGCCTGTCTCACCTACCCCACTGACATCCTCTCAATTGCAGACTTGTTTACCGCGTGTACAGAAACTCTAGTTTACGCAGCGCGCGAGCACCACCACCTTTCCTACTCTATGTCACTCTCTACGTCTCACACGTGCGGTAACTGATCTCTCCTCGGCGTTTGTGTGATACCCGATAGTCTGAGCGAGATTTGCGTCTCCCTCTCCTTCCCACTTCTCCAACCCTATTTCCACTGCCCCCACTTGTTTTCGTTTCATTGATACACTGTTTTTCTGAATAGAACCTCTGTCCTTAAAACGCCTGTTTCTCTTGTATATTGTATAATTGATGTTTGCTTGGTAGTTTTATGTGACTATCGTCTTGTCTAGAGTGTACTTTATACCACTACGGCTGATGCTGGTGGTTATTTTTCGTATACGGCTGAGCGGGGTGAGAATCGATATCGTGTTTTGTGTGGGTGTGTGAGCGCCTGAGTTCCCCTACTTTCGCTGGTGCATGTACGCGCAAACGGTCAAGTAGTGGTAGCACACATGCGTACCTTGAGTGCGTGCAGGCGAGAGTTAGCAGAGTAGACTACTTGTTGCATTTCGCACTTGGCTATTTGGAGTTCACTCGTGCTTGTAAAAGCGTCTTAATGTTTCGCTTTTCCCAAGACCTACTCGATCGGGTTTGCATAGCCTTTCTATCCAGATAGTACAGTTCCAAATTATTATTTGGCTTGGGTTTGTCTCGTGTATGCGGAGCCAACTCAGTTACTGGTTCAGTGAGCGTTGCCATGGTTGCATCGTGTTAGCAACTGAATTAATGTGTGTACGTGTATACTAGGCATATATGAGTCAAAGAGGACTACTCTCTAAAGTAGTTTCTCCTCTGTTTAACAGATGTGCAACCCCAGGCCACTCGTGCATTTCACCAAGTCTCTGGGTCAGCTCCTTTCCCTCGACTACGTCATCAGACCAAAGACGGCCCTTCTATCTACCTCAATCAAGGGTCTACCCTTGCAGCCGACCATGCTGCACAAGCAGGAGCCTCGCCAGTTCTACCGACGTCCCCTCCCTGCCTCGTGCATCGCTTTTAGCACCTCCGAGGGTCGGTACCTCTTCAAGGAGGCGCTCGAGATGGGGTATCTGGAGTCCTTCTTCGATCTTGTGCCCCAGCTTCGAACTCAGGTTAGTTCCATCTTTAAGGAGGTTAAATCGGCCTGAGGAGGGGTACTAAAACACTCGTTCGAGGGAAATTTTAAGTCCCAAAGTTGTTGCAAACAGCAAGTAGACAAGGGAATCGCAGCATTGTAGTCGGTATTGCTCCATATAAAGCTCCAACTAGGCGCAACCTGGAACCTGGAGCAACCTGACTTGGCACCTTCTCTGTGGAAGCTTCTGGCGGCGATTCGTGTCTTTTCGGACGACAGCTCCCACGGTTCGGGGTAGTCTATTGACGGAGTTCCACGTATTGGGGACTGGTGTAGCGGTGAAAATTGGCTGCAAAGTACTTTTTGTCTTTTCCCCTAGGCCTGGCGTGGGGCTCTAATCTTGCAGTCAATCATATGACCTATTGTTAGCTACCCTCGATGTCTAGCGCTTAACTAACAGTGCTGAGCGATTCCATTTGCAAATCAGAATGCAGATCTTCTTCTGTTACCTTGCTTTCTCCTAGATCATACCGGCGGATTGTTTTCTCTGTGTTCAGATGGCGAGAGCGTTGACCAGCGACCATAATATCCTTAGTTTGATGATAGCGAATCAGGCGGTAGGTTCCAGTCATGCAATCACCTCATAGAATACGAAAAAAAACTATTAAGAGAATAAGCGTTATAATCGTGTGCACCTCTACAAAAAGCATGCAACCAAGAATTAATCCCTAAAATATTATTCATATCACTCTGTACTAGTTTGCTCTGAGGCAAGAGCACTGCCCCCTTTTATGCCACCAGTCTAAGCAGCACCGCTGTTAATTCAGCTCACTGGCGACCTCACAGAGTCTTACTTGCGTGCGTATGTCCTGCTGGCGAGGTCACTTGTGCTTTTACTCAAGCCTGGTTGGGTCAGTAGACCACTAGTTGCTGACCACAGCCTCACGGTAAATAGGTATCAACAGACTTAGAAGGCACCTGTTGCACATGTGGAGTTGGTTTTATTTGGTACCTATCAGAGTGAAACAGTTCTCACATGTGTGCCTTTGACGTAGGCTAACTCAGGACTAAATAGTTACACAAAAAGTTCAACTTCATTATCGTGTATGGCGTCTTTAGAACGTAGTTTCATTTTACCTCTGGTAGGGATTAGGCGAGATAAGTTTATCCAAGGTAGTTGAAAAGTGTTAATGTGTAGATGTTTATCCAGTCTTGTGTTGAGGTTAGATGAATCCCTGTGCATGTCTGTGTGCTTTTCCCTTAGCTACAACTTACTTCTAATCATTTGGACTATGGAATAGTCCTATTTTTGTATCCTTCCGATGTAAATAAACTCAGTTTTTAATCTCGTTTTGGGGAAAAAAATAATCTACGGTACTTTTGCTTGAATGATTAATGAAGCTACCAGTCGACATTCGCGTAGTTGGCGAGTGTTTGTCTCCGCAGCTGACATCGAGGTGTATCCTCTGTTAGCAGCTTTCAACTTCTTGAAGTTGCACTTTTGAGCAATGTCCAGGTCTTTACTCCTGCAAAACAAGTTATTGAACTTGGGGGGTGGGGGTCTGGGTGGCCTTGGTGAAGTACAACAAAATCGCCACTGTTGAGTTGATGAGCTACTAAATTTTTATGGTTCAAGAGTAATCTTGGATGCAACCATCTAGGAATTATTTCTCACAATACGCAACGCACAAGATGTTCAAATAAGGCGTTGTCTGAAAATCATTTCCGGACATGCATTTAATTGCTTTTGACCTAGACCTTTGGTCAGAGATATCTCCAGGGCATGTGAAAACTCCGCAATCACGCGCACGTCTGCATTTTGCCTCTCTCTCTCTCTCGATTTCCTTGACGTCGTCTGCCAATTTTGAAGGAGATGATAGGTTGGCATTGAGCAGCCTTGCGAACGTCTTTGTATTCCTTGCGCAGTCAATCCTATGCACCGTCGTCTTAAAGGTTAGCTAGCTTGCCTTTAAAATTCTGAGTCCATGGCTAATAAAAAGGTTAATTTTACGGGGCGGCAAGCGAGTGCCCTGTTTGCTTTGCGTTTCGCGGCATCTGCAAGTGTTATGGTTGTCCATTGTGCCCCTGAGACTCAGTACCGGGCTCTCCACCGTACCACTAGTCATTCACCTGCCTTCCCTTTGTTAAACTGTACTGGTGTCCCACTTAGCCATAGTTCACTATACCCTTCCGAGTTGGTAATTCCTTAAAGCATGGTTTGCCATCTAGACACGTGCATCTCTCTGCTTTACAAATGGGGACACCTAGTTAGTAAGGGCATTGCAAACCAGTGTTACGCTAATACCTTTTCCGACAAAGGAAAAGTTTCAGGAACATCACAAAAGTGAAATTTTGTAATCATGTGGATGTTGCTGCCAGTGACTTCGGAACTTACTAGCCAAGTGGCTGAGGGTTCGGTACGGTTAATGAACACGGGAAAAGGTTTGAGGAAAGTACTTATTTGTAAGATGGGCATACAAAAAAGATATCACCACTGGTACGTTAACTACGTTCATTAACGGAGTAGGAGGTACCGGCGGTGCTTTTGGGAAGGTTCGATTGTGCCCTACTTATTTATCAACTCTTCACTTAGTCTTAATCGGCTTCACCGCTCGTTAGAGGGTGTTGGTGAAAATCCGACCTGTTCAGCACCCTTGAATTCGGAGCTTGTTTGAAATTACAAATTTGGTTGGAGCACACACTATTGCACAACAGTTGGAAGTAGGTCTGCTTGTAGGGAATTGTGTGGTAGGGCTTTCTGCTTCAAAACCTCCTGGTTCAACATTTTTACAACGGGGTGCTCGCAGGTGCAACCGTCGTACTGCGGGCTGTCGGCGCTGGTGATGGTGCTGAACTCCTTCGAGATGGACCCGGGTCGCGTGTGGATGCCGCCGTGGCGCTGGTACCACGAGGACATGCTCACGTGCTGCATCGACTCCGACGACCTCCTCACCAACGGCATCACCCTCTCCCAATTCACATCCATCGCCACCTGCAACGGACTCAATGTATGTTCTCGGTGCCATTTATACCTCAATAATGTGGTCAAGGGAAGTGGTTTATTAAATGAGGAATCCGTAATGCCTATATCGAACTCATTGAGTGACGGATTTTGGGCTGTGAATTCAACTTGCAACACTAATTTGACCACTAGGTAATGTAGACGAAGGGTTGGGGAAGAATATATATTAGCTACTCAAGGAGGACCGGCAGAGGTATACTCCATCTTCCTGGTCCGCTAACTAGTCATCTGATAGGGTCAATTGCTTGAATTTGTCTTGGCCACTAATTAATCGGGTAACCAAATAGCCCCTTGAGAGCCAAAGTAATCGATAACTACGTTTTTGAAGGTATCAGGTGGTTTTATTAAATGGGGAAGCTGCAAGACCTGTGTCGGAGAGAACAGTCTGGAGTCTTGTGGTGAAGACATTCTTAATACCTTATTGGGAATTCACATATAAACAGCTGCGAATTTGTCTTTCAAAACGAATATCACCACTGGGTCATGTAGCTACTAGGAAATTTGTTCCGTCTCTTTGGTCCGACAACTGATCAGCTGGTCTGATCAATCGAGTGAATTTGTCTTGGCCACTGCGATTTTCGAGGTACTTTATTTGACCAGATGGACTAATAATCCCCATTGTAAGCCAAAGGAATCGAGAACCACCCTTTAGTCAAAAAAGGTCTTTTAAATCCCAGGATCCGAAGTGCTTTTGCTCATCAAGACGGTGTTTTTCAACTAGTGATGTAGCAAGAAACTGGTCTCCACACCCGGTTTTGACCTGGTTAATCGTGCTTGATCGCATTCATGTAACTCGATACAGCCCTGTTTGAGTTTTCCGGGTTAATTGGAGGGCTACCGGGTAGGTAGTTGGCTTTCCATTGGGGGATGGTTTCATTCAAATTTGCACAATTCACTCCAAAGTACCACAGCAGTGGTCGGTGATTTCGCTGCTCTGATTGGGAATTGTTGTGTTTTTACGGTATCTTTTTGCATTGCTGTCTCGGCATCATGCATTCATTGCCTTGGCCTCCTCTTCGCGTAATTTACTTGATTTTAGAAATTGGTAGTTAAACCGTCGAGGCTATTAGGGTTCATTAAGCAATGGTTCGTCTTTCCTGTTGAGGACACCGAGTTTTTGTAGCCCTAAGGTGCTTAGAAAGTGGTTTATTAAGGCGATTGGTGTGGAGTGTTAAGGTGAAGGTATTCTAACTCACTAATAGGGAATACCTGGTTTTCCAGTTCACGTAGACTGTAATGGCTACTCAAAGTACTGAAAGAGGCCTTACAGAGGTGTACTCTATCTTCCTGGCCCGACGACTAATCACCTGATCTGGTCAATTAATTGATTTCGGCTTGGCCGCCTCTTTTGAATTGCCAGGTTAATAAGCATCAATTTGATGCAACAAAGATCGGTATTCAATTGTAGGGATCTTTTTAAACACGGGGTGGCACTAGAGTAGAATTTTCCAAGTAGTGCTGCAGTGGAAAATCTCGGTTTTCATCTGGTTAATGCCCATTAGAATTTTTTCCCATTGGATTGTGAAAAATACGAGTATAGGTTCGACGAGGGTTACAGTGGAGGTAGTTAGCTTTCCAGAGGGGAAGCGGGTTCGCACAATTCATTCCAAAGTACCAATGCAGGACACAGCAGTGATTGGAAATTCTTGTGTTGTTACGGTATCGTTTTGCATTACTGGCTTGTTAGAAAAGGACTTTTGGCCTTATCCATTTTTTGCTTTGGTCTCTTCGTCTAGAAATTCAATTTAATCCTTACACTAAACCGCGTGCCAGAATTTCTTAAGCACTTATTTGAGTTAGCCTGTTGATGTAACCTTCTCCCAAAAATTGTCACTTATCCACTCGGTTCTCTGACGCAAATTGGGTTTGGTGGGATGTCAACTTGCTTACCCTTCCGTCGACTTACAAACCTGGTCCGTTTTCGTCACCAAGCCCTCCCTCCAAGTGAAACACAATTCGGTGCGAAATATTGTCAACAAAAGAACGACACTCCGTGAGTACTTCTATTAAATTTAGTGGGAGATTGAATTCGGTATTCAGCAACTCCCCAGGAGTCAAGTTAGGGACGTGACCGTGTGTGCGGTCCTTGTGTGGTTGCTTATTAAAAAAGCTTCAGTCCACGGCGTAGTGGTGGAAAGACGCAGTGCTGAATTGTTGGGTTCACTTTCGAATTAAAATGGGTATCTAGGTGCTTTGTAAAGGCTAGGTATAGGTTCCGCTTTACCTGTGTCATTGACCTAAGAACAATGAATAAAGCCAAGCTGATGATGAGCAGCTACATCCGATGTGGAATCCCTGGCTTTCTCTGCATTGATCTGTCTGGTGCGTCTACCCCAGTCGCCAGCTGGAAAAACGTTAGAGGGGTTCGCTTACTACTGACCCTTCTGGTTAATTTAAAAGGCCACTATTCGGAATTTGTCAAAGGTCTTGTACTTTTATGAAGTGACAGTGACTTCCACGTGGTCAAAGGTGTCGCCTGCACGTGTCATTTGGCTCTACTTGCTTATTCGGTGTGTTTTCACTCATCTACATCTGCATCAACATCGAGATTCTCTCACTTCACAAACACCGGTTTCGCTTAGGCTTCAGAAAAAGCGCTAGCGACTGACGTGCACTAGTGCTAGTGTCTCGAAGTCCTTTCATAAAAGTTTGAGTGGGAATTAAAATGGAGCCTCTATTTATCGGTGTTGGCGCTGAATTTGTCGGTATTTTCTAGGAAAGAGGCAATCGTGGTTGCCAACTACCCATTTAATGTATTTAAAATAAATTAAGTAGACTTGGAAATGACTCTATTGTCGTCGCAATAGCCGCTACCATTAACTGCATCTATCATAGCCCCGATCCCGCTCAGCTCTTGTCCCTAATCAAGCAAGCTGATTTAACACTTCCTCGATGACAGCGTCGCATAGTCCATCGGAGTTCTAAGATCTGTGGAGTTGGGCGGGAGGCCAAGTATAGCAGGGACTCGTGCTGTCACAAAAATTAGCTCAGAAGTATCTTTGACTTTCCCTTAGTCTATGGCAGGGGGTGGAATTGTGCAGTCATTAATACGACCTATTGTGAACTACCCTCAATATCCAAGGCAATTCCACGTAGGCATCTAAGCTCAACCTAGGTCCCCTCCAGCAGCTTTTTCTGGTGTTTGAGCGCAACCACATGGTCGTCTGTTAGTTGCTAGCCTATTCCAGCCACAGCTGTCTCGTATTCCCCAGTTCCTGTGGCCAGGTTGTTTTCACAGTATTCTTGTGTTGGCAGTGCTGCAAGTTCACCTCTTCCTAATGAGTCAGGTAGTGCGTTCCAGTCCAGATCCATTCTCCCGGTAGTCATCACCGTTTTCAATGGCGAAAGAAGAGGTTAAGTTCTCAAATGAGGAAGCGGTGTGTGTGTGAGAACACCTTTGAAAATCTGAAAAAATAGACAACCAAGAATTAATCTCTGATTTTTATTCCTAACACCTTGGAACTCTGTACATAAATCCCTGTATGTGAGAGATTTTTCGACTTCACAGAAATTCTAACGAGAGCATGCACACGCATCGTTGAGTTCTCTTCAACAAACCAACCTGTGGTAGAGGCTTACTTGAGAATCAAGTAGGATTTCCAAGGAACCACTTGATGTTAGAAGGACTATCATTAGGCTGCAAACTCTGCAATCAACTGTTGAGTCTGGTAACGCGATTCTCTCACGTGTTAGCAGTGTCGCTTTGACAAGTTAGATGGGAATTTGTGCTTGACAGCAGCTCTTGCAAGCGTCACAACTTACTCGAGTGCTGAGCTCTGATTTGCGTGAGCCTGACTGATTGTGCTTCTGTGTTGAACAACGCCTAACTAGGTGTGAATGCAGCTCAATGAACTTTCGTGGACGGAACTGTTGTTGTTGTTGTCGCTCTGGTTAGATGGTTTTAATAAATCACAGATTGCAGAGCGGTGGGGCGTTGAGTGGATGTAGGATTTAACGGCTTTGACTCTTAAGCGGAGGGATTATAACTCAATGTACTTGGATTACAGATCATGGAGACCCTATTGGCTTTGATCAGTGCAGTTAAAATGATTCGGTGACTTACTGCGCTCTTAGTTCTCAGTGTAGTATCGTCTGCAAATGCAGAATTCGGGCGTTTGTAAATACCGGAGGCTTAGAATCAGTCGTAAATCACCTGATTTTGTACGATTGTTACTCGCACTTTTGTCAAGCTGCCAAGCTTCGGGTCTTATTCACTCTAGAGTTTGATCAGTGGTGCATTCGACTGCTTGTCGTTTGATTTCACTGTTGCTGTTATTTAGTGCGGTTTACTCAAGTGCTAGAGCTTGTTTATCTCTCCTGACACGTGCATTATCTCAAGGCTTCGCGTACTTCTAGTCTAGTGAAATGGCATTATCAGGTGCAGTTAGTTTTTGAAGTGAAGTCTCTAAGTAATTTCGCAATCGCATGCAATATATCTTGGCTCCTAGGTTAATAAATCGTCTTGTTGACCTGACCAACAAGAGTTTAGCTGATCATCTTCTAATCAATCAATCAGTCAATTACGGGTAAATAGGGGAATTGCAGTGAGTAGCATTCATGCATAGACAACCTTAGTCGTACGCGCTGGGTTTGATTAATTAACTTCGCATTTCACGCTGGCGTGGATAAATGGCTGATTTGTTCGCCTTTTGATTTGCCCACACTCAATTATTCAGGATGTTGAACTGCTGATCTGTAGCGCTCCCTTGCTGCTTGATCTCAGATCTCTCGCTCTGGAACTAGGAGCCTTCACAGCTGATTTGTGTTTTCAATGGTGTTTTAAGTATCCTTTGTCTGAGAAAAAGGCACGGCTTTGCGCTACAATCACCCGGCGTAGAAATCACCGGAAAGGCGTGACGTGTCCACATCTCACGAGTTGCAGTAGAGTGAGCGCTCAATGGCGTAACGAGACCACGTTCATAGGTATCCGTAGCGCGGTTAGTATCCATTCTGGTTAGAGTGAGCACCCATCCTGCCGAGTATCTACGACTACAAACTGGGGCTTCTACATAGGCCATCGAGATTGCCTAAATGTACCTTCTTAGCTCGTATATTTGACGACTTAAGCAAAGGCTTTTCTCTTGCAACAAGTAGCTCTTACTGTCATTGGCGCATCTTCAAGCTGCAGAATTGAAACCATAATTACTAACCCAGAAGTAGCTTTGTCCCAGCCAAATTATTCCAAGTTGAACCATAAAATACCCCCTAAACCGAACGCGCAAAACTAGGCAATTTCGTAGGGTTTAAATAATGTGCAACGTGTTGTAGATCACTATCGTAAGAGGTGGAAATTATCGCTGTTCGACATTGCGAGTATAATGTAGTACAGGCAAATTTAAACGAAATTTAATACCAAATTATCGAGCTTTTTATCCCAAACGTCCTGTTACCATCTCTTGCAGTCTCTTACGTGCTCAAATCGAGTTTCACGATTTCCCTTGATGATTCTGGGTTTCGTAGTATTATGACTTCCTCGGTGACAACGCCCAAACGCATACTTAACCGCCCATCGTAGGGATAAGATTGATCCTAGGTAGTAAAGTGACGCCTCCTTTATCGAGATGTGGTAGAAGGGTTGTGAGACCGCGAAGATACTTAATGCACGAGGGACTTGCACTTTTGTGACAGCAGATTTCTCAAAAACGGTTTTATTACTCGACGGTGCACTATACATAAGTAGTCCATCGACGGGAGAACTTGGCTGAGTCCAAAAACTGTCGTAAAAAGCTCCCAAGAGCCATTGAGATAGTTCCCTATTAAGAGCTACTCTCGGTATTGGGGTCTTAGCCACTGTGCTCGGCTATCCTACCAGTCAGCACTTTTCTGTAAGTTTTCGAGAAGGAAACCCGCTGTTTTGCGAGCGTAATCGAAAGATCGTCTGATATGTTGCATTCTTCCGGATTGTTTCCTCGATGTTGAAGGAGAGCAAACGGGCAACGGCCATAATCTCCTTCATATTTTTATCGATCGACATGATCCCACAAGTGATTCTCTTAATGGGTAATCAGATGGGGAGGGGTTCCAGTCTGGGTCAAATTTTCTCTGCCATCACAAATTTGAATACCGAGGAAATGTACTGTGCTCTCAGTAATGGGCTATTAGAAAGAACTGTTATTTGTAATGCAGAATGCTTTGTTTATCGCGGTAGTATATAGGTAGTAGTGGTGTGTATCTAAACCCTCCTGGCTGCACTATTAATAATCCAGACTTTACCGTACTGTTCACTGTTTCTGAAATGGCAAGGACAATTGTTAAGAAACCACGTCATTGATATTATTGGAACTGCGAAATAACGAGGGATTACTTTACCTCCAATGTCAGTACATTTATAAAAAATCTGTCCTGTATTTAAAAGATCCTATCTTCAACGTACTTGCCTGCTCATCAACGACTTCCTTCCATCTAGTACCAGACTTAGTGCCGTTATTGTGAAATTCCTTTTATAAGCCACAAAGCTGCAAATAGTAGTTCGAGGAAGGAGCGGTGTGTGTTGAATAAGGTGGCGGATGTGGGATTTTCTCCAAATTAAGTTTTTCTTCCATCTCTTGTGACGTGATTCTTTTTGTGGTGGTGGGGGAGGGCGTCCTGTATTGTCCAATTGAAAAGGATCCCTTTTCCAATGAAGTTACCTTTTCACCTGCTGCGTTTGGGGTCTTCCCCCGCTTACGAAGCCACTGTCTACGATAAAAAATCCTTTTTTTCACCAGTCACTATTATATCCACTATAAAGATGAAACACTTTGGCGAGAATGGGGATGATATCAACCCGGGATTTGCGATTTCTCCCAGATAACTCATGAACAGGTACACATTTTTTAAGTTTAGGAGCTTTTGCGAGATTTCGGAGATGGAGATGAAGAGTTGTATAGTTTGAACTAATCTCAATTGCTAATTCCAACTCAACTGAACGATAAGTTTCTTCAAGGATTGCTTTAAGAAGCAGCTTTTCATGAAACTCAAATGGACGCCTTCTGGTTCGGTCTGTAGCGGATTTCTACAAACATCGAACTATCTCACTGAAGTAAGTAACCCGATCCGTTCGGTATCCGCACCGAGAAGATAGTAAGGCAGAGATGTGAGTTAGAGCAAGTGTGTGTTTAGGATGTGAATGCGAGGGTCTAAGTAGGCTACATCTGATATCTACTAAGCAGGAATCGCTCCGTAATTGGTTGATGGAGAGTTGTACTCGGATGCGATTTGTTGTGTTTGGCGCTTCCTACTGGGTAGCCGTACGCCACAGGTCTTCCTCTTCGTGGGAGTTGAAATCTCCACTACCACTGAATGTCGCAAAGCATCTTCTGCACACACTTCTTATTCATACACTCCTTTCCATAAACTGAGAGCCAATGTTTCCAGCCTCTTCGTCGGCTGCTGAGTTCCCCTTCTTGGAATCATGAGACATCACACGCCTCAAATGATTCTTAGGTCCTTGCATGTTAGCAGTGTCTTAGTAAAGCGAATTTTAATTATATTATTCGTCAAAATGGATTTTAACGTAAAAGAGATGTTCAGTTCCATTAGACTTCATATAATACTGTGAATTTTGTTCATTTTGTAATAATTTAAAAAGTCGGTGTGAACTTTTGGAATGGCATGGTAAAATGTCGATTCATTTTATAAATAAATCTGAGATGAATTAGGTCGTCTTCCAGCTGGAGAAGCCTGACCGTAGTAGATGACTTTTCAAAACTTGCTCCAACGCCTCCTTATGCCAGGTGGAACTGCACCAGCCAACGGACCCGGGCGAGTCGGTGGAGACCTTCCGTCTGCACCTAAAGAGCGCGTGCGCGCAGTCTCTGGCGGCGTCGGGCAGCATCCTGGTGGTCTCCTACGACCGGCAGGCCCTGAAGCAGACGGGATCGGGGCACTACGCCCTGGTGGGCGGCTACCACCCGAAGCGTGACCTCCTCCTCATGCTCGAGACAGCCGCCTTCAAGTACCCCTCCCATTGGGCGCCCCTCACGGCCATCTACAACGGCATGTGCTCCCTCGACAAGGTCACCGGTCGCCCCCGCGGCTACATGCTCATCACCAAGGCCTTCGACGCCCGCACCGGCCTCAGGGAGCAGGAGGGCGTGGAGAGTCGTGGAGAGGGGTCGGAGAAGGCCGCAGATGTGGTGGATGAGGGGAGGGGGGAGGTGGAAGCGGCGGCGTCGAAGGTAACGGCGTTGACGACGACATCAACGCCGAAGACGGCGGTGGCGGCGCTTTCGAATGTCGATCGGCTGCTCAACCGACTGACGCTCTTCTGTCTGGCGGACGCGGCTCATCAGGTAGTTCCGTCTATGATTACAGGTTATAGGCTAGGAGAGCAGCAAGAATAGGAGGGTTGCTAGCTGGAGTTGGGTGGCTCCTACTTCACTGCTTTTTACGGTTTCTGCTTAATGTGTATTGGACCTTTTGAAACCCCTCTGTACTAATAACCCACCCTCTTTTCACTCAGCAATGATCGCTGCTTACTGAATGACAATGAAAATCGTTAGAATGAGTATCCAGCTGTGATCGTAACCTTACAAACTAGTTGGAACCTATTTACCTAGCATCTCACGAATTTCAAGAAATAGCACAGCTGTGGGCATTTTTCATTCTGGTGATTTGTCCCCAAGACAGCAGGGAGTAGTGAATATGCCCAAGTCACTAGTTTAGCTCTGCTGGCTAGGCGCTATAACACGTTTTGCCTTTATCTGATAATGCGTATTTTTGCGTGTCTTAGTGGCTTACGTCCTGTTACATTGTAAAAATCTTCAATTGAGGATGAACGAATGTCCTGTCGCTACGCCTAGTGCCATGGTGAGCATCGTTGGTTACGTGTGTAGCTTCTTTTTCCGCATTCCTCGATTTCAAGTTGGTGGTCATGGAGACGGAATAAAGTGGGTTATATCTAAAGTGTGACCCAATAGCTTTCCATTCACTTGGGATTGAGCGTGACGCAATTTTCCAGCTGATCATTTCTACAGTTTCTTCTCTAGGTTCTTCTGTGTTTTATTAACCCTTTCAAATTGCATGTAAACTAAAATTTCCCTGCTGAAAAGATGCCTTAAAAGTAGTTCAAATCGTGTTCAGTACTTGTACCAAAAATAACTTTTCTGCTAACCTCTTTTAAACATATTTTCCTGATATTGTAATGCTGATTTCAAGGTATTTCTGGTACTTTCCTTTTGCCTAAGGAATGGGTTAATGCTGCAAATCCTTGTAGGATTTTGGTGAGATGCTCATTATGTTAAGTGACTCATTCTTGATAGACCTTTTCGAGGTAGCTTTACAGGATACGCGAACAAATTTTCAGAACAAGTGGCATGCAAATTTGAATCTGGTAGAAGCGCTAAACATTGCCAAAAGAAGCAAGCCCTTTTTCAATACAGAGGCGAAAGAAGCAAGAACCGTTTAGTTCCTTTCAGGGGAAGACATTGTCACATTGTAGCTTGAAATATCGCAATAAAGTCACTTCCTTGATGACAGCAATGATGAACCTCCGATTTAACCAATCAAAGCACAATTTGATTTGTATTGGTTCTGTAATCATGAGACTCCTTCGCCAATGATTTAAATTAAAGCTTCTTTCCGTCTTCAATACCTCCGAGTAGCCCAATGACAACTCTTATGCACTCAAAGCCCGGTTTGATTACTATTGGCACAATTCCTCTCTACCAATCACAGGCTTTCTCCAGCTGTATTCCACTCCCTTTCGATATCTCTCTCACTAGTGTTCAGGGATGGATTGGTAGTGCAGTGATAATCATAAAATGACTGGGTTGCGGATTTTAGCCTATTAGGTTTCAGCTGTATTACTATTGGTGCACCCTCTTTAGTCTTGCATCTCCTCCAAGTGCACAAATGAAATGGGTGTCAGTCATTTTGGATTTTAGCCATTCAAACCTTGGGTTGTTTACTATTGGCCCATTTACTTTCGCCCAATCACAGGCCTCCTTCGTCGTTATTCTATTTGTACATCCTTTAGGTACCGCGGCCACACTCCCAAAACACCCAAACTGTTAGCTGTAGCTACTCAACCCCCTAACGTTGGTAACTATCGACCCGTGTTGTTTGTCGTCCAATCGCAGACCCATTTCGATGACGTTTCCCAAACGTGATTTGTTATCACGGACCAGATTTTGGCCACTTCAGCCCCAGTTTGGTCACTTTTGGTCAATTTCTTCTTGACTAATCACAGTTCTTCTCCGTATTTTCATTATTTTCACAACTATTTCTCGTCTTTTGGCCATATACATCGGCTAGTGCTCATCATAATCATTAACTCGGATTGCCTAATTTGAAGATTTTGTCATCTCACCCATTTGGATAAATGTTGACTTAATTCCTCCAGGCCAGTCACAGGCCTACTCTTCTGCTACTTACACATGTGCAGTCTTTAGCCAATCGGACCCAAGTTTGCTTACCATTGGTCCGTTCCCAATCGCCAATCACGGGCCCCCTTCCTCACCCTACTTTTGCAGCTATTGTATCCACCTATACCCTAGGCGAATTTGCAGGAATGGGTGCGCACCACATTTAACCTCCGAATGCCTCAATTGCGGGTTTGTCCACTCAACCTCCAGTTTGATTGCTATTGGCCAAATTCACCTCGTCCAATCACGAGCCTTCTCCGTCACTTTTCCATTTGTACAACTTTTTCTTCTCCACAATTGCATAACTCAGCCATTCAAACCCCAGTTTTTCTACTATTGGTCTGTTTGCTTTCTCCCAATCATCGGCCTTCTCGGTCCTTACATCCATTCATGCGCCCTAAATACTTACTGTCCTCTATAATAGCCGATCAACTCTCCTTTTCGTTACTATTGGCCCGTTACCTCTTGTCCAGTCCCATGCCGCCTCTATCTAATTTCTGTTTTGGTAGTTACGGTATCTTATTTACTTCTCACATGTACGTGCATGAGTGGGTGTTACATTAATAAACTCGGAATGTCTAAACTGTCGAATTTGGCCGCCCAAACCTTGGGTTCATTTAAACCCCCCACCTCACACAGTCGTAGATATTTTCTACCTCTATCCTATTTTTGAACGCACACGGATGAGTGGGCATCACATTCATACCACCACAGTACCTAAACCACACATTTAGCCAATCAGACTCTTGTTTGATTGCCATTGGTCCACTTCCTCTCCTCCAATCACAGGCCTTCTCCTCCCCCGCCTCTCTACTGGACTCGCAGAGCGCCGGTGGACGGCTGCGCTCCGTGGCCGACGACTGGTGCATGTACCTGGCGACTGCACGACTGAGTGACCTTGGCCAGACGTGCTGCTGTCTGCTGCAGCAGACGTCGGTGCGGGTGTCGCACAGCCATCCCGGGGACTGCCTGCCCGGCGCCTGCTCCTCCCCGCGGGCGGGGGCGCCGCGGGCCGGCCGGGCTTTCCTCTGCGAGTGCCCGTGCCTCGTGGACAGCCTGCTGGACCACCTCCTCGCCCTCCTTGTCAAGCACCGGCCCCCCGACTTCTTCTTCAGCTGCCAGCCCCTCTGGCCCGACTTTGGTTGCGGAGCGGGCACTGTCGAGACCGCCACACAGGTAGGAGACCCTTGCTACTTGCTGTTATCGGGCTTGGAGTGTGTAACTTGAACTACATACCGATAGGGTAGCCTTGAATGAGGCACAGAGGGGATTATTACGAGATCTCAATCAACTGGCAGGTGAGAGGCTCTCGCTTGTTCGGCCTCTGAATGTTGGGGAATGCGGTGGAGGTCTCTCTGGATCGTACTCTTAAGAAGCTCCGTAAACTTGTAAAACTGGAATTTAGGATGGACTGAATACGCTAGCAGAGGCGTGGTTAATTGATTGAGGTATGAAGGCATCTCAACTAACCGCAGTCTGAATAATGATAAAACTTGGAGGAGACGATGCTTATGATTGATGGAGACGTTTATCCCCGGGCAATGTTCTTCGTGTCGGTCGCGTTAAATGGTCGTGTCTAAAGATGAGGATCCCCACTTCTGAGTGTTGCAAAGCATCATTTGCACACACATTATTTATATTAACATATTCCTCTCCATAAATGCGGGAATGTTTCTAACCGCTTCGGCTGCTGAGTTTCCTTTCCTCAACTCATCACAAAATCACGTACTTCCTCCATGTCAGTAGGGCTTTAATCAAGCAAATTTTTAATTCTATTGTGCTGGTCTGTAAACAAATAAATATTCAGTTAAATGCGTCTAAGGGTGAAATTAATGATCAGTTCTATTTAGGGTTATAAAACACTTTTTCGATTTTTTTTCAACTCTTGGGATGGCCTAAGAGGTTGTTCAAAAAGTCGAAGTCTGGAAGAAGAGTTATAGAGTGAGGAGCGGTCCTATCAATGTACAAAGTGAATGAATTGGTTGCAAAAGTGCTAAGTTACTTGGTGCTTTGCAATTAATAAGTCATAAATTTGCATTTCTCGGAGCTCTGTTTGATTTACCGAGCGTCAATACCTAGACTCTGACCTCAAGAATGCTAGCTGGCGAAACGATAGTAACTGAATTCACAGTTTAGCAATCATTGACCTGCGTTCCTATTGGTAACAAACCTAGCACAAAGGACAAACTGACCTAAATTGTGCAATTAACCGAAGTTGAATTGTTGTGAACCAGGTTTTGGACACTGGGGTCGACTGTAGCGGTCTAATATACCCAGCGAGGTTTTCGCGGTTGAATGCGAGTTGATCCGTTAGGTTCAGTGAATAAGATGTCCAACGCAGTCACCCTCATGTGGTGTTAGAATCGCCAGGACCCGGAATACTGCCACTTTTTGACTTTTTATCTCGACAAATTGCGCATTGAACGCTTAATCTCCTGCTACTAGTGAATGAACTTATTTCAAACTTGTTACAGAACGCGCTTCATTGCGATTTCAGTTAATGCCTGCTCAAACGGTAAGTTGGAGTGGTTTCTTTTTCGCTGCTCTTATTTTGTTTTTACTTTCTCCTTGCAACAATTTCAGTGCAAATGATTATTGAGTCGTCGGCAACGACTGCATCCCAGCTCTAAATTTTACTAACACTCGCTCTAACTCCTTGAATTTCGTTCCCTAGACTAGAGTGCACGCCTTAATGACGCTTCCTAGGAACATATCACAGACCTTCTGCCATTGCTAGTCCTCAGCTGATTGACTTTGGATTTCAGGTGATTTTCGAGCTGGTGTCCTCCGCCACCGGTCGAAGGGCCCGTCTGGCGCTCGAGCGTCTCCCCCAGCGCTCCTACGAGTGGCTCACCTCCGACAGCGGCGGCCCCATGACCTACCGGGCCGTCTCGACCCTCAACACTGGCGTGGGGAGCAACAGTTCCAACGCCGACAACGGCGGGACATCGCGGCGACCGGCCTGTGCCATGCCCCTCGTCACCGACCCGAAAATCCGCGCTACCGCCCTCCTCACGGCCTTCATTCTGGCCTTCCCCTACCACACCGTGCTTCCCCCCTGGTCTACTGTAAAGGAATCAGTGGCACCGACGTCCCCAGTGCATGTTCTGCACAGCTCCGAGTACATGCTACAGCACTTGCCCCAACGACCCGGCCAGACTTGCTTTGCGGCGCTCCTGCCGGGCACCCAGAACGAGCTGACAACGCTCTCGAAGATCCTGGCCCAGTTAGTGGCTATCCGGCGACCCCTAGGCACCAGGTGCATCGACAATCGACGACCCAGTGTGAGAAAGTGATGCCAGACCTGAAGATTAGCCTTTTATGTGTTTAAATGTTATCATCATGACCAGTGTCAAATTGTAAATGGAAATATAGTGGCTTGATGTGCAAGCTTGTTGTACAAGTGCAGGCGATCAGCACTGGAGAACCTCGTCTTTTTGAAGGAACTAAACAAGTTTTGACTAATTGACATATAATTTCTTATGTCCATACGCTGAGACCGACTCTTAACAAACATGTGATAACCGTCGTACAAGCCCGTTCTTAGTATAGGTATAAGACTTTCAGCCGTGTGGTATGGCTGCTGCCATTCCGAGAAAAGCTCTTGGATCTCAGTAAGAGCATCACGTAATGGGGTCGGGGGAGGGGTATGTTTAAATGAATGGGCGAGTAAGGAAAGGCGCTGGGTTGTTGTCCATTGCTTGCCAATTATGCATTCTGTCATCTAGAGCATTAGTGGGATTGCACGATAGCTTCAAGATAATTGTGTCACGTGTCCTAGCATTGTTCTGCCTCCTCTGGAGGTGATGAAGCTTTAGACTTGACATACTCTTGCAGGCACTCGAGATACTGCTTGGCTTTTTGCTTAGAGGTGTCAAGGCTCTCGGCAAGCCTTTGCTCGAGATCGTCAAGCAGTAACTCATCCTGAGGATGCAGTAGGTAGAGCAGCGCTATAGCCAGTGTGTAAAGGCATGGGTCATTTTCGGAGGTGACTTGGCTGCCAATTTTCATCATACTCAGGAGCTTTCTAAATTTAGAATTGCTGCAGGTCCCGACATCAAACCGACTCCTAGTGGCCAAAGTTATTCTTAAAGTGGAAAATAAAAATATTAAAAGATGACTACATTCCTTGTAAATTTCATGCATTTATAAATTATTATCAGCATAAATTTTGTTATAGTCGGTCGGTTTGGAGTGACATATCACAAGCTGTTTGGCTAAGTGGATATGTGTTCAATGTCTCCATTGGCTGATGAGTGGAGATGTCATTGGAGAGGTATCGATGGAAATGAGGTCCACTCAATATGGAAAACCGTAACCTAGAGCTTCGTGGCTAAGTAAGGGTCTTAACCTGGCTAGATTATAGAAGTAAGTATAAAGGAAAGAATTCAACTCAGTACAGTTCTGGTAAGGACTATAAGCATCCTATTGGCTGCTATATGCTAATTCGATTGTTAAGATCGATTACTAAAAGGATATGCTACTATATAGCACAAAACTGTTGAGGCTACTTTTCTGGCGAGGACTAGGTGATGTAAGCTCTTCATGCACACATTGACTAATCACAGAACAATCTTTAAAAGCATCAGCCCAAAATGTACTCACGGTATTTTCAGAAATTTCATAAGCATCCCCGCTTGTGGCCCCAACACCGTCTGGTGTGATTAGGAAGAAGAAAGTACCATATTAGGAGTTCGGACAGTGAAAAAGTTACTATAATGTCAATATCGGTATTTATTTTCGGTGCATGATCAAGATTTACAATACTTGAGTAACGTCAGCTTATTGTTTGTAAGTAGTTGAGGTTCAGTTATGGATATGAACCCTTCCTAGGTGTGGTGTACACATACTAATCTCGGTTCATACATTGTATGAGAAACTGAAACCAGTTTTATTAAACTTTGCTTAAATTAATAAGATTCATGAATTTCTCATCATCATATAGGTCGTTTAGCTAGATTGACGCATTTCGTAAGTGTATAAACGATCGAAATTAAAAGGTGTGTAAATCGCCCTTGACTATTATTTTCTCCGTAAGGTAACATTCAGCAAATTGATTCCATTCCTTCGCTGCCTCGAAAATGCCAAACCATCGTTATCTAAGGCGTTTAAATAGTAATGAATAGCAAGAATTTTTAGTGCAATCATGACGCAAACTTCTAATCCCTCAATTTGAGGCCCTTTAAAACTAATTCCATTACCAGAAACAATTACATGTGACGACAAATTCTGCACCTATTTTTCATTAAGAAGTTTAGAAACAGGGTTATCATAAAAAGATGTTGAACTTATAGGTAAAACCTTAAGTAAACTAAAGGGAAGAAAACAGCTAGGTCAGACATACCGGTTTCTCGGATGTTTTTGACGCCTCATTTTCTGAGGATTCGTTGGACAAGTCATTCAAGTAATTAGCAGCCTCCTCTGTCATCCAAAGTTCTAACAACTCACGTACTCTTTTCCTGCGGCGTACACGTTGATGGTCTTGTGTTGGAGCGTTTTCGAGTGGTTTCTCGATCGGGCACATCTGAGCCGAAGCCGACTCTTCTTCTAATTCAAGGCACTCAGCTTCCTTCGTGGAACCATCGCCAGGGCAGTCATCGAGATCACTATCATCGGAGTCGTATCTAATACCTCCCAACTCCTTGTTTATACTATCCATAAATATGCAATCGCGTTTGCGGCGTTTTAGCTGGCATTTCTTTCGATAGACATAGAGATCCTGTTGTTCACCTTCATAGATTTCAAGATTGCGTTTTGGCCTCTCATTGAGCACAGGCGCCTTATACTTTCTGAAGAAATCACTCGGCAATGCCCTCATCCACGTTGGTACAGTCGGCAGGTAGTGGTAATAAAGCTCAAAATATTTGAAACACTTGTGGGAGCATACGAGCTGGCAGAGATTGAAAAAATAATTTACTATATAATTGATAACAGCAGCAATGCAATCATACACCTTACAACTTTTGGGAGAAAGTCCCTTAGAACCCTTGTTGTACTTACAAAAGAATAAAGGGAAATTTTCACCTATACAACTGAAGACAGCTCTATGAATCTATGAGTCCATGATATTACCAAAGTTTGGAGCTGCACTGAAAATTAAGGTGATTCTAGGAACTTCGAAATGAATTTTCTTCTGTTTGTGAAATTTCTGGGTCACAACCCACAGCTAGGATCTTTTTTACTTACAAAGTAGGATGCATTTGAGATAAATAACGAAAATCTCCTTGAAGGTTTTTGTCTCTCCAGCTTTCTTTTGTCCAGATCTGGAACACGTTTTCTACATAGCATGAAGCCACAAATTCCCGAAGCTTTTCGACTCCACATCACGTCCAGAAAATCACGCGCACTAAACCAAGAAAGCTAAATCCCGATGACAGTGAGTACGTTTGTTTCATTTGATCATATGAAAGACACGCATAGAACATACTGCAGCTTTAAACTCAAGTTCATCGACGTCCCTCTTCGCCATAATTGATTTTGCGATGGCTATATTTTTTGCACAAAGCCTTTTTCTCCTTTTAATCTCTTCCCTGGAAGCTTCTGACATATGAAAATCCCCTTTGTCCCTTTCATGGGGCTCTTCCAAACCCATTCCTTGTATGACACTCTATTAAAATGATCATACTTGACTCTAATATATTTAGGCGAAACTAAAAATGAGAACCTAATTATATCCTACTACTTTGACTATTATAATATTTCACTTTTTTGAAAAGAGGCAGTTTATGAAAGACTTTTGAAATCAAACTGAAATCTTTTTAATATATTTTTAATAAAAATTTAACTAAACATAAAATTTTCTATGAATACTTCATTCAACGAATTACCTGATATATATCGTTCATTTTGGAGACGCACCCTAGATGATAGCTGATGTGTTATTAATATAAAGAAAGTAATATTAGTCATTTAATGAAGACTTCAATGCATTTGAATTGCTATCAAAGTCATAAAATACCAGTGGCTAAAATAGGCGGATACTAGTAGCTATGTCGTAACTATGTCCTAAAGCTAAAGTTAGGCCAATGAACATGATTGATGCAGATAAACGATCACTCAAATCGTTTGACTTGGCTTTAACTTGTTCAGCTTTAGGAGAGGAAACTGTCCAGTGATTTTAAGCAACCAGTCACTGGAGAAATAACTTTGCACACTTTGCTGAATAACAAACGCTCATGCCCTTCTATTGAAAATAAGGCTAGTAAGCTGGTCTATAGGTAAAAGTCTGGCTATCTTCTTATTGTTCAGTTTGAAGTTATATTCCCCAGATCATCATGGGCGGCCAAGTTGCTAATCGAGAAAAGATGTCAGCACATACATTTCAAATTTTTACTTGTAGCGATATATTGCTGCCACATATTATACCATGCTGCACAAACTTTTGCCTAAGATAAACAATATCAATTTTCCATCAATAATCAGCATATATTTTCGTTTATACCAGTATTCCAGAATACACCGTATCATTTGACGTACAAAAAATTTCCCCCTAGGTAGCAGAGAATCGAAAATCGAAGACGGATATTATTAAAGGCAATAGTTGTTGAATCCAAAATTTTGTTTTATGTACCATCCACTATTTGTGTGAACTTAGTAGTGATACAATCACCCACAACTATTCACCTTTCTCCTTATATATTTCACCAAGTCGTAATTCCCCTGGCGTATACATTAGGATCCAGACCATAACCACATCATATAACCAGATCATTGCTCCACCTGACTACCATTTAACACATGGTTTATTGCAACAGAATAGAGACATTATTGACAAGTATTCATATACTTTATTCTCACCAAAAATCAAAGCATGTCTCTTCAATACAACAAAATTAATTCACATTTCTGAGAATTAGGATGGACTTTCTTCGTGGTTCAAGAAGGCGAGTCGAGAAATTCCTCGTAGAGCTTGTCGACTATTTGTCCGACCTCAGCCAAGAAGGCACTGGCATCCCCGTTTCCGAGAACTCCCAGGCGCTCGGTCACGTGGATTAACTGGTCGTGGGTGAAGGGTGCATCGGGGGTGTCTCGGAACACGAGGTACAACAGAGAGACTGACATGAGACGCGTCTCGTGTGGTCGCAGATGCAAATTCGTGTTTGTCAGGTTAAACTTGAGGATAAATTTGTGCAGTTTTTCGTTCGCAGTTCCCGCGGACACTTCTAGCCGACGGAGGATAGTCCTCAATCTGTAAAATATTAGTTTCTATAGGTCGCATTTTATTCACTCACCAAACATGAGTCATTGCTACATTTGATAACACTGAGATTACTGAAGCGGACTCGCATAATGCTGTAGCACCAATGCGAAGTTAACGTCGCTACGCAACTTGCCACCTGTTGGTTATCGTATAATGTTCAGAATCTGTTAAATCCACTTCCAGGCAACTTACGTCGGCATGAGGGAATCCATTAACAATTTCTGTTGGTAGCTTCGTCGTGACACTGAATCTACTTGAGGTAGAGTACACGTCAGAGGCTAAAAAAACCGAAATATATATATTTTTTAATTTTTGAAACAAGACCACCTAGAAGCTTAGCAACTTGCTCTACTGCCAAACTAGAGTAATTGTTTTTACACGGCAGTTTTAATGGATCAGCTCAACGAGTTTCTACGATTTAGACACTCACTGGCAAGTAACTGAGTTTTCAAGAAGACTCAATATTTTTCAAACGCCCTTAGGGAACTGAGAGGCTGCATGAACATCAGCACACCTACTCCTGAGGAGCACAAGCAAGCCATTTGGCACTACACCGCACCTCAGAGGATACTTCCACTTGGTAATAGGAACCAGTTTGCCCCACGACACACAGTGCAGTTCGATTCAATCCTAGAGCCAGGTACCCTCGGGTTGACTCAAACACATCCACTTAGCTGTTTCTGTGCTATTACATATCGCTCAATGTTTAACTAACAATCTATGCAAAAGCCTTCCAAACCAGATTAACCGAAACTTATCTCCACTGCTAAAATCCACAATAGTTCACATTTAGCTGCATTGTTCACCTATCCCCGTTTGACTGACAGCCACGGACCGCGGACTCAATCAAATGAGATGACAGATTTTTCACATAAATACCTGCCCATCATTTTCATCATCATCGTCGTCGTCATCTTCATGGGCAGTGGCCAGATACTCCCTAACGCTTTTCGCGTACTCCACGTGGCGTTCATCGCCTTCACTAGCAGCACCGGGTGTGTGTAGAACCGCGACTGCCTCCACCGTGATCCATTCTTTGAGGCGTGACAGGACCACCTCACTCAGTGGTGCATTGTCATCTCGCGATCTAGCTGGACTAGGGTCCCCACAGCGAACTGATTCCACCGCTTCAGTGAAACGGGATTTCCCAGCTGTGCTTCGCTCCCTGATCTGCCCTGTTCCTTTCGAGGGGATCGTTTCATTCCATGGCGTTTCCTTGAGAGGTTCCGTCTTCTTTTTTGGAGGTTTTGCATCGGTATTGAGGAGTTCTTCGAGCTCTAAGTCCTCATCGTTATGGACAATGTCATCGTCAGAGGAGGAGGATGTGTAACAGAGTTCACTCTCGACGCCCTTGTCCACAACATCGGAGGCAATACGAAGGTTCTGCAAGGCGTCTACGATAGTCGTGCCCGGACGACCTCTCACACCTTCTGGGAGGTAGTCGAGGTCTAACCGGGGACCCTTGGGCAGTGGGCCACACCACACGGGGTTCGTGGGGATTTGGCGAGCCAGATGCAGTGAAGCCCGGTAACACCAGTCAGAGCAGAAAAACTGAACAGAGGTGGAATAGAACATCTACTTAATTTTGTTAAGTAGAGATTTATCGGGTGATGCATATCAGAAGCATATCAAGTCCTATTTCGACGAAATCGGTGGAATATAAAAAGCTCACTCTTCGATTGCCCACTTCATAGATACGACGGTCAATGAGACCGATGCGGTACTTTTGCTTTAATTCCTCCTCCGACCAGGGGTTCTGGCAAAGTAGATAGCCACAGTTGCCATTGGACTCCCGTTCCAACGCAAGGGAATTGAACTGCTCACGGTTCATCCATTGCACCTAGAGCAAGTTTTGCAAAAATTCGCCTTTTAACTCATGTTTTAATCGAGTTGTAGTGCATATTTCAACGAAGCCCATCTACCACCAGTTAATTTGTGAAAATGCATGTGCGCTGACACCCCAATCGTAGAATCCCATACTTCCTCCAATAGAATCAGAAAGAGCCTATGCAAGGCGCTCCACCATTAGCGGTATCAAACGATCTAATTGAGGACCCAAATACCCCAGAGGCGTTAGAAGTTCGGCGCAGATTTCACACAACTTTTCTAATTTAAAAAGGGTGTTAAAACAGCTACAGGGGCTGGACGAAGTAGTGGAAACACCTAACATTTTGGCATTAATCCTTGAACGTGTTTTAAACAATCAAAACTCGACATGTTCCAGTGTTTTTGCTTACCATTTTCGACATTTGATTTTTATTACAAATAACTGCTTTTACAGACATCCAAAAAATACTTTATAGTCCTATAAAAATGGCAGACCACCTCGGACCTTTAGAGAAGTCAAATCGTTGGTGCTCGAATGGCAGGAGTTAGCGTAACAGAAACTGTTTCAGAAGGTATTATCTCAAAAGTAATGACTGCCGCCTTTGAAGCAGAGAAGAAAAAATGTCCTCAGCAAAGCACAGGTCTGGCCACAGCCGAAGTTGTCTGAGACCGTTTGACTCCAAATCGATTTCTTAGAGAGGATGGCAAGACCACGGCTTCTGAAACCACTACAGAACTCCTCAATGAACACCTGAAGAACCCAGTTCCCACGAAAACTGGTTCTCGTCCGGAACTGCACAAATCTGGATTCCACGAAAGAGATGCAATTAGAAAGCCTCTGCCCTCAATGAAAAATCCTTCAATGCATTTAAATTGGTGGGGTAGAAACCCCCAAAATTGTTCTGCCCCTCGAGCAGTCGTCGATTCATCGTCGTCTATCTTATTTCCGACCTCAAGCCTAGTATACACACACTTCCGAAAGAAGCATTTAATCCACACTCCAACCACAAAACGTGGTGGAGGTTCTGTCAAGATGATCTGGTTCTGGTGCCATTACTTGGAAATCCGACGCCCGGGCCAATGACTTTCCCTCATTTATGGAAGAATGAACAGCCGAGACTTTAAGCGAATATTTTGGGCGACCACGTTCTCCCTATAGTTGTTCAAGAACTGTGGTTCCCATCTTTCAAGGTGATGATAATGCAGCATCAATCGTTAAAGAATGGTGATACGAGGGACATTCTAATGAAGTTGAGCATCTCCTCTGGCCATCACAGTCCCCAGACCTAAACCTCATTATTGAATATTTAAGGTGGATTTTAGAGATTTAAGTAGGTAGTGGAGTTCTTCAACCAGGAACAGTGCGCCTCGACTTACTGCTTCAGCAATCATCTCCTTCGTGACTGGGTTCATACTCAGCCGTTCCGCAATGATGAGGTAGTTCCTTGTGCACACCTTCTCTATCATTCGCGATGGCACGCGGTTCAGGCTAGTCAACTGAAACTCCACTTTCAGGTTCTCCTCCTTGCACGCCTCCTTCCCCTCCATCTTCGCTACCTAGAAGAGAGGCACTTTAGAGCAACACCATGGCAGGAGCCAACTAGGTGGTTGGGAGGAAGAAAGAATAGTTAGCAGTGCTTTTATTTTCGGGGTAGAGGACACGAGCAACCAGGGAGCACTGATAGCAGGGAGCGAAAGGCATGTGGGCGAGGGCAGCGAATCCCTCGATGACAAACTCGCCGCCACATCGACAGGGAGAGGAATAGAACTCTCCGGGATCCGGATCCTCCTCGGTGCTAGCAAACTGGCTCCAAGGGATAGTGCAGTGCAGGGGAGCGCTGTTGCTCCCCGTCTGGAGCCGAGACTGGCGCAGAGCGGCGTCGTAGCGCTTCCGACTCTCGGGCTCGCTGAGCACCAGCCGGGCCCGCGAGAGGGCGTCGAACTGGGCTCTCCGCGAGGCCTGCTCCGCGGCACTCAGACCCACGCACTTGTCCGGGTGGCACTCTAATTGGCGTGAGCGAAGTGCCGCCTTCAGCTCGGCCATGCTCGCAGAGGATTCACAGCCTAGTAAGGCGTAGTAGTCATCCTAGTCAAGGGAATCGATCTCTAAAGGCGGGCATTTAAGTTGAACCGAGAACCAAAGAAACAATAACTCTCAAACACATGAGCTTATTATTAATTAACCAAAATAACACGCAAACGGTGAAAATTATATACATAGTCACAGATGGGAGAGGTGTTTGTGATTTCTAGTCCTCCCCTTCTTCGCTGGAGTCGCAGTCCTCTACCGGTTCTGGTTTGGCGCCTTCCAGACGAGAGAGGGTTGGGAACGCTGTTGCTGCTCCTGTGGAGGCCTTCGGCTTTTCCTTGTCGCCATCGGAATCGTCCTCCAGATCAGACGAGCTGATGTAGTGCTCGCCGTTCTCATTGGTGGTGGGCGGTCGGTGTGGATGTGTGTGGGAGTGCGAGCAGCAGCCGCCGTCACCGTGGCCATGGTGATGGTGGTGCCCGTGGTCAGGGTGACTGTGATCCCCTCCTTCTTCGGCCTCCTCGACGTCGGAGTCACCTTCCGGCAGGCCCTTCTCTCGCCGCTTCGCCTTGATGGCTTCAATGCGCTGGAGTAGATCGCGGGCCATCTTGAAGACACCCTTGGTGTCCTCGGTGCAGGCATAGCAACGCGTGGTCTTCTTGAGGCGCTTTATGGCGCAGGCCGAGCAAAAGTAGTGCTTGCAGCTGAAAGGAATAGCAAAGGACGTAAACATAAGGCAATAAAGACTAACAGTAAAAATAAAATATTTTTAAGCTGTCTGAAGTGCTGAGAACTGTAGCACTTAACACGCTGGTTTAGTGTGCTAAATTAGGTAAAGAAATATAAAATTGACAGTTAAAACTCAACTAAAGATGGTAAAAATGAGATGAACTACAAACTATTTTCATTATAGAATAAGCCCTCAAGAAGTTTTTAAAGCCTTTTTACAAATAAAAGCAACAGGAATTAAAACTCAAGTACGAGGGAAGGGCAAATACGGAGATACGGTGAATGAAATACACGATACCCTGGCAAATCAAACTCATTTACAGCAAAACTCATTTACTCAAAACAGCTATCCCTACGGTGTTTCAATGAACATTAAATTATTTAGATATACTGAAAATTAGACAACTCTATTTGATAGGTAATCACTTGGTGACAACGGGTTCCTTGAAGTCGCCCTGGCAGATGATGCACTTGAGAGGGAGATGCAAGTCGTCGTCTTCATCCCCATCCGACTTTATGACATATCGATCGTCCTCGCCATCCACTCCATAAGTTCCCTCGTTGAACTCCTGTTCCAGCTGCCATCCGTGCTTGTAGTCCGACCGATCGTGGAGAAACTTACAGCTGTCACCAAAGCTACAGAAGCCCGTCTCTTTGTAGTCCTTACAGATATCAGGCTGGTAGTCCCATCGCACGGTAGCTCGAAGATGGGCGGGTGCACGCATAGGTCCCTTTCGATTAAAACCACTAGCGGCGTTACCCATCACGGTGTCCTTTTTCTCTATATACTGTGCATAGTTGTTGAGACCACGATAGATTTTGTCCTTGTTTGATTTAATTTCCTTTTGGATTTCTTGTGACTTTAGGAAAAGAGCTTGAGCGTCGTGGCTGGTCTCAGTATCGATTTCAGTAGTTGCTGTGGCTCCTTGGTCTTTCGGACCACTGATACTCTAGTAAACACAGACAAAAACACAAACATTCAGAGAAGGAACTACATTATTAAGTATATGATAATTCACAAAAAACCCACAGGATCATAGTTGGCTTTGAAGGCAACAGTTGCTGCGTCTTCATCAGACCCTTCTTCAGCCGTCTTTCGTTTTATAGAAAAGAAGGCTGTACTTTGGACTAGCGGGTTGGACTCGACACGATCCTTCTTCTTTACTATTCTGACATCCTCTTCACTGCTAGAGGATTCTGGAGAACTTAAGAACAAATATAATTTATTACCTTCTTTAACCCGAGTAGCGGCTCTTCTGCGTTTTCGCATGAAAACACAGATCGGTTGCCCTTCGGACATGATCACCAGCACAACGACGATAACAGCCAGTTCACGATCTCAGCGCTACGCAACAGATGCATATAAACAAAAATTTTGTCATAATAACTTTTGTTAAAATAGAGTTTTTTAAGTAGCTTATAAAATAACAATGATATAGTAAATTGATAAATTGGGCAATAAACTTAAAAATGGCATCAAACTTATTCGATGGAATCTTATAGACCTTTTCCATTCCAAAAATTTCAATTTTTGATTCAATCTTCGAAATATTTCTACCCATTAAGTAGTTGAGCTCTTAAGTACCTAGGCAGAGGCATTATTCAATACCGTGAATTGTACCACAAATTTCCCCTATTACCTCTGACTTTTGGAGTAATGTATGAACTGTTAAAAGGCGATTGTGCGATATAGTAAATGCATGTAAGTGAAATAGATTATATTTAACTTATGCAAAATTAATTAAAAGATTGGTGAATCTGTAGCGGATTTCTACAAACAACGAACTAACTCACTGAAGTAAGTAACCCGATCCGTTCGGTATCCGCACCGAGAAGATGGTAAGGCAGAGACGTGAGTTAGAGCAAGTGTGTAAGTGCGTATTTAGGATGTGAATGCGAGGGTCTAAATAGGCTACATCTGATTTCTACTAAACAGGAATCGCTCCGTAATTAGTTTATGGAGTGTTTTACTCGGATGCGATTTGCTGTGCTTGGCGCTTCCTATTGAGTAGCCGTACGCCACAATACTTCTCCCCTAGAGCGTTGGTAAACTCTACAATGGAAAACGCTTGATAAATAGCTAGTGTACAAATTCAGTGAAGCTAGATGGGAAGGTTATGGTACGTCCGCAACGTGTTTTAGTTTTGTTGGAGTTGCACACAGTAGCTTTAGGGTTGTTTGGTACAGTATCAGTAGGTGGGGGAGGGGAGTTGGCTTGGTTGGTGTTGAGCGGGGACTCAACGTAGGCTGGCTTCAACCTGTGGTGAAAACGATCGTCAGGTTGGAAAAGCTGAGAAGGTGTGCTTGTGGATCTTGCTGTTTAGATGTAGCGAGAAATCGTGGATGTGCGGAATGGGGTAGCGGTCTGGAACAGTGATCCGGTTTAAGGCGCGATGGTCTCCTCATGGTCTCCAGTCACCGTTTTTCTTTGCAACCATGTGCAAGGGGGAAGCCCATAGACTATTTGAAGGTCGAACGATTCCTAGGGAAACCATGTGCTGAAATTCCATCTTGGCAGCTTGAAGTTTGTTTGGGGGGAGACGGCGTGCCCTGGAATATACTGGTTGACCTTTGGTAACAATATGATGTTGTACTTCGTGTTTGACTTCCATGATATCAGAAGTGGAATTGAATAGTGATGGAAATTCACGGAGGAAGGAAAAATTGTCACTGATGAGATATAGGAACTGTAGGCCAATTGGTTCGGCAGCGTTAGTGTCGCAGGCGACCTTGAGGGAAGTAAGATTGTTGCCCAGCAAATGATTCTTGACGTCGACAGTCAGGTTGAATTTTGATAGGAAATCGACACCAATGATGGGCTGGTGAATGTCAGCGATGAGGAAAATGAAAGGGAATTCACGGCGTAGACCCAAGTCGAGTTTGAGGAATTTCTGACTGTAAGTGGCTATCTTCGGCTTGTTAGCCTCTTGGAGATATGGACCGCATGGATGTAAGTGGTGTTTTTCTGTCGATCGTGGGAGAACACTCACTTCTGAGCCGGTGTCAACCAGGAACCTAAGGGATGAGTTCCTGTCGGTAATATGTAGGAGGTGACTAACGGATTTGCCAGTTGCAGCTGTCACCATCACTGACTGGGGGTTTGGAGGACTTGGTTTTGGGGTACTTACACCAGGGTTTACACTTCTTAACGTCGTCCCCAAAGGTACGGTGGTAGAAGCATATCCTCTCCTACAACGAATACATTATCAGTATGTCTACTGATGCAGATCACTCTGACCTGTCAGTCAACGCAGTGTCCATTCCTTTTCCTCCTTACACTGCCAGATCTCCTCAACTTTGGTTCGCACAGATTGTAAGTTTTTTCAAACTGCGAGCTATAACCAAGCAGGCGACAATGTACCTGTACGCCTCCACCAGTCTTCCGGAGGACGTCGCCCTAGAGGTCCAAGACATACTTATGAACCCTCCCAAACAGTCTCCTTACGATGCACTCAAAAATGCCGTCTTAAAACGCTGTACAAATTCCAAGGAGACTAGACATCAGCAAATCCTCTATGGACTTGAGCTCGGTGATCGCACCCCCTCCCAACTCCTGCGGTACATGAGTATCCTGGTCTCAGACTTCACTTTGGACGAGCACGTCTTGAAACAACTCTGGATCAAGCGACTAGCCCCCAACCTCACATCCATTTTGGTGGTCGCAATAGACACCTATACGTTGGACCAACTCGCCGAACTCGCTGACAGAGTCTCAGAATTCTCCAGCGAACCTAGAGTACATCATCAACATGGAGTATTGACAACTCTCGCAGCGCGTATCCCGATTGGAGCTCGATAAGACGAACAGAACTCGTGCAGATTGGACTGAACGATGCTCACCATCTAGGAAAAGCAGTAGAGCAAAGTCAAAGCATCGTAATCAAATATGCTTCTACCACCGTACCTTTGGGGACGACGCTAAGAAGTGTCAACCCTGATGTAAATACCCCAAAACCAAGTCCGCCAACCCCCAGTCAGTGATGGTGACAGCTGCAACTGGCAAATCCGTTAGTCACCTCCTACACGTTACCGACAGGAACTCATCCCTTAGGTTCCTGGTTGATATTACTATTTAGAACTTTTCGCGCTTTACAAGAGCTAGCTCTCAGTTTTCTATAAAACCTACCGCGTACTTATGCAGAACAAAGTATCGTTACGTTGATTTCTTCAAAAATTGGCGGGTATGGTAGGAAAATGACCTAGTGGATATAAAAAAAACATTTCCTATAATAGTCGCAGTAACTATCAAAAACTTTTCGATTCCTTAGTGAGCTCTCAAATCGCTAGAGGGTGCATTAATTTTTTCGAAAGCTACCGTTAGCCACTCCAGAAACATTGAACTTACTGCATCTCTACCAATCCCTCCTGCCATTATCAACCGATAGATAAAAAGGCAATTAACGAATAGCACACTTTTACTAGTCTTTAAGAGTTACAAATCAAGTTTCCCGCATATGAGCTAGATGATTTTATAGAAAATGTCTACGCAGAGGCATGCCAGCTTCCAAACACTGTGATGATTGGATGGGAAAAAGGGGGTTGCGCCTGCTTAGTGCAAGTTCCGGTTAAAAAGCGGGTGAATGAAACGGTGTCAATTGAAGTGGGTGGGAGTTGAACACGCACTAAATCCACACACACGCACACACGATTAAAGGCTACCATGAGGGAAGACAGCTAGAGTAAGCCTACTTGAAGGGTGTCAGTTCACTCGGCGTCAGGTGCGTTGCAACGGATTAACAAGTGGGGGGCAGTAAACAGACACATGGAGATGTGCGGGGTGGGAGCGGGGTGTGAGGTGAAGGATTGTTGCCGACAAGCGGCCGTCTAAGCGTATTCAGCGACGCAGTTGGGCTGGTCGTCCGGGCATCGACACACACGGGCCATCTCGTTGCCTCCTGGCAGACAGAAAAAGCGGCATCGCCCATTCTCGTAGCTGCAGGTGTTTGTCATGGCTACAGAACACAAAGAAATTCCTTAAGAGCCCCCACAAATTGAAGAGTGGGTTTCAGGAACGTAAGCTTACAGCGCCTGCAGACAGCATGAAGAGCCATCGACTGGAAACCATTCGAGCAACAAACACCTTTCACGTAAACAGACGACGACGGATTGAGGGAGCGATAAATTTTACTAGAATGAAAAAATCACGTTTAACTACATTCCCAAAACGAAATTCATCCTCAAAATTGACAAATCGGCAAACCGATAGAGTGTAGTCCAGAGGATGGTGTGGTCGTCCTGAATGAGGCCACACGACGGTTCCTCGTTGGAATCGAATGCCTTGAGGAGACGCTTGGAGTGGGCGGATCGACCAGAGGCGTCGAGTTGAGCACAGTGGATCTCAGTGCGCGAATAAGGCATCATCTGCTTGCGCTGGAACCAGCACAGACGACCGGCAGTGCTGCTGGAGCTCGACATGTCGTTGGTCACCGCCAAACTCATAGAAATCGGAGCTCCGCTGACGCGCGCGATCTCATCCACTCGGTCAGGGTCCGCCATCGAGGCCACCTTGATGACGCTCTCTCGTTTATCCGACTCTGCGGTCTCCATTTGAGCCCAGTACACCAGTCTGCAAAGGGAGGTAGTCGTAAGAGTTTTCCACGACTATCCTTAGATGACACTTTAGCAGCCTTTAAACGAACTATTCAGATAAGCCCCTTTTGGAGTCTGTCATGAATGACAGCTTCATTTCCTTGTGGGCTTGTTGGTGACAGCAGAAGATATTCGAGACCTCCCTGCATAGTTCACTGCGTCTACTAAAGTATAGGGTGTTAAACACAATAATAGGTTTTTTTTACCAGATGTGTTAGAGGTTTTCAAACACATCGCTCTTCCTTCTAAAGCTTAAGCCCTTCTTTGACATTCATATAGAGGAGGATGGATCCCAACTGAAAACCTTCTGGTTCATCACGAAATATAAACACTAAGCATGGTGAAAACCTCGAGCAGATGATCTGATTGCGTTTGAATAGTCTATTTCTCCATCAAAATCAGCAGTGTTGGAGGACCCTTGCGGGCTCTGTGGCCGTGTTGACGGGATGTTTTAGGCTCTACTATAAGGCTTGCACTCACATATGCAAGAGTCGCAGGGGTTGACATTACCGATATACCTCATAGAAAACTCAAAAATTGTTGGGATCCACAAATTTGAACGAGTGGGACCTTCCCTCCACGGATACAGCTCTGAGTGGCGAGGCCTACTGAAGGATTGATACATAAACAAAACAAAGAACCGTATGGCACCCAAGACGCTCACTGAGGCTCAGTACCGACCCCAACCCCCAGACAGTAGTTTTCGTTCCGGTACTGATTTCATTCATATGCTTTTACCCTACGTAACTCTAGTAATGGTTCACTATGGCCTTCCGAGTTGGCAATTTTTTAAGGCAGGACTGACAACCAAAGTAAGTGCACTTCTCAGACCCGCAGGCAGAGAACCTCAATGCCCGCACACCATCTACCTTGACTTTAACCGCGCATCCTTCAGACGCCGTGACCGTATCGTCTGTGTTGAACTAGCCAACCTTTATGACGGTAAGACATGTAACAAGGCTACGAAGGGCAAACAAAGGGCTTTAGCTCGTTCTTTAGGTTACTGTTTTCAGCAGGAGTAACATGTGCAGCTATCACAGGCCTGTTTACCTCCTTGATAGTGACATTCCTGTTCTAGACAGGCAACGGAGCGTACATGGGAACCGGGCCAATGGGGTCTTAGTCCGTGCATATTGGCTGGCATCCCCGTACGACATGAGGGTTGGGTATATAACCTGCCTCCCTCCCTATGACAGTGAATGTGACAGTAGCAAAAAAGTCATGGCTGTTACTACGTGGCATCGCCGAACAGCTGGAAAATGTATGACATTGTTCGATATGTCAAAATAGCCAACTTCGGTGAAGGTAAGAAAATCCTCCTCTCCTCCCCCCCCGCGACGCTTAGTCTGCATTTAACTCTGTAACTTGGCTCGTCGACGGACAACTACCACGCTATCGTCTGGAAATACACTAGTCGTTGTGCTGAACGTTACAAAAAACCCCTGTCCTATTCTGACTTGTGAAGGATTGAGGCTCCAATAGACACTAACAGCAATGGTCTTACAGGTTACAACTCTGAAAATTCTGGAATTTCCTTGTATATATTACAAAATATGGACAATAAGCCGGTCATCCAACGCCTTGCACGTCTATTAAACAGGATGAATTCCCGTTGACATGAACTTACGAGAGGCCGGGATGGACAGCAATGCCTCCGACGAGGAAGTCGATGCTGGGCTTGCGCTCGGCGAGCTTCTTGAAGGTGTGGACCATCTTGGGGCGGTCGGGGTTGACGACGACGATGCGCGACTGCTTCTGGTCGATGGCGAAGACGTTGCCCGAGGTGGGGTCAACGGCAAGCCAGGAGAACTTGGCGAAGGCGTCCTGGAAGATGAGTTTCGGTGGCTGGTCCAGGCGCGGAGTACTCGCGTTGCCAAAGCGCAGCGCCTGTCCCCCGTCGCTCGTGTAGATCAAACGCTCCGTTTTGCAGTCCAGAGCCAAGGCCACGCGTTTGTGCTTGTTGTTCTCCGCTACAAGAGGCAGAGATTATTTGGTTAGCAGGATATCTAGTGCCTGAACAAGCATTTCTTCGATTCATATAGCACCGACTATGGTACAGCTCTGCTCCAGGCGGGTTTTGAATTTTAGGCAAACTGACTTCCTTTCTACTACTTCTAGGACAGGCAAAGCTCTCTCCACACCCCTATTCGAATGAATCATCACCTATCCTTTGCCCGGGATGACAGAAAACTGCTACTTCTTTGCTAAAGACCCTACTACAACCCTCAGATTTAACACGTGTAAGTAGATACCTAGTAAAGGAGTACGTACTTCTTGGTGCAAGAATATCTAAATCTGTTTCAAACATGTTTAGAAATTTAAGAACGCTGATTTTCTATCTACTAATTCTGAGTTAGGAAAATGACACTCTTCACTACTCAATTCAACAGCTACCGCTTTGAGTTCTTATAAAGAAGCTTGCTATACGCATGAATCGGAATACTTTTTTGTCGAATGAGCACACTAGCCAAACATCTGACAGTGAGAAAAGTCAACTTGCCTATGTGCCAAATCTGAGCAGCAGTAGTTGCCTCGGTTTGGGTCTGAACATTGAGAATACCGTTGTCACTGGTGAGGAAGAGTTGCTTCGTTTGGGCTTGAATAACGATGAAAACAACACAATAAGCATGTTCAAATTTAGCAAGAACGTCTACTGCCAAAAACAGTATCAGACAGTTACGCCAACAAGCTAGTCTATGTAACAACCGAAGAAACCACAAACGGGGCGTTCAAACTGTCTACCGTGGTTGCCAATAGTTAATACTCAGCTCCTAATGTGGCAAAAACGGCTAACATAGACCTCTTTGAAGACAGTCAGTTCAGTCTCATTGCCGGTCGGTACTGATAAGCGAATATGAATGAACTTGTGAATTACCGTTTCGTGGTTTCTAGACAGTCATACAAAGTAGGAAGATCGACAAATCAACCGGTAACTACACCACATCAAGTAGTACCCCAAAACCTTAAACACAATAACCATCTAGGCATTCTCCAACCTGGTCTGCTGTTGCATGGACAGAGGAGGATAGATAGAGATTAGACTTCCTGGGTAATCATAACTAACATTTCCCCTCCTATATGGTACACCCACTGCATCAGGATCCTGTTAAGTTACTTTTTGTTAGTTCCTACCTCCCTTGTTAGTCAATATATTACTTTGTGTTAAAGGAAGACATGGATTTATTTAATATCGCACACCCTCTACAACCATGCCCTGTTGAGTAAGTCTATGCCATCATTCTATCTCTACAACTTTGTGATAAGAGTAGGGTTCTAATAATCCAAGCATTTTTCAGCCTGGGTTCTTTGAATTATAACATATGAAGATGCTCATGACCGTGCACAGAAATCCAAGGGAGCCACCCACACTGCCTCCTGGGCTCGACAATGATGAAGATAGAGCCGCTTGTTCAATGGTTAGCGGAGAAGGGAGAGTACCTCATGGGGTTACAAATGCTGGAATTCCTTATAACATTCAAAACACTATCCATCTCGACCTTACTGAGTAAATATATGATCCGTCCTACCTGAGTTTAGAGGTAACACCTATAAATCGACCAACAAATCCTTTATCAAATTGTGCCACAACACGTTACCTACACAAACCACCCAAACATTTATAATTCAAGACTAGTTTTACATACAAGCTTACTCATACTGCTACCGCAGCTTGCCAATAGCGTGCCAGTCACACTGCTATCTGGGCTCGACAGTAAAGTAGAAAGTCCTAGAGTTCCCGGTCACTACGTCATCAGTACTAGACATTTCTAATACTATCTCCCATAAGCTCTACTTTCCACTGGCCACTCACACTGCAGCCGGGGCTCTACGATGACGCGGACGGAGTCGGAGACGCGGGCGGCCTGGCAGATGTAAGAGCCGGAATGCTCGGGGCGGGGCGCGTCGAGGGTGAGGAGGAGCTCACCGGGGCGCTCCTCGGTGCTGCGGCCCACGTCGCCGGGTGTGAGCCAGCGCACCTGCGCCGTTCGCACGTCGCCAGTCAGCACGCAGCGCAGCTCAAGCGGCCCCGCGCCCTCCCGTATCCGGATCGTTGACTCGCCATTCGGACGCTCAATTCGCAGCGTGAAGACGCCTACAAAGGGGGGCCAGGCAATGAGTCCTAGCGCTGATGGGCCCTATCAATGTGTAACGTGAACTAAGCGAATGTGTCGAACCGTCCACCTGTGGTGGCCCAAGTTCTAATCCTCTTCAAAGGCGACAAACTAGATACTGGAAAGCTTCCCGCGCTTATTCAAAACCTGGCCAAACCACGTGACTCAAATCCCCAGTCGAGTAAACTGTATTCTCCCCCTAGTCACCTAGAGCGGGTGACCAATGAATCCAGTCAACCCAAAACTTGACAAGCGTTTACTCAAATAAAACACAAATTTTAATAAACTCTGGTAAAGATATCTCCCCTTCTCCCTCTGGTTTTGGGACTACGCATTTTGTCTGGGTTAGTTGATCGGTCTTGGAGAGAAAGGTGGTGTAGCTATCTGCTACAGATAGAATATGGGTTAACACCCCCTTTTCAAGAGTCTGTCCAGTCGGCGTTTCGACTGGAGTTATTAGCCTTCATAAATATCGTTTACATATTTGAAACACACTCTGGACATTTGGGAGACACAGACGTGGGATAGGGCGCTAATAGGTCATGAGGTCACAAGCTGGGAGCACAACTATCCACTTCTACTCATGTTGTAAACTGGTTCGATAAATATGTTCTCTCCCCTATTAAAATTTCGTTCAATTGATCGCCTTTTGTTGTAGATAAATAGCACAAGAGGATTTAGCCGATCAATCTCTTTAATTAGTAATCCTACGCAGTGCTTGAGCCCTACCAATGACTTTGACGTGGGTAGTGCAACGTGCTTGGCGTAGTTGTCGTGCATGATTTTCTTTATGGCGTCTGGGAGCAAACCGGTTGACGGAAAGTGATCATGGTAAACGAATTAATGGAATCACTTCACCTAGACACTGGTTGCTAGAGCTCAATTTTAAACCACTTAATGGATTACTCACTTCTTAAATTTGCTAGTTGGTGGAGCTTTGTTAGCTCGTTAACCTGCATGTGCAGGCGTAGAGGTACACCACATTTTGGAATTCGAAATAATAATACCTATACTATTATTTATCTTCTACAGTTACAACCCCTCCGATAGGCATTTCCTTTGAGGAACTTACATAGCTACTACCACATTAATGCAGAACATGCGTCTTTTAACTTTCCAATTTTGTGAAAATCGCCACAGTCAGGTCAGAGTGTAATTATATCAGTAGTGCTTTATCACTAACAGGCACTGTCCCCAGCTGCTACAGAGACAAGTCATGTGACTTCTAAAAGGCGAATACAGCTTGTCAAATTGTGAAAATCATCACAACCATATATAGCGATTCGCTAACGACAAAACGTCAGCGACTTTAGGAGCTTTGGTAAAGCTACTTTGTAGAAATGTGCGGTCCTAATTCCCCACAACTATTTAATTATTACAGAATGCCACCTTTCCAGTTGAACTTACATCTACTCGTGAAATCCGCGTTTAGAAAAACATTGCCCATCTTTCAATTCGAGAACTTCCCCCAGCCCAAACTCACCCTGATTGGTGGCCGGTCGGCAGGTTCGAATACCGTCTCCTGTGAAACCATTTGGACAGACACACTGACTGGATTCGGGTACACAGCGAGCCTCGGGCAGACACTGTCCGCAGTCAAAGTCGCAGTAGGTGTAGCCGTTGCCTAAGAAACCTGAGCGACACTTGCAGCGACCGTCGTACTCTTCGCACGTGGCGAAGCGGTGACAGGGTACGCGGCACTGGCCCGCCTCGGTGCGGTTTGCCACACTGCCGGGGATGCAGGCAATGGCGCCGTCGCCATGGTAACCGGGGTCACAGGCGCAGCGGTAGGCCTGGGCCTGGCGGTCGTAGGAGCACTGGGCGTTGGCCGCGCACCCACCATGTCCACGGCACTCCTCGCAGCGACCGTCAGAGGGCGACATGCGGAAACCGGGCAGACAGCGACACTTGCCGTTGGAGCAGCCGGCCATTGAGGTGGACACGCCGAAACAGTCGCACAAGTTGGCTAGTTGGGGCAAAAGATGGTGATGATTAGAGCGTCCATCATCACTTTTAACCCTTGTACCCGTAGAAGCGAAGAAAAAGCAAAGGCCCAATCCCACGAATCAGCCGGTTAACTTTCAGGAATGGGAAGGACCGTTTGAGGCAGACAACTGATTTTTGGCCACAATACCCCTCCTATCAGTCGATTATTGAGGATCTGAAATTAAGCACCACGCTCCCCTGAATAGACCCTAAGACTCAAGACTCGAAATTAACCTCGGCTAATGATTGGGAGGAGAAGTTAAGGACCAGTTGAGGCAAAAGCAGCTGGAGCCTCAGGTCAACAGCTTCCTTCTTGTATTGATTTTTGAATACTATCAGGTCCCCTTTAGGGCCCACCTGATCCAACTGCAGTCGGTTAGTCAAGGACCCAAAAACGCAATAGGAATTAACTGCTCTTTCAGAATATTGAGAATAATTTTTCGTATACTGTCAAAGTACAACTAATGTACTCTGGATTCCAGCTTTCGACACACCGGTTATTCTGTTGATTACTTCCGGAACCCCTTATCTTCAGTAGGTTATTAATCAACTTTATTTAAACTGTTTGGTAAATGGGAATATGTTCCATACTTCATAGCTAGAGAGAATGTTGCTTCATCAGATTTTGCTACTTTCTCCATTTAAGTAAATAATTCGTAATAAGAGCAAAAGATATCGAAATATAATTCACTTTTCATGAAAATACTAAATTTTGTATACTAGAACACCTCATAGATATGAGGTTGTACCGATTTCTGAAAAAGAACCTACTAGATTGACTGTTTCCCCTTTTTGAAATTGAATATAGACAAAACTCCCTATTGGACTCCCATGAAACGCCTTTGCACATGTCACACGAGCTAAGTGGATGTGCTAAACCAAGTGACTCAGTGTCTCTGTTGACTAATTAGCACACAGATCAATTGAGCTGGTCGAGAATAGGCCAGCGCTCGAGCCTCTAGAATACGCTTATTCAATCAGCCTTCGAAGAAGAGTTCCTTGTCCTCATTAGGAATCAATAACGGTTAATTAGTTAATAATAACTGATCTATTTTCAAGTGGCTCAAAATCGCAACAACTCAGCACTGCAATCGAGTTCAATCGATGTTACTGTGTCCATTGATGCTTGCCCACTTGAACATGAGGAGACCGATGAAATCTCGACGTTTTCCAACTTGGTATCCCATGAAGCCAAATTGTCTCCCTTGGATACAAGCAATGACAGGACTATGGATGACCTTTTTAGGAAACATATAGACAATCTTACTTTTCGGTCTCCGAAAAACCAATAAATTCTCTCAGATAAGTAGGTTTTCGATTATTCTTGTATAGACCGACTATTTTTTGACCGATTTCAAGCTACTGCATTGGCCCTGCATAATTCGACGGTGACTTGGGAGCACTATCTCATTGGTCCAGGTGTTAATCAATACCCCCGGTCAACAAAATCTCAACACACCTGTATGGACGCCTGCCCATCTCCTTCTATTACCTGGCCTCGAAGTCAATAAGGAGTAAGAATAGAATCCTAGGGTAGGTAACTACTACTACACTACTTTTATCCGCTGTCCGGTAAATCGCTTACGGATCCGAAGTAAAGGACCAGCAAAACACACAGGTAAACAATAGTAAACACGCAGGGCGTTTACGACAGCGTGTTTAGCAGAGCCGCCAGCGCCGACGCTTACCGGGGTCCTTGGGCCAACAGTCAATGAAACCGTCGCCCTCGAAGCCGTAGCTGCAGTGGCACTGGCCCCCCGAGCACGTCGCATTCGGGTGGCAGTTCAACGTGGCGCATTGGTCCGGTGTGGAGGTGCCTTTCGCGGACAAAAAAGAATCCGTTAATGGCTGTAACGATCACACGATAGCCTAATTGCCGAAAGGCTAGGCTGTACACTTTTATAAGTGCTCAATGTAGTGCGTTGCTTCTCGATCGAATTCTACCGACCCTGTGCGGACTGTTGGTAGTATCTCCACAAATTTTACTCCCGATCAATTCAAGAGTATCTACCCAAACCACCACAACAAAGTTGACTTTGAAGCACAACCATGCAACATTTTAACAGTTTACCATTGCTAATAAAAGGAGTTTTTTGAAATAGTCGACTAGTGTGGCGGCATGACTAAGACCCCGATTCTCATCACATGCTCAGCGTCATGTGAGCTACGCAGACGCGACGAACTAGATATTCGACAGCATCCCAAGCTCGCAGCACGGTATAGCAAATCAATCAACTCCTCCATCGCCGATCCAAGTCTGAGTCATGCCCTTCGTTCCTTATACCACATAAAACAGCTTGAGTGCACCCCTCTGGTAGTGGGACCATCTTATACGGGGTGGTTAATCTGCCTTGGAGAGGATCTAAGTGTGTCCATTCCGCTACACTAGCAAGGGCACCCGTCTCCATGACATAAGTCAAACTCGAGAATGCATAAAACAATCGACTTATCCATTCTGGAGCTTCCAGACCTAGTAATTAGTAAGGTAAAAGATTACGCTCTTTTACAAGGCAACCATGACCTGGAATGCACTTTTAAATAACTCCTAGAGTCCGATTATGAGAACTCTTTGTTCCGTGCGTTAAGTGAAGGAACCACTGCCCCGAATAAAGCACTATTTCGAAAAATATTTTATTTTATAAAGAAGCATAACTGCCCCGTCAAAGCACACCTCATAAGCAACGCACTTTCCATAAATATAGGATAATATGGTAACGAAATCTTCGTGGATAAGCCAGTCGAGTGTGGTGATCCACGCCATGAAAGACGCGTTTGGAGTCGAAGTTCATATTTTTAACTGCACTAAAGTAGTTATTACGAAGAGAAAAGTCGGAACCCTTCCTCCTCCAAAGTAGATCCGAGGAGTGAGGCCTACTGAAGGGATGATACATAAACGAATCCAAGGGACTTTGGGGCTCAATACCAGTACTGGGCCCGTCTCCAGTCCAAAATCAACATCCCAATACTGATTCCATTCATATGCCTTGTCCTTGCATAGCAGTACTTATGTTTCACGTAGCAGTCGTTCGCTGTACCCTTTCAGGTCGGTACAGCGTACAACCAAAGCACGTTCACCTTACTGCTTTACAAATCGGGCACCTCGATGCCCGCCCATCATCTACCGAAATCTTTGACCACAAAGGTGAATCTTCTCTCACTCAAGAATTTTAAGCGAAACAAACGGGATATACCACCAAATAGCAACCTGAAACACCCGAACGGACCTTTGTAGAGTGCAACTCTTATAGACAACTAATTATGGAGTAAAAGTACGAAACGAAGAATGAAAACGACTAAATAGTATTGACACCCGTCAGCTTAAACATCAAAGCCCTGCTCCATATGAGATAGCATGGCAGAGTGAAAACTACTAAGGAATTTACGCATACCCCAGTCAGGATAGCAGATCTGGTTGGGGTCTCCACGGTGATCCTGTCGACACAGACACTGACCGTTCATGCAGTAGGCATTGACCCCGCATCGAATGCCCATGCAGGAGGCTGTGAAAACATTAAACCAAGTTGTTAACTCATTTGATACTTCGAGGAGACATTTCGGTGGGTAAATCCAAACTCACAGTCGTGAATCGGTTTGCAGGCGAGGTTGGGGTCTCCCTCGAAGCCCTCGTAGCACACACAAGTGCCCCCTTGGCAGTACGCGTTGGAGCCGCATTCAATACCATAGCAGGAGTCTACAAAACCAAAATCGATTTAACTGTTATAACTGAATTTTAACCTTTAAAATCGAGTGTTTGCAAAGTACAAAAGGAACAGACTTCTACGAAGTGGACGTCAGCTATGAAACTTGGAACCGTAACATGAATCAGCTGCAACTACACCAATAGGATATCGCGGACACTGGTCCCTCGCTAACCCTCTTTTTCCTGTTGGATCCGTCTTAAGGGATTCTGTTCCCTGTAGCCCACAACGAAAACCCCGCCGAATCTCAGAACAATGGACGAACCCGGTACTCCCTTCCGTCTCTATGAGTATTACATCTAAAAAAATTGTATTTATATTTTTTCGGATACAAGGAATTGTATTTTATTTCTCTCTCCAATATTAGCTGTGTACTTTGTTTATTTGAGTCATTGAAATGACCTTGGGCAGATAACTTAATATAGTCTAGGGGTTACGACGCGTTTCCGATTCAGTACATTTGGGGTCGAATTAGCCATCACGATGCCAAGCAATATTTATTTTAAGTATTCGAGTAGGTAGTGTAGGGCGGTTCATAAGGGAAAACCGTGGTTTTAATCATATTTGGGTGAAGGAAGTGTAGTTTACCAGGTAGAGGTCGTTCTCGTGTGCAGATGTCATAGGCATCACCAGTGTACCCGGGGTAGCACACGCATTGGCCGTCGCGGCACTCTGCATTCGCTCCACAGTAACTACCATTACAGGAGTCTGCAAAACAAAGTGGGAACGTTTAGCCCTCATAGTCAGAAAGCATTTAGATCGGAGATCCAAGGCATTCGAGTCCTTACTAGGATCGACTTCCACGGGGGTGCACTCCGAGAATCCATCGCCCTGGAAGCCGGGTTTGCACTGGCACAGACCAGCCTCGCATTCAGCGTTCTCGGCGCAGTTCACACGCTTGCACAGATCTGAAAGTAAATCGGAACTTCAGGTAGACACCATGGAAATTGAGTGGGTGGTGTCACCTTCCTTACCTTCTTCAACCTTCTCACAGACTCTGACACCGTCGCCGACATATCCGTACTCGCAGAAGCAGGCATTGTTGAAGCAACGGGCATTGTGGTGGCAGTAGGTATTGCCACATATCTCTGGTTTGGCAGCTGTCGGTGTGATAAAAACCACATTAATTGTTGTGAATGGTTAAGCAATCATAGCATACGATTCCGTGTACGAGCGAGAGAGGCGAGAAACTTACGAACTTCAGTGCATGCGTAGTAGGGGTCGCCTTCGTAGCCGGGTTTGCAGATGCAAACTCCACGATCACACACGGCGTTGGATCCACATCGTCTGCCATTGCAGTCTTGGGAATCTAAGGAGTTGATTAAATCCGTGCTAATGAATCCCACTCCAGCTATCCCATTTGCTCAATTGTAACATGAAACCAGACGTATCAGGTCATTGCATTAATTCTGACTGAAATTTGAATAAATAGAATAAGTGACCAAATAGCACATTAAGTATTCTATCATCAATGTAATTTATTCAGTTATTTATGACTTCCTTCCAACTGCTGATAACCTCGTTGATAGCTTTGTTGTTGTAACATTCTTTAGGTTTTCAGTATTCGAAGGACACAAATGTCAGTCGCAATCTCTTCCCGAGGCGTTGCAAAAGCTGTCTCTCCCAAATAATTTTTTAAGCAACGAAACAAATGAAAGTAGTCCAGAGAAGTAGAGTCGAGAGAATACGGTGAATGAGGAATTCCGGCCCAACCAAGTTCTTTGATCTTTTGTGATGCAATTCTCGAAACTTGCTATAAACGCCTAAATTGCTACTGACTGAAGATTTGAACATTACGATTTGTCGCATTAGGTGGTAACAATTTCATGAAGTTCCCTTCTTGGCTGTGGCTACGGCTGGGATCTTTTTCCCTACGATTCTCCCACTGCCAACGACAACGCTTGCCACTACGTCAATCACCACTCACGAGTCTATCCATCAAAAGGTGAAATAAGTGGGAGAAAATGGAACTAAGAGCTGATGCCAACTCGGGATTTGAGTTGATAGTTTTCATACAAAGGTTTTAACTAAACATAACCGTCAATTCCAACGCAACTAATAAAGCAGAATAGGCTTCCTCGAGGGCTGCTTCAAGAACCTTGCCATCAAACTCAATTGAACATTATACACACTCATTGATTTCTCTCAGTTTAAAGGTAAGATTCGGACAGAACTTCTGGGAGAGGTCACCCGTCAACTTTCCACGTATTTTACGGGGATTTCGCGCACGTTTCAGAAGCAAAGAGGGACTTACCTTGTGAAGGCATGCACTCCCTGTCCGGATCTCCGGTGTAGCCTGGCCAGCACAGGCAGCGGCCGTCCTCACATTTGGCGTTTGTGCCGCATTGCACGTTGGCGCAAGATCCTATAGACAAAGGGAGGGAGATCGAATAAGATAAACTCCAACAATCCAATATAAGGCCTTCTCTTAACCAAAGGCGCTCTTGTTGAACGTTTTAGGTGCTAAACAAAGCAAACTGACCCTTACCGAGGAAGTTACAAGCTTAAACAAAATCGATGTGGCGTGACTTACCTTATGTTCACAAAAACTAGTTCACTTGGAGTGCTTAACCAGAAAGCACCCTGTTTCTCAGTGCTTCCTACCCCATCTAGCACCCTACTGCTCCTCTCTTTCGTGCTGTTGCTTTTAGAGCAAATATCGCTTCATTCAAGTAGCTCAGATATGCAGAAAACAGTCTTAATAATTCCTTTTGAATTGATGAAGCTGGTAGAAACAAATCCTAGTTCACAATCTCTCCTTCGCATCAGTCCTTAGCATGTTTACACTTGGAGCTTACGATGTCCAGAACACAGGTGTTCCGAAATCGTGTGAAAATGTTCGGTGAATGGTACAAAAAATTGAATGGATAGTGTTTACCTTGGTAGTAACATTCGAGGAACCCGTCACCCGAATAGCCAGGGTTACAGTGACAGTAGCCATTATCGCAGTAGGCGTTTGAAGCACATTGAACACCATCACAACGACCTGAAAAAACAAAAACAACTCCTGTTCAGTTCATTTAGCATAACAGAATAACAGATGCTCAAACTAGATTAAAGGGCAAATCAAATTTGAGGCTATAAGGAAATTTTACTACCTAGGTTATATCAAACCAGAAGTAACTCATTCACTCATTTTCCTTTCATACACACACACGACCATCTAGTTTTTGCTTACCAAGGGGGTTTTAAGTTGGAAAGGTGGGAAAACGTACTGTTGACGGGTTCACAACCGGAGTAGGGGTTGCCCTGATACCCTGTCTCACAGAGACACACTTCATCACGACAGTAGGCGTTAGGTCCACAACGTTGGCCTCTGCAGTTCTCTGAAAGCCAAAAATTACATAATGTTAGGAGATTTGAGAGTCTCAATTCTTTAAACACTAAGAAAACGCCTCGACTCCAAAATGGAGATTTTCTGCACAAATTATAATAATAGACTAATTACCTCCGGTCCTGCATTCCCTCTGGGGATCTCCTTCATAGCCAGGAAGACATTTGCAGCTTCCATCGATGCACTGAGCGTTCTGACCACAAACCACATCTCGGCAGAGGTCTAAAGATTTAAAATCCTTGACAGGAACCTCTTTTACAAACATGAAAGTTACAACGAACAAACACAGGGAACAATACATCAAACTGAAAACAACCAGACTCCCTTCAGCAGTCACCATGCGCTTAATATGATTAAGCGACACATCCCAGTCAGCCATGAGGTTTTTGACAGCCTCTTCCCCATCCTCAATAGACAGGACTGACTCATACCCATGCCAAACTTACCACTAACTGGGAGACACTTCGACTCAGCGTCCCCCTCATACCCCTCGGGGCAGTAACAAACGCCCCAGTCGCATAAAGCGCCCTCTCCGCACGTCATTTTAGGGCAGGGATCAAGATACGAACCCGAGGCTGGCCCTGCAAGTATAGTGGGGAGGGTGGAAATGGAGTTATAGTTAAGAGCATCACGGCTGACTGTGCATGCACTTTCACGTAGCGGTAGGCTGGGGCGGCTTACGGAGGTAGAAAAATTGCCTCTGGCAGCCTCGGTAGGGATTGCCCCCGTAGCCTACTTGGCACACACAGCGGCCATCTTCACAGCGGGCATTCCTACCACAACTCAACTTTGCGCACAAGCTAAAGCTAGTGGCTGAAGAAGAAGACACTGGATAGATAGATACATAGAGAGCAAAGGGGGATCAGGGGATAGCTAAGTGTTTCAACTATGAAGCATGCCTTAACGGTACGCCGTGGCTCGAAGCTTTGTGGACACGGTCAAACATGAACAGCACAAACTGATGTAGAAAGGAAATACTTCTTTAACAGTAGACAAAGCGGGTGGTACGTCTCCTGACCACTAAAACCAAAGCTCAGGAAACATGCCGATCAATGCAGGTCGAACGAGACGTATGGAGAGCCTGAGAGCACGGCCAATGGTTGCAAAACGAGGGAGTCAAGGCTTACCCGGTTTGCACTCAGAGTAGGCGTCACCCCTATAACCTGGTTCGCATTTGCACCTGCCTTCGATACAACGGGCATTGTAGCCACAGCGCACTCGACTACAGAGGTCTATAAGGACGTAGTGATTCGCATAGGCGGAGCAAAAAGAGGAGATTGAAGTGAAAGCAAAATGTGAAGTTGTTAAATGTTGGTTAGTGCCATGCATTATCCCAAGCTTGTAAGCTGCACTTAAATTTATACTTAAAGCCTATCAAGCCGTTCTACTAGTGAATGCGGATTGACAATGGATGACATAAACCACATAGCAGCCGATGAAAATACCATGACATTCTTGAAAATCTCTTGACAGAAACGAGCAACAAATCTTGTCTACAGGACAAATCTGTGACAATTTGGCATCTTCAATGTATCTGGTCTTAACGCGAGCTCACAAAAGCAAGAAAATTCACCATGCATGAAGAGCACCATCGACAAAATATCGGAAAGATAATTTTGAAGACGCGTATCAAAGGTTGAAATGTCTCTATCGACGTGAGAGTTTGCACTCAAACTTACCAGGTCTGCTTGGGGAATAAGTTTGGCCAACATAGAGCGACCCTTGTGGCCACAAAGTAGCCCATTAGAAGAGCTTATTTGCGAAAGACAGCCTACATCACATTATCACACGGAAAGGTATTCATGCAACGAAGGGAAGGGAACGAAAATGGAGTACAATGGAGCCTAACTATTAAGTTCAGCTGAGTAACATTAGTGCTTCCTTCAAGGTCCAATAAGAGACTTCCAAAGTTGTAAAAACTGAAAAGCACAAGTAAACGCGTGCGATTCTGCCATGTTCATGTTCATGTTCACGAATAATGCAACAAGGATGACGCAAGCAGTTAGTATAGTCTCCGCATACATCGACAGACAAAACTAAGGCGGGTTTGACCACGATGGCTTGGTGCTTGTCTAGCCTTACCAGGTTTGCACTCAGAGTAGGGGTCGCCCGTATAGCCCGGTTCACATTCACACTTGCCTTCGACACAACGGGCATTGTAGCCACATCGCATCCGACTGCAGCGGTCTAGATGGGTGCGGGAAGCAATTCATACTGGTTCTTATACACTCAGTGAAAAGTGAATAACGTGGGAGCTCAGAGGCAAGAAAATTCACCACCCATGCGGAGTATCACCGATGGCACGTGTCCAAGGTTGAAAACCCTATTTCCGTGCGAGTCTGTACACTGACTTACCAGTTCTATTCAGGGAATAAGAGTCGCCTGTGTAGACCGAGTCTCGTAGCCACAAAGTAGAGCATTAGAAGAGTTTATAAAGGAAGGACAGAGCATGCAACAAAACATCACGCGGAAAGGTGGCTTATGTAGCACAAAGGATGGGAACGGAAACGAGGTATCAACTAGTTGAACACTCATTAGTGCTCGTTTCAAGACACAGTACAAGACTTCCAAAGTGATGACACATGACATGCACTGAAAAACAAGCGCGATTCAACCAACGGCTATGGGTCACCATATGGCTCGGAAGTTCCCAAAACTTTTGAACTATTCAAATGATTTAAAATGAAGCCTGGGGTTACCAAGCTTAAGTCCATGCCGAATGAATTACAGGTACCGCAAGCAGTTGGCATGAGCATCCATAGACAGGTTCGACCAGGTTTTCTTGGTGCTTACCGAGTTTACACTCGGAGTAGGGGTCGCCCGTATGTCCCGGTTCACATTCACACTTGCCGTCGACACAACGGGCATTGTAGCCACATCGCATTCGACTGCAGCGGTCTGTAGAAGTGCAGAAGCAGTTTACTGTTCGTCTGCACCATGCATTCTCCAAAACTTGCAAGCAATGCTCGAAACCATCTATGAAGCCCAATTTTGTCGACTGCAAAATTCCAGGCAACTTTTTACCGAATATGGTTCGTAACGATGGATGAGATTGAAAGTAGATTTCGTGAACAGCCATTCTTTTAACAACAGTTTGCATGTATACAGAACATCATTCAGATGGCACGCTTCCACGACTGAAAAGTCTACAGGTCTGTACTGGGAATATGTATCGCCAGTATAAACCGAGCCTTGCAGCCACAGTGGCCCATCAGACGAGTTTATCAGTGGAGGACACAACACACATCAAAATATCACACGGAACCACGACTCATGAAAAGAAGAGAAATGAAAACGCGCAATGAAGTTCTCTTGTGTGTCATTATTGCTTCCTTCAAGGGGCCATGCCAAGCATTAATAAACACTTCCGAGTCTACCAACGGCTACGGGTTACAGCAATGCATGACTCATAGACCGTAGTTAATTTGGAAATTTCTAGAACTTCTAAACCGTTCAAATTATTTTGAAAGAGCCCATGTATATGAATAATCCACTAAGGATGCCTCGGACAGTTCGCACAGTTGACGGGCAGAACGAAGACAGGTTCGGCCAGATTTATGAAGGCTTACCAAGTTGGCACCCAGAGTAGGGATCACCCGTATACTCCGGTTCACATTCGCATATGCCGTCGACACATCGGGCATTTTTGCCACATCTCATTCGACTGTAAAGGTCTACAAGAATGCAGGAAGCACTTCATATCGGCTGTGATAGACTAAGGAAAAAGAGGACAATGAAGTTAAGCCAAAAGGTGAGCCCGAACCAAGAGAAGTAGGTTACTATCCCTCAACAACACACATTCTCCCAAGCTTGAAGGTGACGCCCAGGACGTGGTTTGCAGCGATGCATGACGTTGAACATAAATTCCATGAATTGCCAATCCTTTAACAACAAATGACCTCCTTGCTTTCAGAATATATCTACGACAATAGCACACAATTTCAGATTGCAATCCCATCCTAAAAAGAAAATCCACTATCCATCAGGGCATCGACAAAATGTAGAAAAGAGATAACTTTGACGCCACACATCCAAAGCTGAAAATTCGTGCGACTTTGAAGATAAACATACCAGTTCCGTTCAAAGTATAAGTTACGCCAGTGTAGACCGAGCCTTGTAGCAACAAAGTAGCCCATTGGATGAGTTTATGAGGGAAGCACGGAGTCTACATAAAGTATCACACGGAAAAAACTCATGCGGACAATGGAGTCCTTTTTTCCTCTGCTGCTATCGTGCCCCTGGGCGTGTCTCAAAGAGGTAACCCATGCCAAATGATTAGATTCTACTAGTGATTATGGGATGTAGCAGGAGATCACCCACAGACCACATAGAACAAAAGAGCAGGCTGGAAACGAATAATCAGGCGCATGTTCATGCCTTATGCAGGGTTAACTGATCGCACAACAGGGCAACGGATGTATCAGTGACCCAGCATACACTAACAAGCAGAACTGAGGCGAGCTTGATCCGATACGCTTGCTGCTGCATTCTTACCGGGTTCGCACTGAGAGTAGGCGTCGCCCGTGTACCCAGGTTCACATTCGCACTTACCGTCTACACACAGGGCATAGTAACCACAGCGCACCCCACTGCAGCGGTCTAGAGGAGTGCAGGCAGTACCTCATAGTGATTGTTGTGTAAGCGAAAATCTGAGCTCTTGCTGAGCAAAGGTGTTTACCGTTCGCCAGGGCCATGTACTCTCTTAGTTGCAAATCCAAACTAAATTCCAAGATTGTTTTTATTGAAAATCTGTCATTGACTATGTTCAGCTTTTCTGAAAGCGGATTGGAACGGGACGTGACCCCTAATCTCAGATATCGTAAATTTAATTTTCATGACGCCAGTTGAAAATGTAACAAACTTCCCAAACACCATAAGCACAGAAAAGGGCAACCAAGCACGTTCACTAAATAAAGGAACAAAGGGGCTAATTCTTTTCGTGCAACATCTCAGCCCAAACTCAATGAGACAGAACGGTGTAGCTTTCCCGAAGAAAACGGTCGAAAAGATCTAAAAGAAATGGAAAAATTTGTAGCACAATAGAAAACTGAAGATCTCATTTGCGTGTAAGTTCGAATGTCGAATGAACATATCTGAACCCCAAAGAAACGCCTTAAATAAACCTCTACTCCCCTTCACACCTTCAGTTGACGTAATTAACAGTGCAGCCGAAAAGAATCCCATTATACTGTCGTCATCAATGGATGCATTTATCTGAACATCACACGGAAACCGATTTTCGAAGTGAAAGGGCAGGACTGGAAATGGTGTGCCGAGAGGTCTACTATTCATTTCGCTGTTAGCATCGAAATAGCAGTCTTCAAAAGTAATGATCCTTGACAAACCAGTGAGTTGAAACAAGAGAACCATCATAGACCATACAGAACCACTCGAATACTTTTGAATGAACTATAAGCTATAAACAGGTAGGCTTACGTAGGAGTAAATCACCACGAAGAAAGCCGTAACGTCGACCGCAGGGAAAAAAGGGGATTCAGAGATTCAACAAAAAACGACAGGCAAAATGAATGAGGGATTTGACCAGATTTGCTTGGTGCTTTTGAAGGCTTACCAAGTCTGCACTCAATGTAGGCGTCGCCCGTATAGCCCGATTCACATTCGCACCTGCCATCGACACAGCGGGCATAGTAGCCACAGCGCACTCCACTACAGCGGTCTAGAACAGTGCAGGGAGCACGTAATAGAGGGAAACAGCGGTGGACATTAGCGAGAAGCGAGGGAGGGAAGGCTGGAACCGAAATACCAGGCGAAGCAAAGGCGCTTTACTCAAGAGCAAGCTCAACGCAAACAATTTCGACAACTTCAGCGCAAGCTCAAACAGAGTAGGAGCTCGCTGACCCAACACAAGCACCAAAAATGGACAGGAGAAACACAGGAGCAGGCTCAGTTCCAAGCTTACCGGGTTTGCACTCAGAGTAGGGGTCACCGCCATAACCTGACTCGCACTCGCATCTGCCCTCCACGCACCGGGCATAGTAGCCACAACGCACTCCGCTACAGCGGTCTAGAACAGTAGACGTGACTCTTGAAATTAGCGATTCACATAGAGAGTGAAAAGAAAGCGTTCGGAAACTGAGTGCTGGCCAAGCAAAGCTGCTTCATTCTCTACCAAAAACGAAATTTGCTAACAAAACAGCAGTAGCATTGGTAAAGCAGATACTTTTATAAGTTTTTTGGAAAATGTTTCGAAACTTCTTGAGTGGGATGTTTCATGAACTGCGAGTGAGTGAAAGTCGGAAATGTTTCTATGACTAATTGATACCCAATCAACAACGAAGATTGTTGGGTCCTCAAGCTCAAATTGCAGGAAAAGACAGCATTCTTCAAAGGTCACCAGAAGCTAGTTAGCATGCTCGAAAGCCGAAGAATTGACTGCTGTGCGGTAGCGCGTAAACTTACCAGCTCTACACTCCGAGTAGGGGTCACCGCTGTAACCCGACTCGCATTCGCACCTTCCTCTAACGCACCGGGCGTTGTAGCCACAACGCACATCACTACAGGCGTCTAGAACAGTGTACGTGACTCTTGAGGTCAATGCTTCATACAATGAGAAACAAAAGCGTTTGGGAACTAGGAGTTGATGAACTGAGAGCTGGCCAAGTTCTGAGCATTGATGCCAAAGTGGCTCAAAAGCATGCTTTGTTTACAAAAAAACACCGGTACTATCGGCCATGTAATCACGACAAGACCTTTGAAACGACTACTGAATTCCCTGAGCGGTGGAGTACCCGAAATATCGTTATTTGAGCCTAATATTTAGGACTGAGGGAACTACAGACCACAGAGCAGCAGTTCTTAGTGTCGTTCGGACCTCATGAATACAAATGAAGCTTTAGTAGTCCCAACGAAGCCGAAGCCAGCCAGTAAGCATGCTCCAAAGCCACAGAGTTGACTGGCGCGCGCTAGCTTGTAGACTCACCTGCTCTGCACTCATAGTATGGATCACCGGCAAAACCCGACTCGCATTCACATCTGCCGTTAACGCAACGGGCATTGTAGCCACAACGCACCCCATTACAGGTGTCTAGAAGGGGTCACAGTTGCAATTGAAACCACAGCAAGAGGGAACGGGAAATGAAAAGCAGCTAAGCCAAGGGGTGGAAACACATGGGGGTAGTGGGGGTGTGGATGTGCTGTGAATTTTCCCAACTCAAGCCAGTATGAACTAGACATTGCTTTGAAACAGGAGCAAGAAGCTGCAAAGGCCCATACAGCACACGACAACGACGAAAAGAGGAGTGGGAAAGGGGTCTGGAAACCAAAAGCCGACACGTCAAGCACAGACCATGCAAGGGAGTTGGCTGGTATTTCTCTACATGCAGTCACGCAAAATCCACACACGTAATCAGGGAGCAACACAGACACGAATACAAAAATGTACAGATAAGGAAAACTGCTGACACGCTACAACCCGAACACAGTTAAGGTGGCTAAGGTCTCACCTGAGGTATTGTTCCCCAGCACTGTACACGAGAAATGGGTAACAATGAGATGAAAAGTGAAAACATCTCCAGTGCTTAATACCTAGCTCCAGGGCAAACCAAACCTCCCTCTTAATTAACTTTTCGCTGTTTATCGAGAGAAAACCTATACATTATGGTGTACAGCTCATTGACTCAGAGTCTACCCCGTGGTTGCCTAGTGCTGAAGCACAGCTGGAAATCTATCCAAGTCCCTAGCTGAGCCCATCAATCAATACCAAACGCTCTCGTTCCCCATTTGAAGTCGATTTACGACTGAACCTTTTTAATGGCAAAGGAATTGCATACTAAGGTGCGTCTATGTAGTGCTATTCGATCGAGTGATTGACCGTCCTACAGTTCTGGGTCTCCAACTTACCGGTGCCCTCAGGAATGCAAATGTAGTAGGGATCGCCGAAAGTGCCCTCGGTGCAATGGCAAGTCCCGTTAGAGCACACTGCAAGGTAGCCACACTGCACGCCCCTACAGGACTCTTCAACCGGGACCATGAGAAGACAGGCTGTCAGGTTATTGCATCACAAAATGGCACGGGCACACGCACATAGAGAAAACACAAAGACTACTGGGGCTATCTCGTGGCCAAAATATCAGGTAATCCCATAAGTTTTGTTCGAATTTTACTTTTTAAAATTGAGGAAAAATCAGAGTATCTGATAATAGCCAATTGTATTCAACATTGCTTTTGTGTTTAAATACATTTAAACTGACCAAATTCTCTTTTCCAGAAGAATAAAATTAAAATTTATTTAACTGAAACCGTGCTAACATAGAAGTACCAAAGAATCACTTAAGGCACATATTTTCCCATGAGTTCAAGAAAGGGAACTCAGAAGCCTATGAAGCGGCTAGCAATGTGTGAATGGAGAAACTTGTAGAAGAAGCAGTCCTTGAAGAAGCTTATCCAGCTCTATCAGTTGAGTTGCAATTGGTGTTAAAACTTAGTTCGAACCAAAAAACTGTTCATCGCTTTCATCTTCAAAAACATGGAAAAATACCCAAACTTTGAAAATTTGTGCCTCATGAATGGGTGAGTAGAAACAACTTGAAATCCAAGGTTGACAATATCTGCTCTTCTCCGCATTCTCGCCAACTTGTTTCACCTTTTTCGATGGTACACTGGCAGAAAAGGGATTTTGTATCGAAATATTAAGAGCCGTGAGAGCGAGGAAAGACCCCAGGCATAGGGAATAATCCACTTGGAGTTGTTACCACCTGTTAACATTTTGGGGAAACCGATTTTGCAACGCCCAGAAAGGGTTTGAAACTGACACGAGTTCTTCGAGTGACCAAAACCAAACGATTGGTATTAATTGACTTGTTAATAGGTGAAGGGACGTTATAGATAGTAAGGGAAAGTACATTGATGATTGATCTTTAATTAATTACAACACTAGGTCATTTTATTAAGAAAAAAATCGGACAGAACTTATGGGATGACCTGATACTTCGGAGCATTCATATGCACACACACACACACAAACTTGAAAGCGAGCATTCCATGCAACGAAAAGGAGGGACAGGCAAAAGCACACTCAGGAGAGCAGGAGGGTGGGAGGTGGATGCGAGCGCAAGCAAACATACCGTCGGGTTGGCACTCGCGGTAAGGGTCACCGCTGTAACCAGGCTCACACACACAATAGCCATCCTGGCAACGGGCTCTATGCCCGCAGCGAACGCTGTAACACAAGTCTAAAGACACGAAGGCCGAGGTCAGCTTTCTGCATCAGCTTCGATTCCACATCATTCAGGACTTGCATTGACAGCCTGACTATACAGACTCATTTATGGAGTTGGGGTACAACGACCCATATCTCCTTGGTTAATTGATCAACTCAAGATGAACATCACTACACTATTAATAACTTGGAATCGAAAATGTCCCAATATGATGGATAATAAAATTAATCAGGTGTCTAACAGGTAGATGCAAGTTAGGTCTATTAATATAACCAAAAAATAAGTTTATCTATCCCAACAACCATATAAGAGAGAGGCACTGTAGCTCAGATAAGATAAGCGTCTACCAGACCTGACCTAATCTAATTTGCCAAAAACCAACGTGAAGGTACCGCACTGTGCAGCTGAATCAAGTCACTTTATTGTTCAATATACTCCTGGAAGTCGACATTAGATAGGCCTACCACCTATAGCCTGGCTAAAGATCAGCCATACCACAGATCGGCGTTGTTAACGATACAGTACCACTTTCAAGTAGTAATGGTTCACTATGGCCTCCCAAGTTGGCGATTTCTTAGAGTACAGCCGACAGCCAAAGCACGTGCTTCACAAATCAGGCACCTCGATGCCCTCCAATTAACAACCCTACCTGTGACAATGCACGCTTCAGATGCCACGGCCACACCGTCTCACCTGCGTGGCATTATATGACAAGTCAAATTAGCTAACCTCGGTGACGGTAGACATGTGACATGACTTCGCAGGACAAATAACATGCGCAGCTTTCATGTGCCTGTCCATCTCTTTGACCGTGGCAAACAAGCTTGAAGCGAGTAAATGGGGTCGTAGTCAAGCTCAATAAACAATCGTAGCCAATTAGGCTTACCCGTTCCACTAGACTTGCACTCGTAGGTGGGGTCACCCATGAAGCCCGGCTCACACACGCACTGGCCTTCTACGCACTTGGCGTTGTAGCCACAGCGAACTCCCTCGCATGGATCTGGAACACACACAAAAGGACAAAAAAATAAATACTGGAACTTCAATAAACAAGTCATTTCCGCTGTTCTCTTTGCACATGCTGAGGACAAGATGAGGTTGCCATAACCGATGAAGATGCCACCTCAATAGTTTACCTTCGACATTTGATTCGTTCATGAGCTCCTCTTGGGACCGGTCTAAAAGAGCCAAGTACCTTTCAGAAAATGAGATGTCGTCTCCTCGGTGTTTTTTGTCATTTTGCTGCCAAACATGCAGGCATTCCGAAATGGCCGGTGAAAGCAACTACCTTCGCACATCTCCTCACACTCCTCCTTAGTGAGAAAGTTGTTTGGGGTGCCTTTGCAGCCGCCGTAGGTGTACCTGAGGCAGCGTTTAAGAGGTGGGAAGTAGCCATATCGAGTTGTGCGGTTGTTGCAAGGTCCCGTTCGCAGTGGCATGGCACACAGGACGGTCGGATCAATAGCTGCCAAGTCATTACAGAACACATGTGTGTAATTTCTTGGAGGGGTCAATACCAACTTGTGCTTATGGATAGTTTCATGGAAGTTTTCTGCAAGACAAGCCCACCTGTCGAAGCGACCCCTTCAAACTTGAGGCGCACCCGTGCGCAACGGGTTCCGGGGTCCCCATCATAACCCGGGAGGCAGACACAGGCTCCGTCGACACATACCGCATTTTGGCCACAGTTCGAGTACCAACAAGAGACTACAAATTCACGCCCCAATCAGCTACTAGTCAACTCAAACACTGCATGCTCAACCGTGCAAAGTCCCATGACATGCCATGCCTGGAACAATGCTCCATGCCATGAAGGAAGTAGGCAAGACTCTAGTGGTTCTCTTTATACCGTTGCACGTTGCATCGCATTCCCGCTTGGTGGCAAAACTATTGCCATTTCCACCGCAACCGCTGTACGTGAAGGGCTCACAGCGCCTAGTGGGAGCAAAGTAGGCATACCGGGTCTCAGAGCCCCCACAAGGCCCGGTAATCATTGGCTGCAAGCACCGGTCGGGCACGTTTGGAGATAAACTCGGTGAGACCATCGTGATGGCAGCGCCAACCCATGGACGTTCAGGAGAACGTGGGGGCAGAGTGATAGCCTGAAAGGCTGGAAATCCGATTCGGTGAGAGGAGCTCCCTGGGAGCGACTCACCTTTGGCCTCGAAGCTGCCACACACGCGTTGACATTCCTCGAGGGTGTCGAAGCGGTTCTCGTTGCCCATGCAACCAGTGTACATGAACTCCTCGCAACGCCCGGTGCGGGAGTTGTAGCCGTAGTTGGGGATGCGACCGAAACACTGACCGGCATCGATCTGCGACCGACAGCGTGGGTTGGATGACGGCTTATCTATAAAATGACAACCACAAGGAGATCGGGAGAAAATTCGACAAATATTTTTTTAAATGCGTCGTTTGTGCTCGTGTGCACACAAAACTTCTTCCCAAGGAGTGGATAAGGACGGAACCCTAATGATTTGCGATGGTCATGAAAGTAAAGGGTAGGTTGATCACTGCCCAACGCTTTTTGGACAATAATCCGACGACTTTAAGTGAAGACTAGAGGCGGTCGTGAAAAAATGCAGAATAAGCTTGCTCCCGGTTTCAGATGGAGGAAGATTGAGATTGGAATAGACGCTCATGGAGGCGATCATTAGAGTGAAACTCTTTAACGGCAATAGTGTCCATTGAATACCTTTTAAATCGATTTTTCTGATGCGACTGTCAAAGCTCTCGCCTCGGGTCTGTTGCCGAACCATGGCGATAAGACCGATCGACTTACCACCTCCAATGAAGCGGCAGGATTGCTGGGGGTCTCCGTAGAATCCCTCCTGGCACTTGCATTGACCTCCTATGCATTCGGCGTTTTCTCCGCAACGTACGCCTGAACAGAGCTCACCTAAGTTAAGGAAAGAATACAATCTTAGTGACTGAACACCGACTACTGCGTTCGATTTTGATTAGAAGCAGAGCTTATAAGGGGGTAGGTGACAACAGAAAAGCAGAGAATGCAATTGCGCAAGCAATTTAAGCTATGAAAACGCCTGCATATGTGCAGTTTTAGGGCTTGGATGCTTACTGGAACCAACAGGTCGACAACCCGTGTTGGCGTCGCCTTCGTAACCCTGGTTGCAGTAACAGTAACCGCGTGTGCAATACGCATTATCACCACAGCGGACAGAACTGCAAGGATCTACCGTGAGGGGCAAAGCACAGACATGGTGAAATCATTAGCCCAGAGTGTCGTTTTTTCGTTCTTGGCATACCTGATTCAGTCGGGCGGCATCCCGTATTCGCATCTCCCTCATAGCCTGGGTTGCAGAAACAGTAACCGTTCTCGCAGCGAGCATTAAAGCCACAACGAACTTCTGCACAGGCATCTGTCAATTACAGAATGTTGAATTTATAATAGGATCGAGGAAGCAAATGCCCTAAAGGTCACGTTAATCTTATTGACCATATCTTAGATCATATTAGAAAAGCAATGTTTAAATATTCATACTGAACAAACCTGTGAGCCCATTGAATTATTTATGGTTCATTAACTATAGCAATTCTCCATCACCGACAAGACAGACCACTTGAAAACCAGCCGGGTTCTGTTACTTTCCTGTTGTGTCCATTAATAACAGTATACTTGCACTTAAACCAACTTCAATAAGATACAATGGCCACTTTTGCTTCATAATTGCATGAGTTAAGACAGGATTCGGGTACAAAGCAACTTCTAGCTTCAAAGAGTGGCCTACCGGCGTAGGATGGACGACATTCGACATTGGCATCACCTTGGTAACCCTCTTTGCAGTAGCAGTAACCGTCGACACAGTACGCGTTCTCAGCACACTTCACGCTAGCGCACATATCTGCAAATAGAGAAAAACGGTTAGTCATTTCGTTTAAATACTTCGACGACTGTCTTTATGCCTCGTACCCACCCTGCTAATGGGAAATATGAAAATCTATTGTCTGAGATGGGATACCAGACAGCGCTCGGCTGGCGATCGATTATTGGCCCACTTAGGTCTAAAACCGGGTCTGAATGAAAAGGCCCGTGAATCCGCCTACTAATTGATACGAGTACGCAATGAAAGATTAAAAAGAGAAGCACACAGCCGCACCTATCTGGTAGGACATGCACTGCCTTTGACAGTCTTCGATTCTTTCAAAGTTGTTGGCGTTCCCTTCACAACCGCCGTAGTAGAAAAGCTCACAGTTGCCTTTGCTACTATTGTAGGCATAGCGCGGATTCAGGGCGTTGCAAGGGCCCTTTTCAATTGGCAAACTGCAGGGGTCTGAGCTTGGGCCTAACAAAAGACGAGACAGTGGGTAGTATAAGCGGTGCAGAAACATCGACACGGGTGAAAATCCCATATCGACGAGAGTTAAAAAGTGTGTACCTGGTGAAGTTGGTTTGCACTCGATATTTGGGTCGCCCTGATACCCAGAATTGCAGTAACAATAACCACTATGGCAGAAGGCATTGTAGCCGCATCGGACATTTGAACAGGGATCTTTAATTGAGTAGAGAATAAAGAAGTTAGGAACTCTGAAATGCAATTTCCGTAAAAGCGGAAGCGGCAAGCATTCGCGACACGGTCGCAGGAACTAACCTTGCTGCTGTGAGGACTCACAGCGCTGCCGACAATCTTCGAACCGCTCAAAGTTGTTTTTATTACCCCCACAACCACCATAGTAGAAGGGCTCACATCTTCCCGAGGATCGGTTGAAAGAATACCGAAGCTGAGCCGCGGAGCAGGGGCCAGCTACTGTCGGCAGACTGCATATGTCCTCATTTTGGTCTTTAGGAAAAAAATTATTAAATTGAAAAACCCATTTGGTTTCATTCGTACTAATTCCCACGAGTTAATTTATTCCTGTCGAGTTCTTATTGGTCGTGTGTACCAATGACTAATTGGATTATGGATAGTTCGCACAGCGTGATACGCTCGTGCTAAGTGCGTCTGTATTACTCATTACCCAATGAGATGCATGTATGCATAGTTTCGTTGCCTACTGAGTACACCATGCCTTGAGCTCATTGGTTGCAGCAGCTAAGTTTTTTTCATAAATAGCAATTGAAAATTAACAAATTAGTGATTTCGAAAACACAAGGTTTGCGCTGTGGGCTTCACAAACCTTCGTTTTGTCGACACTCAGTGTAGGCGTCTCCAGAATAGCCCTCATCGCACTCACAACGACCATTCACGCAGCGAGCGTTGTAACCACATCGCATGTTTTCACACGCATTAGCTACTCGAAAACAAAAAAAGCATTTCTTGGAATTGGTTCCACACAATTGATAGAATGGTTATTGCCGATGCTACTACCTGAAACACTGGCTCGACATCCGGTGAAGCCATCGCCCTCGTATCCAGAATTGCAGTAGCAGTAGCCGCTGTGACAGTAGGCATTTTCGCCACAACGAACACCGCTACAGGGGTCTGTGGGTAGTAATTAACGAAACTGTCCAAGGGTTCATGGAATTTCAACGGAGAAGGATTTCTGAACACTTACCAGGTGAATAAGACGACTCACAACGCTGCTGACAGTCTTCCAGTCTCTCGAAGTTGTTATCATTGCCTCCACATCCACCGTAGATGAAGAGTTCGCAGGCTCTTGTCTGGGAGTTGTAAGCATAGCGACGCTTTGCGGCTCTGCAAGGTCCAACCACCACTGGCTGTTGGCACGGGTCGCCGTTTCCGTTTGGCTGATCTAGAAAGGATAATAATAACGTTATATCATCCCTGTCTCTATGAAAAACTTACTATTGCTATTATTGCCACCGCATTTGGCTTCGCAGTCAGCCATCGACTCAAAGTTGTTGGCGTTTCCTTTGCAGCCACCGTAGTAGAACTCGCGACACTGACCCGCCTTATAATCGTAGCCGTACCGCAGAAGCGACTGTCTACATGGACCCGTGTCCAACTCGAGCTGACACACTGGTTTATCCGTTGGTGGGTTATCAATACCTAAAGGAAAAGAAATTCAGCCCAATTAGTTAGTCGAGTTCATTCCACCACAGCTACCGAAAATATGGTTTCGACGTAACTTTTAGTTTCTAGGAGCGTTGATTTGAGTTTAATCTATGAAATACAATTTTGATAGGTAGATTTGATATTCTGGATGACCAAACGGGTCGGTTAGGACCTGACCAAAGTTCATCACGTGCTGACGCACAGGTAGGCTAATTGGATGTAATGCTTCATCGTCCCTATCACGTTATCCTATCAACATTGGACACGCAACACAAGATGCCTACACGCTGTACACAAGCTACACTTGTGTTCCTTCCCGTTTAGAAGTAGGTTAAAAATAAGAGACGATCATTGAATACAATTAAGTCCATTGTCTCGATAAGAGAAAGTGTATCTACCCCATGTTACATCGTCCCTTTCAGCACTCCTTACCCGAGGCCATTCCGGCGAAGTTGGGCATGTCGACGCAGTAGAAGGAGCAGCCATAATCATCTCGGCAGTCCTCTCTGCAGTAGCCCTGCGATCCCATATTGACGGAAAACTTCTGTCCCGTCTGCATCAGACTGTTTTCCGCCAGTAGGCAAGCTCCCTCGTGCACCGAGGCCTCTCCGCTACCGTACACCGTGACGCGAATCATCTCCCCGTGCTCCGGTTTGAGGTTGTACGTCTGCGAGGTGAACTTCAGTCTACCCGTTCCCGTCTTCTGGTACTCAAGGCTGCGGTCCAGCCGATTGTCACTCTGGAGCAGACCGTCTGAGCCCACTAGAGGGATTCTTAGGGGAGTGAAAGAGCCCTCGGGGTTGACTTCAACTTTCAGACTTCCACGAAAAGTGTCCTGGGCAGAGTTCTGACGCCTGAGGCTTCCACGAACATTTAGGCGACCGTGGCCGGCAACATCGATGCTGAATGAGAAGTTGAAGGGCGCCTGAAAACCCGAGGTAATAGAGAAGATGTTGAAGAGGCGAGTATTCATCCCCCCTCCAATTTGGTTGCTAGAAATGGCCAGGAAGGTGTTGAGGATACTGAAGATCGGCGAGATGGCGTGGAGAGTGGGGAAGTCTTTGGGGGAGTTGTGAACACCACTTTGAGAGAGAATGCTCCCATCTCCGCGAACTTCAGTGTCGAGAAACACGTTGGCAGTGCTTGTCTGCCCACTTGTGTCGGGAATATTGATTACCATTTCACCATCGAGGTAGATTCGGCGAGGCTTGTCAGGAGCTGGGACAAAAGAAATAGCTGTTGAAATACTACTGAAAAACCGGGTTGGTATTTAAGTAGCGGGACTCACAGGTGGACCAGCAGCCTTCTTCACCACCGCCGTAGTAGTTGGGCGGACACACGCAGCACCTTTGGCCGTCAAAGAGGAAACAGTTGGCCGTGGAGCTGGTGCATTCAGAACTTTCACAGCGTTGGAACTGCATTTCTAGGTCCATGGACTGCCTGGCTTCGGCTAAAAGGCAAGAGACTTTTTATTCGCCTGTGAAACTAACAAAGAAATCGTAGTCCAAAGCTTTACTTTAAATTTAAAAAATCGAGCCTTGAGGCGAAAGCTGTTTCAAGCATCCCGACACGTAAGTCAAACAACCACCTGTATCGACACTTAAATAATCTTCAAAAATACCCTTTCAAAAAGGACAAACCGAGCTCTGTAATCTTACTAGTGTCTCCATCAAAAGTGAATGCGATCGAAGGGTTGGTGAGGGCAGCTGCAACTTTCGTCGAGGTGGCTCGTCGAGTTGTCGTTGCTTCAGTTTCCATGACGACAAATGGAAGTACAGTCGCTTCTGTCTCGATCACTTCTGCTATTCCTTTTGTAGAGTTAATTTTAATTCATTATTTCTCAAAAGTTAATCATCGATCAGTGAACTAAAATAGGCGGCATTATGAAACCAAACCAATGGCGAATCCGGAAAACGAAAGCCACAAAGAAGAAGCAAAAGATAGCATTGACTTCAGCATTATTTTCCTTAATCAATTTTCTTGAATTTACTTTGGTATTCACTGAAGATCTGGTCCATTTTTAAAGTTAAACGTTAGCTACTATAGCACAGAACTAGCTCGTTGGCTTTCGGCGTTATCGTTAATTTGCTTGCGAAAATGAGGAACACAATGAAGCAATTTTGCCGAATCGCACACATCGATCTTACTGAGTGCACCTTCAGATGGATACGTGATATGAGCACTACTGTAAGTAGTTTCAAGAACTGAAGGCGAAGTCCTTTCAGTTGTCGTGGTTGTAGCAACAGTGCTGGCGTAGGTCGACGCCTCTGTCTCAGGTTCAGTGACGGCGTCCATTTCTGTATCGTCGGAGTCAATGCGAAATGTAAAAGCAATTTACAAGCATTCAAACCGGCTGATGAGGCCCAATGTGGTCACGTAAAGTATATCCCAATTAGTTCTTTACATCATACCCGTTATAAAGGTTCATTTATCATCGTATCGATCACACAAATGAATAGGTCCTAAATAGTAGTTTCTCTGTACCTGTGGTTGTATCCTACGTCTCCACCCCAAGTGAACCTAGGAATCAAAAGTCTTCTTACTTTCAGGGCTCTTGTAAGTGTTGTCCGACATGTCAGAAGTCGTCTGTTGATACCCAGTGGTTTCCATGACGTTGGGGTACGTCGCCTCGGGGTTGCCAAGGTAGGTGACAGTGTCTACAACCGTCTCAGTCTCAGTCGTGTACTCCGTGGGGGCGGTGGTGGTGGTGGTAGTGGACAGCATCGACATGTTCCTGCAGTTGTACGCACTCTTCTCGAGGAATTCCTCGGTGTTCATGCGAATCTTCGACTGGGCGGCGACGTCCACATCGATTGGGGCTTCGTAGAGCGGGAAGAGCCATTCTCCAGGAACGGCGATGTTCGATTCCCTAAGGAAGAAAGAGAGCAGTGAAAATAGGGTCTAGTGATGAAGATAAAGCCAGTGATTTGCGACTGTTTTCTTAGGCTCTCGTTGGATTCCCTTTTCTCAGAATGAAATAATTAAAAATCTAACAGTGGAAGAAAAACCTAAATTATTACCTTCTCTTCAATTTCATGATGGGCAGCTAGAAGCCAATAAAATATAGTGTTTCGTTCTTTTATTTAATGAGCTATTTATTCTTAAGTTCCCTGTTCCAATGTTCTATAAAAGGCCATTTATGCCCTGCCTGAAATACAAGCGGTTTCAGCACAATGATGGAGTGTCATTGAGATTGCAAAGGAAACCCATAATAACAGTTGATAGATTTTACCTTCATTTGTGAACAAAGGAAAAAAACACTACAAGAATATTACTACTATCTCCATCGACATTTTAGCGTTCCAGGCCCACAAATGGCATAATTGATAGGCAACATTTTTAAGGTCTGACGCTAAGGTCGGCTGCGCATTCCAAATACCTGAATTCACTCATTCGTTTCGCTATTTAAAAAGGATAATCTCTACGAAAGACTACGAATTCTGCACTGGGAATGCAAACAAAAAATTCGGATTAATTAGGTGAATCTATAGAGTTGCATTCATAAAATCCCTTACTTGAAGGTGCGGAACACCGCTTTCTATAGTACTATACCTTTACCGAGCTCTAGAGATCAACTGTCCACCTATCCCAGTTTTTTCTTGCTCAGGTTCCGTGAAAGTAACGAGCTGGAAAACGTTGAAAAAAAGACCTAGAATGCAAGCAGAATGTGTCGCCATTTTGCCCTTGGTGGAATTTGTGGCAACGAATGCGACTGCATTTTTTGCGCCTGAAGTCCAAAGTTTCGCAACAATCTCGCAAGTCGAATTCAACAGAATCGCAACTTGAGCTGAACCACCATCGACACTTGAAATGGTTTCAAATCATTTGTACACACTAGATACTGCTCCCTCTGAAAAATATGTGGTTTTATTTGTATCACTGGCAAGCCTGTTTCAGTAAACGCCACAAAAATGAAACTTCTCCCCTTGTGAGATATTCAAGGATATTGAATATCTCGATTAAATATAGCAAAGCTCTGCTATCAAGGCCAATAAAGTGTCAACGTTGACCTTAAATGAAATACGCTATTTTACAATAACAAATGTTAGCGCTTGTCACTTTATTCTATATTTGGTATGCAATAAATAGCGATTATAGTAGACAACCTACTAACTGGCCTATGAAAACTGCCCTATTTTATGAAAATGACTTGATTCCAGTGAATCCTCGTGAGGTTTTTTGTCATTGCCAAAAATTTTACCTATTGAAATAGTCCCTTAAGAGGCATCCTTACATCTCTCTCTGAACCCAGGCTGGCATTAAGCTGCAGTCTGAACTGTTCAAAGTCCACTTACTCATTCCAGACGTTCGGATCAATGTGCATGTTGTTGCGCGGGAGCTGCGGAGTGTCAACACCATGGATGAAGATGCCAGCCTCGGGAGGAAGACTGGAAGTCGAGTGGTCGGCCGTCCATTGGATGTCCTCATACTGGAACACCGCGTAGGATCGATCCTCCATTCTCACCAGAGCCAGGGTGAAGGTATTCAACTGGAGGGAGTACGAGATTCACGTCAGACGAAAACGCTGAAATGCTAATCAGTAGTAGTATCCGGGGGGGAGGTGGTGAGGCTCACCAGAGGTTTGGTGCTGGGCACACAGCCCATGTTCTCCCAGGTGATGGCGAGGATGTAGTCAGCCACAAAGGGACCCTCGTCCTCCTCGTCCTGGGATGCGGTATCGATTATACTGCCGATTCGGGCCATGTGGTCCCAGCCACATGTGTTCGACTCCACCTCGTTAACATCAAGGTCTCTGTAAATGGAAAAAAACCATATCGGGACCTCAAACCTACTCAGTTCCCACTCTAGATGCTAATGTGATCTATTCGGAACTTCTAAAGGTCTAGAAACGAGATAATATGCAATTGACTCAAGCATTTGGAGCTCGTTAATATTAAGATCCCTGTCACTGAGGAAAAATAATATCGATTATCTAAACCCATTGCATCTCCACCCTAGACCCAAATGTGATGTCTTGAAATCTTCTGAGAGTGATCGAAATTAGACATTACATAAGTGGCTTTAGCAAATCTAGGATCTAGGATCCTTGAAACCAAAGACTTGCTCATAGTATTATAACAAGCCGATCTAGGCTTTGGCATCTTTATTTTCTCTCATGGGAACTTAGAAGGTCTTCGGAATATGTTTTACAGACTAATATTTGCTTTCAATCACGCTACGGTCCAAATTAACCTTCCAGTTCTGATGATGTCATATACTTAATGACAACGAGGATGGATCCAGACTAAAAGCTCCACTTTATTCTTCTCGGATGAGAATGGCACTGGCCATCAAATAAGGAGATTAGGGCAGTTTTTCAATGAACAACAATCAGGCATGTAGTGGAGGTTTTGCAATCGGGTCTACGAGGCGGCTATGACTAGAAGTAACATAGCAGAAGATCTGATTGCTCGAGCAAAGCAACAGATGAGATTCGACAACAGAATTGAAGCTGTTTTTAAGACCATTCCCACCAGAAAGGTGTAAAATCAGCTTGGTATACGTTGAACTTCTAATAAACATTAGCTATTGGACGATTTTAGAGTAGAGCTCTTTAGCAATAATTTGATTTAAATTTTTTGCTATTTTTCCATATCCATTAAATATTGCCGTAACCGACCTCTCTTTTTTTACTGGTCACTCTTTTAAATTAACCGTTATCATTTTATTTTTTTTACAAGGACTCAGTAATGACGATATAAAAGCGTACTGAGTCTATGCCTAGTGACTAATGAAGCAACCAGCTGAGGGTAAGTTTGTTTTTTGGTCAATCACTCTGCACAAAGCAAATGTTTATTCGCATGACCCGGAAATCGCACGGGGTGAAGCCTCTACGTGTGTATGAGTTGCAACTGCACCCTGGCCAACGGCCAAGTGTAGGAATTCCGACCACAGCGGCTATAGCCTGGGGACACTGATTGTTTATCTGATCACCCTGAGGTGAGAAGCCCCGCTTGGGAGAGAGAGAGAGAGTGCGTCAGGTCACGATGGCCCGCTAAAAATGTGCTTGCAACACCCCACCCCCCCCCCTTTCCTTTAAGTGGTTCACTTAATATCCTGATGCTCCTACTTCTTTCAAGAGGCTTCTCTCTCAACGTAAGCAAACCTGGTCTGGTTTATTTTTGCCACAGCCCATTAGATGGGCTGAGAGAGCTTTGATTTTGATTACACCTATAAGAATTAGAGCCAGCATTAAAAAGAACAAACTCCTAGAAACGAATGAAGCAATTTCGTCTAAACTTGCTTTCTGTGGCAAGCATGCAACAGTTTTTGACTGCGTTTTCTTGTTAGGAAATATATTCTCCATCTCAAATTGGCTAAGCAAGACGCATGTAGCGTTTGCGATAAAAAGCGTAATCAGTTTCGTCTAAAATTTGGACATGGTTTTTTTTAAATTTCACTCGTCGTTTGGTTGTCAGTTATTGTCTCACAGTTATTGACAAGTTCACTTTGCTCAGGCATATGTTATCGTAAATATTAGGCCTCTTATCTGTAATTAAATTAATGGCTCTAATTGGAATTGATTCATTCAGATCGCACGAAGCATTAGCCATGCTATCGTTGCGTATGCTTACAGGTTTGCTTTAAATCAGCTCCAACAATCATAATATTCTCTATTTGATAGCCAGTGCTCTGGCAGAACATAGAAGGAAAGGTATGAATAGCCGAACTCACCGAATGATGATTCTGCCTTTGGGAGAGCACTGATTCACCGTGGTAAAGACTCCAATGAAGTCTCCTTCCATTTCATTCAGTCGATGCTTCGAATAGGCCGTCTGTCCTGGGTAATTGAGTGGGACCTCGAGGCTGTGGTTTCCCAGGACAACGAAGCCGTTCGAATAGATCTAAATGCTAGTTCTCATTCAGAATACCGCCTACCTTAATTTGATCCACCTCTCGGCCGAAAATCGTGAAGGGAAACTGGGCTAGGTGGAGCTGTTCACCTACAGATGCAGGGAACTCCGTCCGCATTGTGAATTCGGATGTGTCGAGGGCAGTTCCGATAGCCAGACGACCATCGAAACCTAGAGTTGGGTTGGGGGAGAACATGAGGAGGATGAGGGTGAGGGTAGTGGCCATCACCATTGCTGGGTGGCACGATAGCATATTGTTCGCCGATTTTGCGGTCTTCGCTGTCCGAAGTGGACTTCTCGGATTACTGGAGTGAACACATCCGGTCCTGAGCCATTTGTTTAGAGGCCAAGTGTTCGGAGAAGTGAGCTGATTGGGCAGAACCCGAGGACGCTGGTGAACGGACGAGGTGAAGTGAAATCAAGTGTGAAGGCGTGCTTGTAGATTTGTGCGTGCATGTAGGCCTGCGTGTGTGCATGCGGCCGCACCTGTTGAAAGGTGCATAAGTAATACCCATAGGCTTACCAAACCCACCACCAGCCCAGTTAGGAGCATTGATTTCCAATCGGTTTTTCGTTAGCAGAGCATAGATCTACGGTGAACCCGTTGGAGTGATCGATATTTGCATTGGGATTAATATTACTAGACTTGTATCCTGTGACTTAAAAAGGTACCTAGAAATTGCATCAGCTTAACGGTTTCTGATATTCATCGAAACCATTTATCTTTCGATTTAAATATGCAGTTCGAAACCTCAAAATCACACATAATGTGCTAAAAAGGTTCATATTAAATGGATGATGTAAAATCGTTGTGATAGTGAATTTGAAGTATTATTAAAAATGTAAAATTAAGACCATGGGGATAAAGGTGTGAATTGGGAAGAATGCGGTTCTTCAACAAGGAATGGTAAAACAAATGCCAGTCGAAACCCAGATTCAGATGATTTCAAAACTATGATGCAAATTAATTTCCCACAGAGATTAAGATGCCAGAAATTTTCTGCTTTAGGCTCCTTCAAATTTCACAAAAGGATACATGGGCATGATTACGGTTTTAATTAATCTGATATCTTTCAACAATAGAGATAACGGTCAAGAAAATCCAGAAAATTCACCATTTCATAATTCTAAGCTCGCATAGCAGCGAAAAACCAAAGGGAATCTTACTGATAAAAAGAGCTCTAGGGAAACTTTCCCAGGGGCCTACCGCCGCTGCTGTAATGTGATCAATAAATCAATGGCGAAAATCGAGCACGAAAACGAATGAACGGTGCTGAAGTGGAGTGGTTGTGAAATGTGAGATTCGAAATAAATTATTTTCTAATAATTATAGAAGAACATTTAAAGGTGCCGAAATCTAAAAAATATACTGGTTCATTTTTTCCCATCTTCGCATTTCAAAAGTTGAATGAAGACTAGAACTTATAATCTGATTAGTTCAGTTTTTGAGAGTTTTCAAATAGGAAAAGTCTTCGCTGATGGAACACATGAAGCATTCCTTAGGTAAACATCTTTTACATGTCATGCTAAAAATGTCTTAAGAGTTTCCCTTTGCGAACGCATCAAATAACAAATAACTTACGAAGCATTTATAGTAGCCGATCTCTCTAAACATTAGAATAATATTTTGGCATAGTTCCTAATTAATCAATGATTAAATACTGTAGTTCATTAAAATTCCTTAAACAGGTCCTAGAATTACTTGAAGGTGACACCAGTGGAGCAAATAAACCAGTTGAGCAGTTGTAGAGTCTCGAATTTTTCAACATTAATCAATGAAGTTTTCATTTTTAAAGTACAAATAATTATTTAATCCTTTTCAATGCTGTTATTCATGCCACTAAGAACAACGACAATGTTAAACCAAGGTTGCTAAAGTTCCAACTAGTTTTAACTAACATTGCCCTCGATGAATGCCATAAAATGGTGGCCATTCAGACTAAACAATGGATAGCCAAGACCAGGAATTGAGGTCAAAAAGTGCCAGGTTAGGATAAGCCTGTACCTCTGATTGCCCTACGTGCCCATGGATTTGTAAACACATACCATTAAGGGTGATATGAAGGTCTTACTCGGGAAATCAACAGGGTCCTAGATACCATCGAAAATATATAGAGGGAGTTAATGAATTCCTTATAAACAACTCTAAATGTCTTGCTAGTGATAAAATACCCAAGAAACGCTCTTTACATTCAGCTGGAAAGCTGGCTTAGGTTGGCCTTGAATAGCTGTGTGTCATATAGTACATTTTAAAAGGGGTCGAATAAAAGCAGGACTTGGCAAACGCAGACGACCAATTTGTTTATCTTTGATTTTACCTTGCGTCAGTAAACCATTTGTCTTACTGGAGGTCGCTACTTGTGAGATGAGGACATCCAACCAAGTACAGTACTTATAAAGTGATTGTCACTCCGTCGTACGAAGTTGTGAACACTAATTATCGTGAAAGGGCACAAATTGTGATTAAGCGATTTGTGATTGGTTCGTGTCGTTAGCGTCCTTGTCCTTGAAATCAGTATCCACATTAATACAGAGCATAAACACTACACTCGCTTCACGAGATCTAATAAATGCCTTTTGGTTCATTGACAAATTCACGATTAACAATCATTTATAGATGTTGGTGATTCCAAGTATATGCTTTTGTGGAAATGTGTTGACTTTCCCATGATCTAAGCACAAGGATCCTTAATGGATCAAACCATTATTCTTCAAACGTAAATCGGCAATTTATTTTTCGAAAGATTTAAATTTTCGCACCCTTTATTTTATACAATTCTCGAAAGGATTCGACAATTAGCTTTACAGCACTCAAATTTGTTTTTAATATTTTTATTTTCATGTTCCCAAAAATTTACATTAAAAATGCTATGCCTTATTGCATTTTGCCATTGATAATGTGTAAAAGGCCATTACCATAACCACTGCGTTTATAGGTAATTTTTAAGCTTTGTATATATTTCTCAAGCTTCGATGACAATACAAGCCAAAGCGTCTAAAAAATACTATAAAAATCGGAACAACTTGTTTTTCACAAAATCCACAACATGGCTTCAGAGAAATTGAGTGGTACGAGTTAGACGGCCGACATTTTCCGTCTAAAGATTAATGGTACTATGATTCAAGAAGAACGCCAATTATCCTAACTGCGCCATTTCTTTGTAATTGTACGACAAATGGCATTAAATATAAGATAAAAATAAGGGATGTACAGCTGAGAATATCGGGTTTTTGTTTCAGTGAAGCCCTTCAACGGGCAATGGCTTGAAGAAATCATCGAAATTCTTGCACCCTTGCCTCAACGCTTTCCGTAGTTTTCTTTATCATTAAAAAGCTTTCATTTCGATTTCCTGTGGAAATGAAGCCTCACCAGTGAATGCTAAGGGGAATTTCCACATAGCTGGCAAATTAATTGTCTGAAAGCATCTAGCAAGGCTTCCTTTATCTACTTTCGTTAACAAGTTTTCTGATGTACTAGGGATTCTGCTAGATTGCATAGAAGATGAGTTATCAATCTTATGCGATTCCTTGAACACCATCATCAGCTTCTTAATTCATATAGTTGATATTGATTAGAAGGATTAAGTGAAAGAAGGAAATGACTTATGATATGATTTTCGCCAGCCATCACAAGAAGGAGGAGATCATGGTTGCTGCTCAAGGCCCCTGGAAATTGTAAAACAAATAGGCTGTATGAACTGGAAATTACTAGTAATGGCCAGAAGAATTTAGCAACACCCGAACAGACAATCTGAATGCTCTCGCGCATCGGAATGCCTACACAAAAGATGTTGAAGGATCCTGGCATCGTAGTAAGGGCTCTGTAGCATCTTGAAAGCAATGCTTCGACATCTGCCACGAAGATTGCAGCACTTCTTTTGCAAGCGTCAGATTTTTCAAAATTCCCGCCACAAAAGGCATTAGAATTAAAGTATTCTTATGACATCTACGACTTCGCCGAACTTTTCCGATTCTGACACGCCGATGTATCAGGCCATCCAATATTTCTGTCCGAATTCAGAATAAATAAGGCAAGAGAAAAATATTACATTCCATTAAAAGTTCAATCACTAATATTCTTTGAGTACCTTCGACTTCCTTCCAACTATTAACAAGCTCATTAATACCTTCATAACACTAAGCTTCTCTCGGTTTTGATTTTCGAAGAACCCAAAAAATGTCGGTTTCAATTTCTTCCTGCTGCGTTGAAAAGCTGCTTCTACCAAGTGATTTGTAAGGTAATAAAGACAAATGTTATTAGTCAGAAGGATGTGCAAGTTCGGGAAATAAGATAGTTGAGGAATTAAAGTCCCAACGAAGTTCTTCTGTTGTGTTTTGTGACTTGTTTCTTGCTGTGTCGAGTCGTGCAGCATGGCTTTGATGAAACATCACCCCTTTTCAATTCACTTTGGCCGATCTTTTCTTTTTTCTTTAACCTTGGTTCAAATGCCCTACGAAGTTCCCTTCTCATCTCTCCCTTCTGTCTCTTTCCCCGGCTTACGACCCTGTCACTGTCTAAGAAGCTTAACAGGTCGATGAAAAGTCCATTTCTTGCCAGTCGCCAATCACAAGTCTATACTCGATAAACGGTGAACTATTTTATGGCTTGAGCTAAGCTTATTTACTAATTCCAACTCACCTGATAAAGAAGGGTAAGTTTCTTCAAGGATAGCTCTGAGGGGCACCTCATCATCAAACACAACTGCACGTCATCCGGTTAGATCTCCACCTTCGTGGAGGGTGATATCTCCACTTCCATTGAATTATCAAACCATTGTCTGCAAACGCATTCTTTCATTCACACATTCATTCTTCATTATAAAACTGGAGTTGGTGTTTCTGGCCGCAAACCATTCTTGGGTACGTCCATTTAGCAGACTTTTAACCAATTAAATATTATTGACGTGCAAAATAAGGTTTGGTCATTTTTGTTTTACTGAGCAACAAAATACTATTCAGCTTTATTGGATTTTATAAAATACACTTCAAATTCCGTTCAATATAAAAAGACAACATTCGGACATAACTTATGGAAAAGTCTGATTTTATTACTTATGTGTGAGCTGTCGAGAAAATTTCGCTGTACTTGCAAATCCCAGTTAATCGGCTATAATATCAAAAGACTTTAGGATTTGGAATATGGCAGTAAAGCTCTTCAACGATAATTGTGGGATTTATTTGTCTATCGGGCCTCTAAGAATCTATTAAATTTCATAGAATTTTCTCTTTCTTAATGAGACTGGGATTCATCGCGGACACCTTCTCTACGCCGTATTAAGTAAAGACTATTTACACGGGACAACTGTTTATGGGTTTTGGATTCGCTCCTGTAGTGAAAAAGCCGGAGTTTACACCATTTTGACTGGAGACCTGGGAAAAGTGCTTTATTGCAATGTGCCAAAAAGTAAACTGCTCGGCGAATCCAATTCAGTAACCAAAGCAAACAAAAGCCACTTCAAATGACAGAAAAGATTCACTAGCTCAATGAACCAACGAAAAAAAAGGGAAAAAATTCAGTGATTTTATAAACTGTGGGGGTCACGCCAACTTAACGCGAACCATGGATTGGGGCTAAAGAGAGGCAAGACTATGAAGTATTTAACCATGAAATGGACCGCAGACATCTAAATTATGTAATCAAATAATTTTCGTGGGTTTTCAATGAACAATCCTTCGTTTTCAATGCCAGCAAATTGTCTATAAATGACAAAATGTCAAATTGTATGGTATTTAAATAATATTATGAATGACTGGGACCGCTACCCTGGATTTACCGAGGATAAAATCCAATTTCAACCTAATACACTAAGAATTATTAGTCGTATAAACTTGAATATTTGAAGATCTATATTTTACGTATTCGGTACCTGTGCCATGTATTGGCTTGAAATGAAAATAAGTGCTAATAGAGTTCGAGGCCAGATGTATCAGTTTTAATCTACCGAGGTTAGACACATCAATGGTCTCTCATGGGCTACGCTTTGGTCCAACATAGAACCGAAACAGTAATAACCTTTTACTAGCAGACGCCTCATGTGGTGAGGTGGACGTTTTCCCATCAGTGAAGTTTATCTCAATTTAATAAGAAAATTTTTATACCAGTGTTCGGTGAAAAAAGGCCACCGAAACGCCATATTTACAAACGCTTCTTTTCTCTTTTAAAAAGCATTGGAATTCACTAAAACAGTGCTTTTAAATTAATAACATTTTGAACATGTTCTGTTGACTGCTGACAGGCCTATCAATGCCTGTTGCGTATAAACGTTAAAAGTGACATGCAGTTGAGGAAGTAAGATAAAGTCAGATTAAAAAGTGCTCTGATTCATGTCCCAGCACCACCACCATCATCATCATCATCATTCCATAGCTCCAGCCTAGAAGTATTTCGAAAATTGCAACGATGATGGGATCCTATCATCGAGTTACTACCATTTGGAAGGACTATAATTCGATGTTGCTTCAGAGGTAGCTGTAATATTAAGCATTCCTCTTAAGGGATTCCACGACACTTTCAAATTAAGTCCCCAGCTGAAGTAAAAAAGATTGATTGCATATTCGTAGCCGTGGAGATAGAGCTACAGTTTGCTCATCATGTTCGACTCCATAAATACTAATCGGTCTTCATATTCGAAATTCGCGTTTTTCAACAGTTGTGCATTGTGTTCGCGATAAATTTGATAGTGTAATACGGGAAAAAAGATAAACAGTTGTCGATAAACACAAATTTAATATACTGTAATGAAATGCAATATAATTTTTGAGGAAATTACACTGTCCACTGTCTGCAGACCGTCTAGGAAATCAAATCGTGTGCTTTTTTGTCACCACAGACTCGATGTCGCCAGTTCATGCCTCCGGACTGTTCAGCAGGTGAGAGCTTTGAGAATCTATTATAATCTATTCCTTATTTCAATGAGCGGTTCGTTTGACAACCATGACAGAAGGTTCATCCTCAGTGGCTCATCAGGTGGGCACCGGTCATAATCCAAAATATCATTAAACATAATTTATTCCGAACTTCCTGTAACTCCAAGTAATTTTCGCCTACTGTTGGGATCTCATCCTGTTACAACGCAAAACTTTAAAATTCCTTACGTGGATTGAACTGCGCAAGACAGATTACTACTTCTTCACTATCGGATTATTAAAGTAATTGTCAGAAATTTAAAAAAGTGCTTTACAGTGACTAATGGAGTTTAAAAGTTGTTTACATGTTGAGTTGCATTTAAACTCAACAAGTTTCGTTTTACAGAAAAGTCGAATTAAAATTTACTTCTTTAAAACCTTGCTGCCATGGAAGCAACACCCAAGAAACATTTGAGGCACACAATACCTCATGAGTTCAAGAAGGGAAACTCAGCAGCTGTCGAAACTGCCAGAAACATCAACTCTGTTTAAGGCTATGAATGTGTGAATGAAAGAATGTGTGCGCAGAAGATGATTTGCGAAATTCAAACGGGGAGATTTCACCCTCCGAGATGACGAAGATCGAACCGGACGTCGTCCAGCCGATTTTAATGACACACTGCTTCTTGAAGCTGCCGATGAAGAAAAAGCTTATCCTCTTTATCAGTTGATTTGGAATCGGCAATTAAGCTTAGCTCAGACCACACAACTGTTCATTGTTATCTTTAAAATCTAAAAAAGGTTCCTAAACATGGAAAATATGTGGATTGTTTGCAAAACCCGCTCTACTCTCCATTCTGCTGAATTTGTTTCACCTTTTTTAGAGTAGACTCTTGACTGTAGAAAATGGATATTCTTTGGTCGAAATATTAAGCGTCAGAGAGAGTGGCTGCGTCGTAAACCGGAGGAAAGAATCTCCAGTCACAGGCGAGAAAGAAAATTGCATTCGAAAAATGTTCTTCTTCTTTCAATCTGGTGAGAATTTTGTATTAATGGTATTATTTATCTTGTTGATAGGTTAGGTGAATTCATAGATAATCAGTGAAAGTAAATTGATGAATTAATCTTCTTTTATAATTCACATTTAGTCACTTTTATTTATTCAAAAATTAACAATTCAAACAAATTGTAATTTGCTTGATCCTCGGCTGCACTTTTGCATTAACTGCCTCTGTTATATTGAATCTGGTTTGTGCTTGTCAGTTCCTCTATAACCGCAATTAGTAAACAAAGCTGACAGAGACAAAGGGCAAACAGTGGTCCCATCATGCATCTTTTAGATATCAGTTTATAGTCGATGGCGCTAAAATCCGCGAGCAGAAACAAGCAAGGATTTGGGATTCCAAGCAATAAAGGTTAGTGCAATGGCGATTTCTATATGGGTAACCCACTGACAAGGAAAAAGGCGCAATTAAGACCCTCGACGACTTCTATATGGGTAACCCACTGACAAGGAAAAAGGCGCAGTTAAGACCCTCGACATGCTACTGATTTGCGTTTAACATAAATAATTGAAAAAAGGAATTTTTATATGCTGTCAAGTTTTCTTGCATTGTAAAAAGTTGGCTTTCGATATACAGATGAATGATTAATACATTCCAATCAAAAATATCTCAGAATTTTTAAGAGATAATTTATTTTCAAGCATTTATGTGCACATTAGAGAGATTCCTGGTGTTCTATAGCGAAGGTATTCTTTATCTTTTCAACCGCTGAATCCACGGGGATAGAGTTTGATCTAGATTCCTTTTCATTTCCATTTTACCAAAAATTTGATAGTTTTCTCATTTTGATTCAAAATATACGTGTTCTATGGTAGAAAAAAGTTGGTTCTTATCTTTGAGAATGACTAAAAGCAAGATAAACTTCCATTTCTGGCGTGTTTAAACTAACTTGTTTCTACTTGAAATCCTTACTTCTGTTTGATCGAACCTCGTACCAACCACAATTATATGACTGGATAACTTCAAAACCATTTACCCCTATTTTCGACACAGTTCCGTTTAGAAAACATCATTTTCCCGGGGGAAATTTCAAACTCCTCAAAAATATCTTTGGATTTAAATCCTTTTTTTAATTTTAAATTTTGATGGTGCTGTTTAAAATGTCAGTAAATTTGATTATGACCCTCTGCGTGTGAAGATCATTCTAGAAATATACTTGAAACTTTGATTTGAAAAGTCAAATTTTCCCATGAATTCGGGAAAGCTGTTTAACGATTGTCTAGAAAAAATGCTTTGAAAGGATTTAATCCCCCTGCTAGCCTTCAAGCATTCCTTTGTCAGTGAGAAAAGCTACAAATATCTGTGAGGTAGTCTGCACTCATAAACTAGGCCTTATTTATGTTGGAATCCCACCAAATGCGAAATGGTAAGGATCAATAGGACTTAATTACTAAATCCGCTACTTAGTGAAAAAATGTGGAAACTCAAGATTTGCGATTGTTTTCAGACAATTCATAAGGCAACCACTTTCCAAGTTTAGGAACTTTTCCATTCTAACTCAACTGATAAAGCAGGATAGACTTCTTCAAAAAGCAGCTTATCGTCAAACTCACCCTGTACGTCGTCCGGTTCGACCTTCATCTTCGCAAGCCATCTTCTGCTGGTTCTTTCATCATTCACATATTCCTATCCATAAACCAAAAGTGAATTGCCTTTCTTCTGCTTATAAAACGTTATGCACCTCAAATGATCACTGGATACTTAGTCCAATTTAAAAAGTTACAATTTGAACAGATCTTATGGGATAAACTAGGGTTGAAGACTACCTCTGAGTGGTTGCCAACTAGTCAGTGTAGGTGTTTGAACCACTGCAGCCCTAATGACTTCACTCTGTTCTCACATTGTCATTCCTTTCGAGTTTCCTAGTAAACGAGAGAAATTAGTAGCTGTTATGCACTCTTCGTGATTAAGGTGTTCGAGGCCCTTGAAAAACGTACTAAACTCACCACAAAACAAGATATGATATGCTCAGTTGTCGGAGTTCTAGGAACCCAATACGCTCGCCGCGAAACACACCTGGTGCGTAACTAGTTGCGTCTGGCTCTTAGACTCAGTGTCTAGAATTTCTGAGTGTTAGGATCAAAGAACGGCTACACACTATTCCAATTAACCTTTATTTACCTCGCAATGGAAACTAGTAGGTTGGTCACACATTTGGTCTATGTTTAAACAAGACCAAGAATGAACCCTTAATACCATCACAATCACGTCTTTACTCACACTTTCAGCTCCACCAAACAACGTGTGAGGAAAGACATGACTGGGAAGAAGCAAAATTTTTAGGAATGTAAAGGGTTATTCCTCAGGAGCTCAAACACATGCTCGGGTGTGCGCAAGCCTTAAGTCATCGTCCTGAGTTTCGCCAACGACTTTACAGGGGAAGAAGTGCGTCTTATTCATAAGGCATTTACGAATGAGAAGGATGAGCGCCCAGCAACCAATGACCAGGGTTCCGTGGCGCGTAGAGTTGCTGGAGCCTGTACTCTTTCTGAAGTAGACTCTGTAACACTCCTCACACAAGCATGTTATCAAAGTGCGCTATCCGAACCCTACTTTTAGACGTGTTAACTGCGTTCATTCACTGTGATTCTCCAATACATGAATCTTTAAGCTAATTTAATTTCTGCTTATTTACATTAGGGATTACCTAACACCTACTTATTGACGAAAATGAGTACCTATCAGCTTTAAGTATTCTAGCTTGCCAAAGAACAGCAAAATGCTCTTCCTGTTCAAGTAATCATGAGTGAAAGCGCTGTGGTTACATCTGCCTTGTTCTCCCTGTGACTGAACCTTCATAGGAAAGAACATCTGACCGATCGAAAGACGATGTAGGATTGGCGAGAAATCCAGTGATCGGTTTGGCTCGGGCAAAACCGCTCACAGAACGAATTGTTGATTCCTCATGCAAATAGAAATTCACTTTGGAAAAGCTCAGACCGTTTATTTTTAAACTTGCATAACAATAGCAATTAAAATTAGAGTGTAAAATCGAGACGTCCCTTGTAGCAGGATTCCCTAGCACATGCCTGTTTTTTTAAGGTGAATATTTGTGCCAAAAGTAGTCATGACATATCTGTTGACACTTGACCGTAAACGGAAGTAAACAGATGCGAGGACGTGGACCCAGATGCTGTAGTGACGACACCTGCGAAGCAAAGAGGCCAAATTTATTATGATAGCTCTCATACTACTGTCACAGTGTTGCATCATCACCAAGGCCTCGTGCCAACGCCCCCGCCCGATGGAAACATTGAAAGTTTGGATTCATATTTGAGTCCCCGAAACAATTTACGTTCTTCATCTTATGCACCGATCCTTGGAACTGATCCGGCCTGATGCCGTCGTCTATGGTCGTGGGTGATTTAATTTCAGTAGTCTGTTTAGTAGCAATAACGCACACTGTCAATACTTTCAGCACCTCGGGGGACGTTGAAATAACGGATTCATGTATTACTCCTCGAAATAATAATCTCGGTTTTCATCAGTATATGCCGATCCCTGGCATTGCTCCGACATTCTTATTGTAAGCCCATTTGATATCATCATCGATGGCCGCATGTGATTGACATTCTGTAGCCTATTTCGTGGCACTAACATTCTAGCTCATCCCTTTCAGCACCTCTGGGAATCACCATCATGAACTGAGAAAAATAATAAATTTCAGTACAATTTACAAACTGTAATGTAAACAGGACCATAAATTACCATAGATTCGCTTAAATGATAATGAAACAGTCATAGGTAAAATTGGCCTTAGTGCTAGAAAACGGTTAATGATACCTGCAAAGTAGACGAAAAGCAACTCTATCAACAACTTATATAACTGTTAGTTTCCTGATGAAGACTTTTAGACTACATTAACTTTTCCGTTTAGAAAAACCAATCAGCTCTAACGCCACCTCATACCTGATTCTTGAATAGTATTTTATATTATAATATGAACGGAATTCATGATAAGGGATAAAATCTGACCCAATTACTTTACCAATGCCAATTGAATCCATCACTTTCAATTTTCGTATGAGTTTACTGCTTTGAAATTTTAAAATATACGAAATTCGACATGCCAAAGTAAACTAAATCATCTTGATTAACTTGTATAAATCTGAGAAGTTGATTTTTTTACCGTTACCATGTGTTTAACCTAAGGTTTGGCACTACTTTCGGTTTTTTTTAGATTGGTATTATGATAACGAGTGCTTTGATCGTATCATTGATATCGCGGAGTCTACTAGCTAGAAGGGGGGTTATGGTTGAGCGCGGTTTTCTGAAAAATGTTAAACACATATTGTTCTTATAAAGCTTGAACGTTTCAATTAAAACGGCAAGCCAACATGAATTCCGATTGGCTTACTGCGAATTTTGTTACATTCGGGCTTCATTAAATAACTCAGTCGAGTACCCACATTTTTGCAATGTTGGCTAGTATACGTCATTTTGATCCTGGCCTTTCATTTGAAACAGAATTTATGAACTAAAAGAGCTTCAACGAATCTGCAGCCATTCCTGCTTCTCCTAGGAAAAAGTCAAACGACAAATCGTTTCTAAATTTGATAAACTGTTGCTGTCTCTCGCATCTTTTATTCTACCGTATGGCCCCCAACGTAGAGACATATTAATGCAAAAACCAGGTGATGGGAACACTGAAATTATGTATTATATATTTTGTACCTCAAAATGCTTTTCGCTGCCCATGTGCATTTACCCAACTTTTGAATGTCTTAAGCTGTTTAAGCTTCTGGCCTGGGAAGCCTGGATTGCATTTTCTGGTTGGAAAATTTTTACTTTTCTGTTGGAACTACCATCATAAGTCCCATTCCCATTACTTGCGCTTTCTTCATTCTGAAGGAGGGGACTTGGAGACACTGAATCTTCAAGACAATCTTCCCAAGTGTTGTCTGAAATGAGAAGGGAACAGAAGAAAACCCGAAGTCCATTCATGACATCTTCTTATACTCTAGAAAGCAAAATTTACCTATTATGGTTCCCCATTTCACGAAACTGAGAAGATTCTCTCTGTAGAGTCCGAGTCTTCAACTCCCCTCCGGGTTTGAACTTCATTGCAATTAATCGGGCATATTCTCAAAACCGTGATCGTAAGACCTTCCCACGATATTACCACTGGGCTCATCTGGAAGTTCCAGCAACCATAGGAGGTTATTTAAAGCAAGCAAACAGCCTCTGTGAGGATACTAATATGAAAATGTGAACGATGCATATGTAGGATTAACAGAAAGATGCCGTCCTACCTTTTGAGATTCCGACTAGAGACGCATGCAGACTTCCAGCATTCGATTTCTCCCAGACCATTTGATAACTTATCTCTTTTCGCTGAATTCACTTCCCTTGAAGTACTTTAGTTGAAAACAATGGCATTTCCTGATTAACAAAAAGCCAGATTTCTTGCATCCCTAAACGTTCCCCTGGTTTGTTTCTCGTGTTATAAACTGTGTTCTCCGATAAAAAATTAAACGGCTCCCTGGCTTCGTCTCCTTACACAAACTACCGTATTTATGTAATGAAATAGTGTTTATATTGCGTTGTATTATTAAAGAGCTACTGATCTGTCTAAGTAGAACATCCGCCCATCGAGCCAATGAAAGAGATTGAGCTGAAAAACGGATTAGTAGTGATGCTGCATGCATACGTTTGAGTGCATAGATCAGAGGTTGGTAGTAACACTAGCGAGTTCGAGACGGATAAACAAGTGGATGATATCAGAAGTGGTGGGTGAATGCGGGGGTGGGGGTTAGGGCTACTCAAAAACGAGGGCGGCCGCGGCGTAGCTGACGGAAGAGTCGCGTATGCTGAGGCACTTGCTTGACTGGGCGTACTGGACGAAGCGCAGCCGCGGCCGGCCGCCGCCCATCGCCACCACGGCCTGCAGCAACACCGCGATCGGGTGCCGCCCGCAGATCGTGTTGCCGAACTCCTTCAGGTAGTCGTGGAAGCCCTCCGGGTCCAGCCTCTCGATTAGCCCCATGCCCTGCAACGCCATTCACAAACAGTCACCCCTCAGTTTAACACATGGACCAGCACATAAATGGGTTGCATTTATCAGGTACCCTAGAGACCATTTTAACGTGGTGTTTACTCCCTTCCAAGAACGCCACCGACGCAAACATCACTGAATGATGGCGATAAATTCCTAGCTACCCCGTTGGCGCTTTTCAGTATGACCTGTTCGATTCTGTAGGGAAAGGCTCCGTTTAGACTAACCCATTCATTGAACTATGATTATGAACAAGCAATTTTTACCTAAAGCGTGAATCAAGTTTCACGAGTCAAGCGATAGTCTCTTTAAGTGATTGTTGCGATCACATGTTCAGTATAAACGTTCAATGTAAAACGCAGGATTATAAGGATTCTAATATCAATGAAAACAACCCCGGAAAGCGTGTATGCGGCGTGCACACGACCCTATCAACATCGAAGCCTCTATTTTAAGCCTGTTTCGCTTTAGTATAGGGCCACTCATTCCTTGCCCTACGCATTCATTACCTAACGCCCTGACTGAACCATTGCCACTTCTCTAACCGACATTCTGGAGAGTCTGGTCCCTGGTTAATCAAATTCCAGGGCATTTAGTTGATTAGGTACCTGGATCGCCAAAACGATTCAGGGATAATTTACACTATTAAATGTATATTACGTCCTAAAGCGTCTGCGAATTCTCCATAAAAAAGCACTATCAAATAGGAATTACGGGAAGCTAAGTACCGAAAATGAAAAGCACCAGAAAAGCAGGAATTTAAAATCACTAACCTTGTGATCCAAAGCCTTGATCGATTCCCAAATATCACCGAAACTCTGATCGTAGTAGGTATAACTAAATCGACTACCTGAAATTTGGGCAAAATGAGACTTAAGTAGAGGAAAATGCTTTGGCAAAATCGATATACGTGTAGGAACTTGCAGAAACATTTACCACGAACGTGAGTTACTGAAATCGTTCCTACAATATAAACTTACCCCAATGACAAAAATCGGACGAGATCACAAAGAGATTTTCCGGATCAGCAAGATAGGGTGCTAGGAGTTCGCCGTAGGCTTTTTCAGCTTGGAAAGACAAGCTACCAACCAATATTGGTACAACAGTAAACTCATCACGCCGCCTGAATCAGAAAAAAAGGGAGCTCGTAGTAAGAAAGATGTCAAGCTAGAGGGAAGTAGGATGAATACTGAAACCTTAGACTCACCCTTCCATCACCTTTGCGAGGAAAGGATATTGCATTTCAATTGAATGCTCATCTTCATCCTGTTTCAGATTAAGATGGGCGAATTTTCCCGTTTTCAGCAGATTTTCGCGAACTAAAGGTAAAATTACCATTTGAAGTTACCTTGAGTATCAATGCGGAGACTGTACAGAGGCGTTTCAAAGGTGTCAGAGACAGATATGGCACATTTATCCAAATAGAAATGGTGTGACGGCCCAAGAACAAAGATGCGTTTCCTAGTCAAATAATCACGAACACGATGCAGAATCTTACACAGATTCGGGATCAATTTGCTTGTAGGCGTATGAGGCACATTCCCCTGAGTAGAAATATCCGGCATGACTAAACCATAATGCACGTTAAAATAACATACGGCGTAATAATTGCTCTTGCTGGTCCTTGAGTGAAACTGGCCCTGCTGAGCCAGTCGCCAAGCTGATTATTCAACTCAATAGCTGCAAAAAATAATGTTCTATTGTAAACATACCATTTCCTGAGTACCAGCTATTCTTGTGCGTAGCTCTTCTTACAGACATGTCTAAAAAGTAACAAAACTAACTTTGGCGCCCTTGGAACCTCGAAGGCCTATTGGATAGGAATCTAACATTGTTTCATTCACTAGCTAATGCAGCATAAACAAACGAAATTTTTTATTTAAACCGATTATATTTCAGGTTTTGTGAGTGTTACGTATTATGCATTTATTTGTATGCAGGTTTTTTATTGCCCCGCTGATCTCCACATTGTTTTGCTCAGTGTGAGCCCTCGAAATGAACATTATAGTAAAATGATGTATTAGCTTGGATTTAATCCTTCTTGCCATATATTTTCATGGATTAGATGTTTGATTGCTTCTGCATTGTTACCACTACGGTTTCGTACACCGTTTCAACCTTAAGACAAAGCATTCAAAAATATCACCATTTCCCTGATTAGAAGGTTCATGTCGACTAGAAATCTTCCTTGATGGTAATTCTCGAATAAGCCGATACATACAGACCGTTATGCCATTTCTGCTACAACTTTTTATTATAATTTCTATGAGCGAGGAAAATTATAGCTTTTCTGACATTGGCTAAATTTGAATTTTATTCATTAACATTTAATTAAATTTAACCTAAAGTTTTATATTTGGTCTGAATAATGCATGGATACATCACAAATTGCACTAGTCATCGCCGCAAAATGTACAGTGAATATTTGTTAAGTCCTTTCAGATATCTTTTATGCCAAATATGTTTTGCACCACTTAATGATTTTACACGATCTTCCTGTCAGATTCTTTCTAGAATGACATGAAGATTTAAAGAATGAATCATACTACTCAGAAGTCAGGAAGAAAGCCACAAAAATGGGTTCCTTAAAGTTTTCCTGATGATCCCATAAAATTCATGGCTTACACTTCGAATTTTGTTTTGTTAATATAGGGTATTCGGTCCTTTTTGTAGCCATCAATTCATTTCGCAGTTATAAAAAATAACTTATTTACATTTTTCATTGGATTTCACAACAGAAAATTTTTTGCTTTTGTTATAACCTATAACGTGTTTCTCCTGTATAGGTCGTTAGTTAACCAATTGGGTTCTTCCAAATCAGTGTATACCTCCTAGGTCGTTTACGCGTTTTCTCACCCATCGGGCCCCGGAGATGCGTTGTTCTTTTTTGGTGCTGATATTGACAATCCTTCCCCAACTTATTTTATGGTACTGTTTTGAATTCAGTTAACCTTCTTTAGTCAGGATTTATACAAGGTACTCGGGGTATCAAATACTGCTTCAAAAGAAGAGATCAAGAGGGCTTACAGAAAGTTGGCAAGGAAAATTCACCCAGACAAGAGCACGGATCCAGAGTCTGAGCAGAAGTTTAAAGAAATTTCTTTTGCGCATGAGGTATGGTAATTCGACTCTGTTAATCACTATTTACTCCCTATAGTGTCTGACCGATGCTGATAAGCGTCGTCGTTATGATTCTGGTATGGGAATTGAAGCTTGTAAGGGCGATCAAGGCGGTGCTGGTGGTTTCCCAGATTTCGGATTTGACATCTTCACTTCCATGTTCGGTGGTGGTTCCAATGCGCATGAACGAGAGCAGAGACGTCGTGGTGCCGATATTGTCATTGACCTCCCAGCGACTCTTGAAGAGATCTACAACGGTGCTTTCGTTGAGATAATTCGCTCAAGACCAGTTAAGAAATCCAAATCAGGCACCCGTGAATGTAACTGCAGAATGGAGATGAAAACGCAGTATCTGGGACCTGGCAGATTCCAGATGGTCCAACAACGGGTCTGCAGCGAGTGCCCCAATTTCGAGTTAGTTTTCTTACTCGTCATTCTTAACCTTTAGTTTATTTGTCTTCGGTTTCCTTTATAACTATTTTTTATTTTAGGTTTGTGACTGAAGATAGACATATCGAAATCGAGATTGAACCCGGTATGCCCGATGGACATATCACGAGTTTCTATGGCGAAGGCGAACCGCACACTGATGGTGACAGTGGTGATCTCAAACTGGTTCTGAAGCAGCAAAAGTGAGTTTTGTCTCTATGGTCCCCTAGTATTACGGCGTAGAAAATAACTCCATCCCTTTTTGTCCTTAGACACCCAGTGTTTGAACGCAGGGAAAATGACCTCTACACGAACGTGACTATCAGCCTCACTGATGCTCTGGTGGGATTCCATTTCGAACTTACACATCTGGATGGCCACAAAGTGAGTCATTGCACTTTTCTTCAAAAAACTCCATATCCGCTCTGACGATTGTAATTGGGACCATCACTTAGTTTGTCTTTTAATATCAGTACGTTGCACACATTTCTACCTCGTCATTGCGTTTAACGCTAAAGCTCATCACACATTGTTATGGGAATTCTCCAAGAGATCTTTATTCCTTAGTAAGGAAATCGTTTGCTATCTACTCGTTTAGCTAGGATTTAGCTTTGAATTCAAACAGGCTGATCGTTTTTTCTTCTAATGTTTTTTCTTCTATCCTGAACTGGGTACAATTATATTACCATGCTTTTAAAAGTAGGAAAATCTTTTCGTATTTTCCCCACTGCATTGGAGTAATGTGGTTATCTTTGGTTCCCTTTGCTGGTATATCAAACTGAGTTAGCTCTGATCCTTTTTACTCAACGTATTTTGTACTTATCTTTGTGTTTTTGTTGCCCAAAATACTACCCTGGGAATCCACTAAAGTGTTTCTAAGGTATAATTTAATGGTTTCCACGGTTCTCTAGTGGGTTCTCTATGTTGAAGCATAGTTTCATCAATGCATTTACCTCTGAAATAGGATTGGATTACTTCGAGATGTGGAACGTTTTAAAGCCCTTATAAAAAAGTTGCTAAGAAACTTGGTATCAATCAGAACCATCCACGGGTAACTCCTGTGAGGATTTTACCTCTTCCACCAGGGCCCGGATGAAGAACTCTAGCGATCTTAGTGTATAATGGCATACAAGGACATCGAATAATGCGTCTAGTTTGAAGTCCTGTTTTGACTCAACATCGTTGCAATTGTTTCAGGTGCTGTTGAAGCGCGATAAGGTGACGTGGCCGGGCTCGGTGATGCGGGTGGCCAACGAGGGGATGCCGGACTACGAGGACAACACGAAGCACGGCATCCTCTTCGTGACCTTCGACGTGGCATTCCCGCACGACCATGAGTTGAGTGCTGAGGAGGCGGAGGCCATCAGACGCGTCTTTGGCGAGGGCACCAAGTCGTCGACTACCGACAAGCCCGTCACTTTCGGTGTCTCCAGCAGGAAGAAGCCGGAGGGGCTGCACAAGGGTCGCTGTGGACCGATAGTTTACAACGGGTTCCTCTCACCCAGCGCTCCTCAGAAGCACCTGACCAACACTCTGGCCTGAGTGAGTGAGGGGTCATGGACTTCGTACTGTCTCTCGCGACGTCTTTCGCCAATTACTCGCGCCTCGATGGCTGTCTAATGGGTTTTAAATACTCTTGCCCCCTTCTACACTTGTTATCGGTTTATCACCTTGAAGCTGCATTGTACATTGTGCATGTTTAAGACGAAGTGGCTTGTACTAATGAATCGTGATACTTTTTGCTTAGTTAGTTTTGAGATTTCGGATTGACTGAACGGTGAATCGGTACACTTGAAGAGGTCATCAATGAGCTGGTTGTAACTCGAGAACTGCGCTTAGGCGAATGCAGTACTAAATTTGGCCAAACAAGTTGGGACAGACAGATCTTGCCTTAATTTGGGTCGTGTTGGAACTTAGAGGATACCACTCGTGAAGTGCTCAGTAGGTGCTGATTGCTTGCTTGAGGATCTTGCAGGAGTTTCGCACTGGTTACCATTTTCGAAATCAGGGTCTGAGACAAATTAATTTGCTAACACGAATTCGTGACTGATGGTTAGAATAATAGTATTGACACGTGTGTAGCGGTTTGCTACGCAAGAATTCTCTCCAAGAGTCCTATTACCAGAAGGAAAAGAGTCTTCACCAGAACAGCTGGTCATTAAGGTGCTGTCCATTAGCCTGTGGAGTCGGTGAATAGAAAAAAGGCACGCAGAAAAATGGGTGCGACCTGCTAGACGGAGTGACGAGGCTAGTGGTGCGGTGATGCCGCCAGGTCATCACACGATTAAGCAGGGCCACTACCCACTTAAGCCTTCATGCGTGTCTCTCACTGCCTAATGCCTCGTAATCGGTGTTTGACAATTAGATCATTTGCTCAATGAGATTAATGTATCTGGATTTGATCACAGATCGGTTAATTTTATTAAATGAATACCACAATATGGGAGAAATATGGATTGCTTCATCATTAGTACAAGTTGGAAATTCACGCATTCGAGTTTCCAGCACCTGATAGTGTTACGGGAAAATTACTTCTCTAGCGCAATAGTAGAGTCGGTGCCGGTTGTTGAAAAAGGTTGTCAAGTGGATTAAAGTGGAGGTCATCCCACTTGTTCTGTCCGAATCTTGCCTTTTTAAATTGAAGGAAATTTAAGGAGTGTTTTACGTAGTCCAATGGAACTGACCACCACTTTATCTTAAGATGTAGTGTATTTGATCAAATTTTATTTTAAGGATTAAAACAATTAAAATTTGCTTGATTAAAATCGGGCTAACTCGGAAGAACGCAAGAATCAATTGAGGCACACAATGAGTTGAAGAAATGAAACTCAGCTGCAACCGAAGGGGTTAGAAGCACTCAATCAGTTTATGAAGAGTGAGGAATATGTGAATGAAAGATGAATGCAGAAGTTGGTTTGCGAAATTCTTTGGGATTGGAGATGAAGTTCGATCAGCACGACGCTCTACTGAGTTTGATGGTGAGCTACTGTTGAACCAGCCCCTGCAGATGATTATCCTACTTTATCATCTGGAGAATGGGTGCCTACCCATGAGTTGTCTGAAAACAATCTCAAATCCCGACTTGATAATACCTACTCTTCTCTCAGTCCCGGCCAACTTGTTTCAACTTGTTGGATAAATTTGTGACTGGCAACGAAGAATGGATCTTCTATCGAGAAGGAGAACTTGCGGGATCCCCAAGGAATAATCAACACAGATAATCAGGGACATTATATTTGTGATCGATTCTTTAAGAAAATTTAAAACTTGGTCATTGGTTTTATTTATTCAAAATTCGGACGGAACTTATGGAACGACCTGCACTTGTTCAGTACATGCCGGGGACAAGAGTAACGTGGGAGCGATTTGCGGGATCACTAGATAGGGTATCGCAGGACACAAGCCTAAAACATCCTATTTGGGATGTTAAGTAGGACTCACCAACCAGTATAAAAATACCAAAATTTATACCTATCCCAGGGCCGAACGGACTGTAGCGCGCCGCCGCACGCCACCCAGCGCCCATCCCAGACCTCGCCTCGCCGAGCCCTCCCAGATGCACTGAGCAATCCTGAGTTCTCTAAGTACCTTATCAAAAAGGCCACACAGCACGCTGAGCACACCATTTACTCTATTTGTCTATCTGATCTACTTCGTCACAAAGTCACCAAGGGGAGATCGCGGCTGTTGTGTGCGTATGATTGTGTCGAGATTAGCAATTAGTCATCGAGTTGGCAGAGCAGTGCCACTCCGCGCATGATCCAGTGCTCGGGCTCCACGGTGGTGGGCAGATCCATGGCGAGGACGAAGTTGGTCGAGTGGCCGGTGGTGGAGAGGACACCGCGACGCTCACTCGTCTTGTAGACGGGTGTCTGGTAGGTGCGACGCGTCACCAGATCCGACTTCTTTATCGGGATCAGTCGGATCTGATTTAGCGGGTCGAAAACACACCACTTTACTCAGGTGCGCAATTCACACTCTAAATTTAATCACTAAGAGTGACCTACTGTTGGCACAGGGTCCTGTAGAATCTTTGGAAGCGACTCATCTATCACCTTCTTTTCTCGGTTCCAACGAGCACCATCCAGGAATAGCCCGTACACATAGGCACCTAGATTCGGTAAATTACTTTGTTTTTCAATTTGTATTTAACTATTTTTGTTCTTTGTGATAATAAGATAAAATTATTACGGTGTTTAAATTCTATTATAACTGCGTCTACAAATGTAGACATGTATTGTTAATAAATTGCATAGAATAATTTATAAGCATTACATTTTTGACGGCATTAAGTGTATATAAATCATAACTTCAATTTATTATTAAAAACAGAACGAAATTTCAACTCAAACAAAAACGATTTTTTGAGTGCTTATAGAGTCGTTGGACCAATTTTGTAAACACCCAGTAAAACTTAGGAAATAATAAAGTGAGTTAAAAATACAGCAATAGCTGGAAAACTCTTTTGAAGCAGGTAGCTGTGACGGAGAAGAGGTAGGACATACCGTCAGGAGGGGGTTCGGTGTACTCTTTGTCCTCCATGACCTCGAAGTCAAAGGTGAGGAGATCGATGGGGATGGCGTACTTGCGGGCGTAGTTCTGTTGCACACCGGTGAGGAAGGCCTGTGTGAAGAAGAAGCCCGAGATCCAGAAGTTCGGTGGGGCTCCGTTGTCGTACCATTCCTGCGAACGTAATACGGTAACTGATAACGTCAGTTGTTGACGTACTTCATGTTACTGGCATTTCTACAATGCTATCTCACTTCCGTAACGACCATAAGGTAAAATAAGCAGGTTTGTGGGATATAGAGCCATTTGAAATACAAAAGATGGGTTTCAGTCCCCCGGGCTATATCCACCCTAGGAATATACCAAGATAACAAGACACGTTTAAAACAACGATAAAAAAGGCGGTTCCTTGTGTGCTAAAGCAACCATAAGTACCGCGACTATTGAACTAAGAAGCCGCGAGCTATTGCAGTTATATAATCAGTTTGTGGAGAGGAATGAAAGAGCGAGCAGAAGATGGTAGTTTGTGGAATTCAGAATTGGAAATTTCATCTTCTACAAAGATTAAGGTCGAACCGGAGGTCCAGTTGAGTTTGGAGAAAAGCTGCTCCTTAAAGAAGCAGTCCTTGAAGAACCTTATCCTGCTTTATAAGTTGAGGCATTGGCGGTAATTAAGCTTAGTTCAAACTATACAATTGCTCACTGTCACCTTCAAATACTTGGAAAAGTAGCTAAACTTGGAAAATTGGTGCGAGCATCATGAACTGCCTGAAAACAATCACAAATCTTGAGTTGACATCTGCTTTTCTCATCATTCTCGTCATTTTGGCATCTACTTGGATAGATTGTGACTTGCGACTGCTGGCAAATTGATCTCGTAGGGCTTCGAGACAGCCGAGAAGAGAACTTGAAGGAAACAAGGTTCTGCTTTTTCAATCGACAAGGAATAATCCACTTTGAACTGCTGCCACATAGTGTAACACAAATTAAGCCTTAAATGTACTGTCAGCAAGTAGGGTATTTGAAGCAAGCTTTAACAGGAAAATAGGGGATGCTCCGCAAAGCAAGAATCCCGTCACCAAAGATCGAAGGAGAAATTCCTCATATACCTCATTTTCTCGATTACCTTGCTACTTCCGACGACTCTTTGTTTTGGAAAGCTTACAAAATCACTTGAAAGAAACTGCTATTGAGCTCCTCGAATCAAAACCAAAGGAATCTTTCAATAACGATATTAAGAAGGAAGTCATAGACAATCGGGAAACGTACACAGATAGTTGTCTCTAATTAAATCTAACAATTGGTCTCATGTTTTATTTATTTAAAATCCGGTTAGAACGCATTGGATGACCTGATAGTAGATGCTTCCTTGTGCACGAAAGCAACATTAATAACCGTGTATATTTAAGTAAGAAACCTCAAGGACACTGAATTATTAATCAATCAACTGTGTATTCGGGAGTCAAATTTAGATTTTGATGCAATGACATACTGAGCAGTGCGATACTATCCTACACTTGAAAATATCAAAAGATGTACAAATATGTAATACTTTCTGTGAAGTAAAAATTAGAGCACTATATTGGGTGGTTCTTCGAACACTAAAACATCCCAAGATATCGTTAATACATAACCACGAAAGCCCTGACGATCGGAGTAGAAAAACTCAGTTGTGAAACACACAAATCATCATTAATTGACGGAGGAAGATTAAGTTTTTGAAGTGACGAGACATTTAGCTCAATAACGGTCCTCCTGCACATAAAATGAGGTATATACGCTGCATAAATCGGTGAACACGCACCTGGAAGAACTGCACTCTCAACAGTAGGTCATTAATATACGACCCCAGGGGTTTCAACGAAGGATACGACCTCGCCATCCACATGGCGGGGATCTTCGACTCGAGGATCGACTTGACCACATTCTCCAGATCCGCCGACATGACGATGAGACCCTTGATGGCCTTTCGCAGGTCCGTGAGACTCGTGCGGATGGTGTCGAGGAGGCGGTTGAAGCGCGTGACCTCCTGCACCAGCACCGTGTTCATGCTCTGCTCGTACAGCGTGGGGTACTTGCGCAGGGTCAGCTCGAGGTTGTAGTCCTCCGGCAGGCGGCTGAGAACACCGGCTGCCACGTCTTCCAGGATCTCGTTCTGCGAGGTACTTGAGGAGGACCCGCCTTTGGACTACAGAAATCGAACAAGAGAATTGATGGAAGGACTATTCCTTGGGCTGCGAATGTTAACCGAAATGGAAACTCTTGACAGCTGAACTCATGGGAAGCATAAAGAGCCTCAACGAGGAAGAATTAATGCATTAATAAAAGCCCATGCTGAAATATCCACTAATCTTTCTAGTGAACATGCGCATGGGGCATGCACGAATCGGGGATGGCTTAATAGCGTATTAGAGCATTTGTGTCCATAATTCCTAATTACCAGTGTTCTGATATGCTATACCGACCCTTTGATTATGGTAATTAACAAACAGCACACAAGTTTGTAAAGGCTTAATTAATTTTTATCTTTGCTAGGAACTCGACTCATTATTTAACAGTAACAACACGATTATATAGTTCCAAATTAAAACCGAAAATTCAAATGATCTCTAGTTTATTTAAACCATTTAATAAATGCTATTATGGCTTTCTATCCCGAAGAATAATAGAAGCTATTTTAACATTTAAAACCTTTTGGTTCGGTTTCTTAAAGTTCCATAGGACTCTCGTTGGGTTGTTAGTGGGGATAAGGTCCCATGTCCATTGAGTGTCGTGCAAAATTAAGGACTTTTTTAAATGTGTTGATGGCATCCACGCCTACTATGCTTCCTTTGGTAGTCTAAACCCTTCTTTGCTGGCGAAAGTTGTGACAACGACCTTCCACCAGAATCATGTCAGGGAATAACTCGTGTAATGACGATTCACACCGGCCTTGATCAAAATAAGGGGAGATTACTAGCGCTGCTGCTCAACGCTCCCTGAACAACGGGAAAACATTCTGGCATGAAGCGGCTGTGGCTGGTGATTGCGTTCACACAGCAACAGACTTCCTCCTCGGAAATCTGTAGAAAGAAATCATTGTGGAGGACCTTCGAAGCATCAAAATACCGGCCTCATCGCATAATTGAGAATCTCGGCCTTTACCATGAAGCTGATGACCTTCGCTACTACAGAAAATGTTATCAGCTAGTGGTCTGCCTCCGCATAACACCCCGGAACATCTTGACCCGACAATGGGCATGAATGTATGGTCCGGTACTGTCCTCGAGAAAGATATTACAACTCATAGAGCCAGTATTAGAAAAACCTGGTCAATCAGTTGTGGAGGGACCCCACCTCCGACGCTAGCTTATGGCGGTTGCTTCGAGTAAAACTCGGACGACAATTTTGTGATTGCCTCATCTACCGAATTTCGTTTAAATCTGATAGAAGTTGTAGTCATCGTGATTGTTTCAGAGTCACTAAATGAAATGTAATTGACATTCTCCGATGACTGCCTATGTTGTGTTAAATGTACGAAGAAATAAAGTAAGGAAAGGATCAGTGTTGACTTTTATCACTCACTTGAGTGAGAAGAAGACTGTTGAAGAGCAGTGCTGTTTCTTGATTGTCCTTGGTGATATCAGCGTTCGGATGCATACCGAAGATTTCCGGCGAAGGATTGAGGGGAATTGTCTTGACGAAATCAATGTATTCCTCGTACTAAATGGAGAAAACGCTGGGTCGGTTAATTGTGTTAGAGGGCAAGGATAGCATAATGTGTGGGTTTAGGCTTACAGTTCTGTCGGAAGGCACGAAGTACAATCCACTCTCGTCGAATTTGTAGTCTGGGTCCTCAACCAGAGCCGGGCAATAGAACTTCTCCAGGATGGTCATCAGTGTGCGTCTGTCCCAACTGTCCGTAACTCTCCCGCCGTAGTTGCATTCGCCCGTCAGGTAACGAAGAGCAACATAATGAACGGACTAAAACCGCAGAAGATTGGACACTTAATCACTCGTATAAACAAGCGGAATACCGTAGTGAAACGCTACCAATCATAAATCGGGTGGACAGATATAAGACGTAAGATCCTGAGGTATTTAGCCTTCGGGTACCCAACGATTACTTGTACACCACGTAGCGATGGTTCTTGAGTGAACATAGCATCTACTTTCCTTGGTTAGGGCATTTCATACTGATATGGTGACAACTTTATGACATAATTCAATATCTCCTACCCACTGTAGGACCCGTACTTCAAGGATAGAGATCGGAGGAGTGAGGATAACTGAAGGGTTTATACTTAACTGAAGCAGGAAAACTGTACCGAATTCCAGGCATTCACTGAGGCTCAGTACCGGGACCCGCCCCCATATCACAGTCGAACACAGTTAGCGTACCAGAACTGATATCACTCAAATTCCTTCCTCTTAAGCAACCGTAATTATCCTTCACGTAGCAATATTCCTTGTATGCCTTTCCGGGTTGGTAATTCTTAAGACACAGCGGACAACCAAAGCACGTGCACCTCGAAGCCCTACCATCATCAACCTCATCTTTGACCACGCAAGCTTCAGACACCGTGGTCATGCCGTCAATCAGTGTGGAGTTATTCGATATGTTGAGCTAGTCAATCTCTACGATTGCAAGACATCACATGACTCCACAGGGCAAACAGGGGGCTTTATCCCGCTAGAAGCAAAATACGCAACTCTCATACGCCTGTTCGTCTCCTTGACCGTGGCGAACACGCCGATACTCCAGGTCAAAACAGACAACGGTATCCGCGTACGACATGGGATGGATATCCACACCTACAGAGCCAAATACCTAAATTGAGCACTATTAAACCGCAATCCCCGATTTCATTACCACATGAATCTCCTCCTTCTGAGCTCTGATACTTTTGCCATAAGTATTCGTATGACCTGATCAGATAAACACGTTTTACTACCACTGCAATACACAATGCTTCTTTTCCCGGTTCAATAAAGCTCTTATGTCCATTCAAATTCGCACAGCATGTTAGAAACTGTTGAACTCACATCATACTGATTGAGGAACATGTGCAGCTGTCTCACAGAGATACGCAGATCAGTTTCGTTGAACTCATACAAGTTATTCCACCCAAGGGGTCCGAACTTTCGTCTCTCCTGCACGATGGCGTGGAAGAAGATAAGCCCATACAACATCCTCTTCCACACGCCCTGTTTGAGACAGGTCGAGAAGAACTCGGGGTCAGCTATTGGGTCGCTGAGGTACGACCTCCAGAGATTGAATCTCAGACCCTTCGGCGGTTCATTGGTCATTTTGACACCATTCTGTAGAATGGTGACGGGGAAATTCGAACTGGGGTAGCTAGTCAACCAGAGTCGGAAGTCGGGATGAGTTGTGTTTGGCTCGATATCGTCGACAAGCTTCTCCAACGTCGGCATCCAGGAAGGCGCCAAGTGGCAGTTCTGAAGGAGGACCCACGTCCCCTCCTTGATGGCAGTCTCCATCATTCTCTGAGCAATCGGGCCTTGCCCCTGACCCAGAGAAAGCGACTCAAACTTGGGTCCTCCGAAGCCTATGTCGTCGGCGAATTTGAGTAAGGCTGCCATGGGATCCGAACCAGGTGATAGAACAAACAGCAGAGGCGTGGTGCTATTTGAGTCTGCGAATGACCCCGGCAGGTCAAACGGAGGTGGCTCGATGAATTTCTTCCCCAGGTACTCGGAGACATAGTCCTGCACTATCGAGGTCATTCTGTCCGGCCTCAGGATGCGAATGAACAGCATCCTTCCAAGGTAGTCAGTTATTTCTTCGTTATAAGGTTCAGGCAGAGGTAGGGTGTGAGGGTTGGGGTGATCATAGATGCTCTGATATTGTCCCAAACGACTGGTAAAGTTCTCTCGCAGTTTGGTGAACCTGGGCAAAGCGGAAAGACGACACAACTCATCCCACTGCTTAGCGGGAAGCCAGGTTGAGGGATTGGCGTGCGGATTGTCCAGGCCAACACCACCGGTTAAAAGGAATCGCCATTCATCTTCGTCTATCTCTTTCCTGTGTTTGCCCAAGTTGATCGTCAGCAGGAAAGAGAAGAGGAGCTTGTGCTTTTCAAACAGTGATCGGCAAACATTGCAGTAGAGGGAGTAGGTGATATAGTCCCTCAGTATATCCAATCGGTGCTGCAAGTCATCTGACTTGTCTGAGTTCTCAATGGCCAAATTGAAGAGGTTAATGAACCAAGTTAGGGAGTACTGGTACATGGGATCGATATTTGCCATATCAGCGATGGAGAAAAAGAGGACCGCGGTATAGATGGCAATCGGTAGGTAGCCCATACGCGCCGTATCGATTTTCCTCTCCGTCTCCTCAAAGTAGGTCTGCTTCTCTGCAATCTCGTTGGAGAGCTCCTTGGAGGAGTTGAGCACCTGGATGGCACTCTCGTCCTCGAGGATATTACCCTCTGAAGTGGAGAGGACAGTCAAAATCTGGTCTTCCAACTCCTTCAACTTCTTCTTGTTGGCGGCGCCCTGCAGAATCAGCTTGTTCTTCTCCTCCTCCAACTCAGGTCTCTCTCGCGCCACAACAATACCCAGAAGCTGGTCATTTAGACCCTCGGTGGTAATCATGAAGTTCACTAGGGTAACCTTTACTGCGATCTCGGGCATATAGTGAGGATTTCGAAGCTGAAGGCATAAAACAACCAACAGTTATCATGTGATACCACATTTACTGAGATGTATTTTTACAACTAACCTTGGTGGTGATGTAGAACCTAAACTCAGGAGAATACTCAATAACCGAGTCACCAAGTTTAATACACAAGGCTCCTCCCTGTTTGAAGGTTTGTTTTAGGAGGAGCGATTCCAAAACGGGGTCCAGTTCCTCACCGACATTCTCCAACAGAACTGGGATTCCAAATTGGATGGAGTTCTCCATGCTTCTGACGAAATCACTGTCTGATAGCTTCACAGTGACCAAATTATTCTTCTTTTCCATGTTTTTAATCCACTTGTTCGCCTGCAGTTGTGGGTCGACCATCAGGGGCCATCTTCGTGCCGTCCTGTAATAGATGAAATAAATCGTTTGATATACTTTTAAGGAGTGAAAATAATTGCATTCCCAGAAGTGTCACAGCCAAGCATTCGTCAAAGTGTTTTCGAATTCTCACCTTCACTCAAGCATTACCTTATCCATAAGTCCCAGTTGTTTCATTGAAAGTGGTAGGTAATGGCCGTTAGCAGATTGCGCAGCGAGAAGCAAAACTCTACTCAACACACAGGGTGTTGGGAATACATTCTACAAAATAACATTAGGTCGGTTCCTCGTGCAAGCTAGATGCGCTCACGTGCAACACATTCTCTAAAAGTCGACACACTTCTTCACTAACATACAAGTGATGGATGGAAATCCACACCTGATGCATCATTAAAATAAGGAAAAGATTAAAGTCACTGCTCAGTGCTCCCTCTGCACACTGGGAAAACAACAATGAGGCAGATTGAACTAGAGAACTGCAATGGAGATCACAAGGAAACCGTTGTTAGAAGATCTAAGTAAGTTTCTCAGCCACTAAATTTCTCAGTTTTGTAGCTAGCAGTCACTGCTTCTTTTCATGAAGACTACCAAATTCATAGCGAGCGCCCTCTACTTTTGAAGAATGGGAATTAATGTATTCCTAGAGATAAAAGAGCCAAACATCTCTCTCCAATGTAATTACAAGAGGTTTCATACTTCAACATTCCCTCGAGCGCTAATTATTCAAAAATACCAGTTGTGGATTCGCACTGGGATACTCATCTCTTTCATTCTGTACGCTGGCTGCAGCCCCAAATTACTATGAAAAGTTGTGAAGAAACTAATCACTTTGACTTGTCTTTCAGAACAGTAAAAAATACTCACACGGCAACACCCGTCGACCAAATTATCTCTCGCTGCCAGCCCACAGACTTACAGGATGGGCAAAATAGTGGGGAAACCTAACATTTTGGTATCGTAATCTTTGAACACTTAAAAAATTCCAACTTGATCTATTTAAATGGCTCTAAAAGAATGGGCGACTAAAACTCCATTGAAAACGATTCAAAATTGGTATGAATCTATACAACGGAGAATTGAGGCTATAAATGCCACAAAAAATGGACCTGCACCATATTAAGATATATTTTGTTGATTTTTTAAAGTGTTTCCACTATTTTGTCCAACTCCTGTTGGTTTAATCTTCTCAATGCATCCTTTTAACAGGTAACAGATATCTAAGAGACTGCACTAACGTAGTAATGATGCCGTTCTCCACCGAGAAATCATCAGTCGGCAAGCCAGCGATATTCCACGCTCTGATAGACACCGGACTACCCAGCGTAGCAACCAGACTGAATTCATTAGAGCAGGGAATGACGGAACTCTGGACCTTGCGAAGCCAATCCGCAGCTTGCTCCGACCTGAATGCCGGCGTGAATGCGCCCAGATAGGCCACCACACCGCTGGAGACGAGGATATCGCCAGTCAGGGTGATGTACTGCTCCCCGAGCGCCTTGGCATTATCCGTCCATCGCTGCTTCTCGCCACCCAAACCACCAATGAGCTGCTCAGCCCTCTCCAGCTTCTTGGTACACAGATCCACCTTGTTCTCCAGTTCAATCTTCTTCTGTTTGTTGATATTCAGTTCATTGGTGAGAGCCTCGAGCTTGTCCTGAACAGCCTTCAGGGCCGCACGCTTCTTATTCAGCGCTTCCATAGCAATGTTGTACTCCTCCATGGCCTTTGCCAGCGCAATCTTCTTGGGTGCGACGATTTTGGCGACTTTGTCGTAGGCATCGATGGCAATAACCCACTTGCAGAGACCTTCAGCGGCCGTGGAAGCCACAGCGATTCTCTCCGGTTTGAAGTCGGGATTGGGGATGTACTTTTCACGGATGGTCTTCATGATGTTATCGGGGATGTTGTCCTTGTCGTAGGTCTTCAGGTGTTCCAGGAACTTCATGTCACCGAGAAGACGCTTCGAAGGACCCCAGAAGTCGTCCAGTTTGCGTCCCGAACCGCTGGGATCATTGATCTTGTCGGGTTTGACACCCTTCAGAACGCACACGGCTTCCATGACCAGACGCACTCCCATAGGAGGCGATTTCATCGTTTTCACTATGGTGATGTCCTGCAAGATGCAATAAAAATTGCTTTATGTCAAAAACTTGTGCTATTTGTCCAATGACTTTTAAGTAAAATACGGAGTTGTAGCTCGTTGTGAAAAAAATCGGCCCTTTACACCTTTCACATAGATAAGGTCACAGATTGAGTGCCAAAACTCCTTTAAAAATTCTAAGACAGTTATGAATATTCACTCTTTCTCGACCTAACCTACCGTACCATGGAATTTGAGTAATATAATCACCATGCCCTTAGAGCTTACTGGTTTGAACGAGTTTTAAATGGGAGATTTTAGTCTATTGACAAAATGGTACCATTAGGAAAGTGTTAACCAACCAAAGTCTGGGTCTTAATGATGCCTTTCGAGACTTAGATCCAGAAAGCCCTTTAGTCAAGATACGTTTTATTAATTGATTGCATTATTACATATTTCATTATATAGTAGTATAAATCCACGAATCTCAACCACCTCTGAAGTTAAATGGGTATTAATTTAACCAACATTCAAGCAAACGACACATTGACAAATGAACTGCCTCACCTTCGGGAACTAAGCAATACCTACTGCTTGAACACTCGCAATTCAAACAAGATCTCCGCGCAAAATCACCAATCTCTCTACATTAGAGCATCATTTATTCAATTTTTGGAACTTCGCGAAAAGCTTAAGGCCAATCCTCAAGCTTAAGGCCAAACCGCGTTCCTGAATCGACTTCCTTGTTACAATAACCTTTTAAACAGCTGACATTTCTAACGGCAAATGACACACTGCAGGTTGAGTAAATCCATCCTCTTTCCACCTCTCCCCTTGTAAGTAAAGGCAACCAGAAATATCAGGGGTTTCGACCAACTACTCGACCAACAAAACCTAAGAGACCCTCTCCATGCCGTCATTTTAACTACTTCTACCTGGTCGAAAACTTCAATCAATGTAGATCTGCAAGTTGGAGGGATTTTCGCAACGTCTTCTTTCCTTTGGGTTTGTAGGGATGGAAAGTGACTCAGCAACTCCAAATGAGGTAGCGCTCCAATCCATCGAATTCAACTTAGACTGCCTCCATCACTCCACTCTATCACCCGATGTTCAATGCATTGGACATTTTGCGCGCAGTTTTGAGTGTTGTTAATGCTCCCTTAAGTCAGGTTTGCCTATGTGAATGAAATCAGTACCGCGACGTCATCTACGCCGACCTGTGGTTCGGAGGAGGGCCTCGCCACCGAGCCTAAGAGGGTGCCTTGGCTCAATATAGTTTCTTTAAGTTAGACCCCACCCACTCGGATCTCTATCCTGAGGATGAAGGGTCCCACTACTACCACCGGCACTCACAGCGGGGGTGAGGGTCTCGAGGGCCTTGAGGGCGGCCTCGAGGATGGGGATGGCCTGAGCGAGGTCGTCGTCGCACTCCTGCTTGATGGCCTGGGCGGCGCTGGCCTGCTCGTTGGCCACGGCCTCGTCGGCGCGCACCACCTTCTCCTGCTTGGCCGCCTCGATGCTCTGGCGCTCCACCACCTCCATGGTCTCGTCCACCTCCTTCGAGGCCTGCACCAACTTCGGCTGCAGCTCCTGCAACTCCCGCGACATCACCAGGATGTCCTCCGCCGCGCTGCTCAGCTTCTCCAGACCCACCTCGTACCGGCTCTTCAGCATCAGCACCGACCTAAGGGCAGTTGAAGTAGTCGATAGTAATCCCGCGTGATTCAGGCAAGCTTGGCCTGGTTACCTAACGGCAAAATACGGGCTCCCTGGTTTTTCAAACTGAACCTTCTTGTCGATTGACAACTCCACTAAGTGGTCAGCCCACTAGATCTGTTCGAGTCTTAACTTGCTTGGATTGAACGAAATTTAAAGAGAAAGACCATAGTCAAAGCCGAGAAGAGGACTTTATGGGAAAAGGTTCTTTTTCGTTCAATCTGATGAGATCGCCACTAAATAATCCACTTTAAATTGTTACCACCTAATGCTCGAATCTACTGTCAACAATTAGGGTGACGTTTGAAGTAAATTTAGAGGAGGAAAAAGGGCCTGCTCAAGTGAATGGAAAGTGGGTGATGTCTCATCAGGACAATACAGAACGATCCCATACAGCAAGAATCAGGTCACAAAAAACCAAGAAATTGCTTGGTGGGTAGAAAATTCTTCACGCACCTTATTCCCCCAAACGCTGCTCTTCATCCTTAAGACCACCATTTGTTTCGTAGCTTACAAAACCACAATTAAGAAAGAGTTGTTACAACGCCGCATGAAGAGGTTGAAACTGGCGATATTTTTGCGTTTTTCGAATCAAAAGCTAAAGAATTTAACAATAGTCAAGCAATAAGCTAGTTAGTAGATTGAAAGAAGTCGTAGATGACCAGGGAATCTTCATCTTAATTAATCAATTAAATGTAACATTTGTTGACTTGTTTTATTAATTCGAAATTCGGATACATCAGCACGTCCCTTAATATTTTTACATTGATCAATGAACCAGCGCTGGTCGAATCCATTACGTGATCTCCTCACTGCTTTGATAAAGACTTATTAATAGGCTGCACATTTAACGAGATTAACAGAGGATGTAGCTACGAGTTGCACTAAGATGTTCACCCCCACCTATCTCTACGGGCTATAGGTACCTCCTAAATTGTGTATACACACACACTCAAACTATGGCCATGAGCTGACGAACACGGTCCTTTTCTTCAAAACAGGAACTCTTTATTCAGTCTTTGTGTAGACGTTGGATGGTTCTGCACTTTATTGCCCTACATACACGACCCAGATGGTGTGCTATATCTTCGGGAAATTATGTTCCTAAAACGCGGACCATTGAAGAATTGTACTTAATTTACCTTTCCAGATAATAACTGTAATATTTTATCGATCCCAGAGTCATCCTTGTGAGCAGTCGCTCTTCAATTAATAAACGGGTTACCGATAGGCGATGTGAAACGTTTTTAAAGGCTCGGGGAAGTAGCCACTCCTTGCTTACGTACGAATATTTATGTAAATTTATTTAGGTTGCATAGCCCAATATGAAAATGTGGATAATGTAGTTTATCATGGCAATCCTCTCTCTTGAGAACAAGAAAGGAGCGATTGCATTCTCATCGGTCAACTCAATCAATGGCAAATCTCCCTCAATTTATTTTTGAAAAAAATGAACATTATACCTTTTATTGGGGAGATAATGACTGTTCTAAGCCGCAACCACTGACAGTACGAAGTGTATGAATGTCCGATAAATAAATATCGAATGCTGACGCGTTTGAGTTCGAATTTCAAAATAACTAACTGATTCGAGAAGTAAGATACATCGCAATGCAGTCTAAAATGCTATTTTCATGAGTACAAAACTCACTAAGACCTAGAAAATCCAGATGCTTAAGATGCCCTTACAATTATTTACTAACGAGTATCTAAAACGAGCGATCAAACCGCACTACAAAAGTCCACCTTACGCAGTTTGGATTTGCCCTTTCAACCGCCCAAAATCTCAGATTGCACTGCGAGATTATTTTTGAAACTGGGGGCCTATTAAGGGGTTAATTCGATAAGTAGGCAATTTGAAATATTAAGAGGACCTACTTCCGCTTCTCATCGAGGAGAGTAATGAAAGTGGAGATCAACTCGAGGTAGGACGTAGGAGTGACGTAGTTGTACCGCTCCAACTCCTGTCGATACCTCAGGGAGAGTTCTTGAGTGCTAGTGTGGAAGTACTTGCAGATATCGATGCAGCCCTGTCGCACGTCGTCCTTCATCTCAACTGCATTCAACTGCCTCGTCGCTACAGCTGTAAGCGCGTCTTCGGGCCATGACTAAAAAAGGAAACGATATTTTAGCCAAGTTTTTGGTTTCAAAAATCTCTATCCGATTGAATGTTTTTGTGTGATCGTTCATTATCGCTATTGACATGGAAAATCTCTTGTAACTCGGTCTCAATTCGATGTGTGGTATAAGTCCTCATTCGTCAAGCTAATGGAATGTTTTGTTTGATATTTATTTATCCGACATTCATACACTTCGTACTGTTAGTGAATAGTAAAAATGGAGAATTGGGTTTCACCCAACAAGGGTCAATCTCAAATTCTGACATTAAAATCGTTAGAAAGCTCAAACAGATGGCTGCATACCTTGATAGGCTTGATGTGCTAACAACCCAGTCCAAACCACCAAATTCCATCTTTTCGGAGTACCGTAAAAGCGACCTTTTACTTAACGGTCGAATTCATTGTCATAGGGTGAGTGATCTTTTCCCATCGAATGATTTTAGTCTTGTTATTCAAAATCCGGCAATGATCCTATTACGACGAGCAAGCCTTTTCCACTAACTTAAAGGGACAAAAACCCTTCTCTAGGCTAGAGTGGTCATTTTACTCTCAGGATATCTGGTTCCCAAATCTAATCTCTGACTCTCTGGAGCCTACCAAAAGCCCCATTTCGAAAATTCGATGATAATAAAGCTTCAATTCTGCAGCATTGTAAGCTCCCAAGCTAGCGATGTCAATTTTATGCAAAAGAGGCGAAGCGTGAATCAAGTGACTATTATTAGGCCTCACCATGCTCATAGTTATTTCCATCAGATATGTAAATAAGATACATATGTAGAGTTACTTTATAGTCCACTTAGATCAATATTAAAGTTACTTTTTTTGAAAAAAGTCTCAAAACATATATATATATAAGAGCGTTTAATGTGTACATGAACCCCGAAAATCCTATCAAATGAACCCATAAACCTTCAGTTTCAATCAATCGCATCCACTCTATTGGTAAGATTTTCCCGTTCCCCATTCCATCATTCTGGCCCAGACTAATAGAAGCCTACGCTCTCGTTTCACTATTCGGTTAGGAGTGTTTTGAAGCTAAGTATCGGAAAAAACCCCTCATCAGGTTGAATAGCGCCATTACTTTAGGTTAGCATTTCCCATGGTTGGTTAACTTCCTCTCAGATAATTTGGTTCTCTAATCTCGTCTTAGCTTTTCCGAGGTCTAACGAAGACAAAAATTACAAAATTATAAACTGGGTAATAGTAATTACCTTGAGATATGCGAAAAGAGTATCTTAACAGCCTTTTCTATCGTCTACTACGATCAATGCTTGAGTCGAATCTCGTTAATTGGTGAATAGCGTAGGTGTAGACACGTTGAGGCTGTTTTCAATGAACCCAAACCACTCACATGGAACCAATCGATGGTGCAGCAATTGACCAGCGAGGGGAACATCCTCAGTCTCTGCCTGAACGCAGCTCCGATCGGGCTGAAGGCGAGCACCACGTGGAGCTGCTCGCGTGTCTTCTGGATGAAGAAGTTGAAGAGGGCCACCGGGGAGCCGTCCGTCTGCTTGCTGCGGTCGCGCTGCCGGTCCAGAAGGCGCATCTTCTCGCACACCTCCTGCTTCTCGTCCGGCGGGAAGAGATTGGGCACCTCGCCGGCGTTGAGCAGGTTGTTGAGGTCCTCCACGAAGGACTCCTGCTTCACCTGGGTGTCGGTGAAGAGAAACACCGCGTGGTTCTCCGTCTCCGCGGTCCGCCGCAGGATTCGCTTCAGGTCCTCGTTCCACTCGTTCACGCCGTAGGTTTTCGCAAGTTCGACCTCAAATGAAAAAAAGTAGGAGGAGGTGGTTGGTCTATGTGCTTCGAGATAATCACTGAAACACTCTCTCGACGAAGATGAAGATCGAGCCGAACACGGTCCAGTTGAGTTTGATGATGCACTACTTTCTGAAGCGGCCCTTGAAGAAGCGCATTCTGTTTTATCAGTTGAGGAATTGGCAATTAAGCTCAGTTCAAACATACAGTAGTTCATCATCATCTTCAAAAACTAGGAAGAGTTCCCAATATCAGTGCCTCATGATTGGGTGTCTGAAAGCAATCAACTGAAATACCTAGTTAACATCTGCTCTTCTCCATTCTCGAAAAGTTGTTTCACCTTTCGTAGGCAATGGCTTCGTAAGCGGGAGGGAATACCCCAGTCACAGCCACGGACGAGAAAGGAACATCATGGGAAAAAGGCTATTCTTCAACCAGTCCGGTGGGATCGCCAAGAAATAATTCAGCAACAATTAAGGGTCAAATCCACTGTTAGCTATTTGGGCGCTTGAACCAAACCCCGATGTTTCATGAGGACGATGCAGCACGACCCACGCAACAAGAATCAAGTCACAAAGGGTCAAAGAACCTGGTTGGGAGAAAATCCCTCTTCCGCCTTAATTTTTCTACCATCACCAAAGTCGTTTGGAAGAAACAGCTTTTGCAACCCATGAACAGGTTGAATCAAAACAAAAAACATTTTACACTAATGAAGATATTAATAAACTTGTTAGTAGATGGAGGGAAGCCATAGATAGTCGGGAAAGCACATTGATGATTAAATCCTTGTAGACAAGGCCACCTTACACAGAAAATCCCTGTATTCCCACTTAAGGGATTCAAACACCTCGCAGTTGTTGGGAGTGACTCTTTTCTATCTTGTCTTTTCTTTCACAAGGATCCGTGGAAACCGAAAAAAAATTGTTCCACTAAATCAGTTAGAGGCAGTTCTGTCGACCGTGCAATGAGCGCCCCTAATCCAAGAGGTCCAACAGCCTAGGGACGAGCTAATGGACTTCAGCTCACCTGATAGAGATCGTAGTCGCAGATGTGCGAGGCGAGGCGGGTGAGGGACTGCCTGCCGGAGCCGCCGACACCCACGAGGAGGGCGTGGGAGCGCGGAGTCTTGAGAATGCGCGCGATACGGCAGACGTGCTCGATGGCGAAGCGGAAAAGCACCAGGTTCATCGGCTTCTTGCTCATCGAGTTGTACTCGTCCAAGAAGCTCTCCACGATCTTCCGCAGCGCCTCCACGTCGTGAACCTCCACGTAGAAGCGCTCGCCCTTCGGCTCCACGAAGTCGCAGAACATGAGGGAGCGGAGACCGTCTTGGGTCACCTGAACAGATGCAATCAGCTATCCTTATTGAGTCCGTTTTCAGAAAGAAGATTGCTCCAATTTTCTTGACTTTCAAAAGTGTAGTAAAAAACTTCCTAGTAGCATCAATTTTTTTCTTACCCGTAGTCTGTTATTTGAGACATTCTTATGGGTATCAATATGCAAGGGATTTACGAAAATCGTGAATTAAAAGAGCCGCTTTGTGTTTTTCAATACCGTTATGGAAAAAAGTTAGCTTCCTTGTCGCATCAATTAATTTCTTACTTGTAATCCATAACACGAGAAGTCCTAATACATCCCCAACTACAATTAGTTTCAGGCGTTAATTTTAAGGTTTAATAGGCAATTAACCCTATATGAATTACTTAAATTTAATTGAATTTTTTTGAGTATTCTGCCGTTAAAGCGGAGTTATTATCTCAGTCTAAATACCAATCAGGGTAAGTCTTGTAAACACCCAAAACATCTAGGATACTAAAATTCTCGTCAGAGACAAAGTTGGGTTTTACCAAACGCTAGTATAGTTAATCCTGTAATAAAAGGGTGAAAATAACAAGAGGGAGAAAAAGCGAACCGAACCGCAGAACACAGACATCGACTCAAGAGGTAAGAGAGTGATGCGTAGTTGCACCAAGCGTGAGAGCAAACAAACATACATCTCTAGCAAGTTATGTTCATAAAAGTCAAAGGAATGAAACTGAATAGAGAAATTTGAGTGATGTACACAAAAATTGGGATTTTGGGTGGCAGTTAAACATGGAAAGTTTTAGTAGGTAACTGATCTACCAAGTCAGCCAATGATGAGCCCAAATGTTGATAAGCTGTAAAAATGAGCCGTATGCATACTACCAAATACGACACACCCCCGTGATGGTATTTACAATATTCCTTTTCGAAGTCTAAGAAGAATCAACACACGTAGCAGAAGACCTCATTACAATTCGATCTGGATGTTTGGGCCTCACGAAAGTGATAGCCTCATCACTGGCTTAGCCACAAACAACGTCACTTGAGCTTAGTGTCTCTCAGTCGCCCAATCAGCACGCAGATCGAAATAGGCTAACAGCCCGCCCTTCAGAATGTGCCTACCCAAACAGCATTCCTATAAGAGGTCTTAGTCTTCATAACTTGCAAATACTGGATATGCATTCGGGGTGCCGCCGGTAACACAAACTCGGGTCCACACCTACCCGCCCCTACTCATGCAGTAACAGGACCCAGTGAAGTAACTCTGTGATCTCTCCTGCCTCTCTGTTGTTGAACTGGTCTCCCCTCGGTTCCGGGGAGGTAAGTGTAAATAGGAAGGGGTCACCACCCACCATGCCCTCCTCGTTGGCGAGGTTGGCGCAGAGGACGTTGAGGTCAGCGTCGAGGTACTCGGCGAGGACGGCCTTGGCGGTGTTGAAGAACCAGAGGCGGTCGGCGTCGTCGATGAGGCGGTCGTAATAGACGCGGTGGATTTCGTGGAGCCAGAGGCGCTTGAGCGCCATCGGTGCGCCCGTCGACTCGGGCCGGCTCAGCATCACGCCCTGGATGACGCGCGAGAAGTCCCGCAGGTTGAAGAGATAGTGCGACTTCTCCGGCGTCGGCAGTAGGTTCGCTAGCGCCTCTTGGTACACCTCGAACGTCGCATTCACCAGGCTCTCCGCCACCTCTGCGCTGAAGTCCTGCGAGAAGTTGCTACGAGCAAAGCAGGAGGCAAAAGTAGTACTCGTCCATGAACAGATGTGCGTACGTTTGCCAGGGTCAAGGAGATGATAGTTGCACTTGGCGAAAGCAGCAACCAAAATTCTGGGCTAAAGCCCTTTATTTGCCTAGGGAGTTGTATTTTAAGTCGTACCGTCACATATCGAACAATGGCAAAGATAGACGGTACGACCATGGCGTCTGATGCGTGTGTCGTCAAAGATAAGGTTGATGATGGGCAGGCATCGAGGTGCCTGGCTTTATAAGGCAGTGTCCCCTAAGAAACTGATGCTACATGAGGCATCAGCAAAGTCTGAAAAGAGGAAGGCATGTGGCGTTAACAACGTCTACCTGTGTTGTGGCTATGGGCCACAGTACTGAGTCTCAGTGAGTGCCTCGGGTCCGGTACAGTCACTTCAAGCTTCCTTCATGTATTAGCTCTTCAGTAGGCCTGTTTTTAGATATACTACCCCCTTTCTTATCAAGAAGCTTTAAAAACATAATTTTCTTTCGAACATTCGAAATAGTAATTAGTAATTCATTGAGTCAAGTTTTTCTTCTTTCCTATTCAATGTAAATTACATTCCACCAATGTTTGAAAACAAATAATCATCTATTGCCCTACGGATGACTGGCCTTTCTGATAGTTATCTGAAATATTTCTCGAAGTCTCAATAACGACTTTCAAGTGCACAAAAACAGCACGTTTTGCAGGTTGTTGGGCGGAGGTATTCTAGAACAATACTTATATTGGGTAGACTACATACCTCGAAAAGATACTAATCTATTTTTCATAGTCTGTTCGAAATATCTCAAGGCCCATCAATCTTCATATCCGAAGCTTAGAAGAAATAAGATTTGAATACAACTCTAGTGAAGATTTGATTTACCGAATCCACCTTGACATGGAGAGCCTAATAGCTCGATGAATCATTGGGTGATAGACAGTGAGACCTAGCTAGATTTCGAAGGATTGACAACTAATACCTGGCAGGTTGAGTGACCTGTAATGTGGTATCTGGGGCCTTTTTACACCTTTTCCGAGCCACTCATTACAATGATAACAATCGGATCATCCCTTGCTTCTAAAATTGTCTGAGAGCGTTATCATGCATCAATATATCTACTCAACTATTCATAAAAGTCTCAGGAATTCACACATAGCAAGCTAAAATTGTTCTGTAAGCATTAGATGGGAAACTCCCAAAAAAATCTAATAATGTGTATATAATGAATAATTGGGCAATGTTTCAAGGGCTACACATTTACTTAACTAATTGTGGAACTGATTTTTCGACCAAAATCAAAATTAGCCTAAATTCCTTCCATAATTATGAACGAGGAGCTCGTATTATTTCACCGGAAAAGGCTATGCAAATCCGAAATGCCATTGGTTCAATGCTTCAAACCCCCCTAGGCTCTCACTGTTTGGTGACAAGAGAGACCTGCCTCCTACCTATCAGAGTAGGCTGTGGTGGATAATGTGAAACGGGGTTCCTGGGATATTTATTTCCAGTTATCCTTTCCCCTTCTTGCATGTATTAAGTGAATATTTACCAACATGAAGTGATGACTGACTTCGATTGTGGGGGAAGAAGCAGCCACTGAACACCCCCACCACCTCCCCTCCCCACGAAGAGTAGAGATGCACAATGACAACCATTTCATCAATCCCTAGCTACTTAGTGGTTCGCCTATCGCGGATGCTATTTCAAAACAATGTTTTGTTAAGGGATTAAGGGTTCTAATCGACAGTGCTCCTACTTCGGGACCTTTCTGCTACAGCAGATCGTGATGAGGCATTACTGCAACTTATTATGACTTGATGAATCCTATCGCCATCTAAACATCGCCAATTGAAGCTGTGAATGACATTGTGAACATTATTGGATTCATATTGTGGTGAATAATAGAATTATCGTGCTCTCATTGACAACAGCGTGTAACATGAGTAGAAATGTGATTGATAACTTACTGAACCATGAAGTGCCAGTTCATGATCTTGTTGAAGATGGTCTTCATGGTGTCCTCGGAGAACTCGTTGATGGCGATTGTGTTCAGGTGTCGCAAGAACCGCGGAGTGATGGGGTTTCGACCACCGCCCGGTGGATCCATTGAGCCAATGAACTGCAGGTCAATCAGCTTTAACACCGAGTTGTCCTTCAGGTCATACCTGGGCACAAAAAGTGCTTCTCGATCAAGCCAAGGTCTGATTTGTCAAGTACAGGGTGCTACATATAAGTTTTGCAGAATAATATTTGGTGGTTTGCTTTTCTCGATCAAGCCGAGGTTTAGTTTGCCAAATAGCTTGTGCTCGTTATGAATTTTTCGGGAGAATACTTAGTGGTTTGTTTTTCGTGTCTTCTTCATCGACAACAAGGAAAATGGGTGACTCGAACCCACCTAATTCATCGTTGAAATGATTTAAAAATATGGGGATTATGGCCGCTGTTCAAATCCGCTTTCGAAACACTATGAAATGTGGCATTTCAATGTAGATTACGAGGCCAGAAGAAGGCAACAAGACCTCGGACGATCTGATCACAATACTATAATACATTTTCTCAAAAATCGGCACAAAAAGTGATGGAGAACACTAGCAGCATTGGGACTCGGGGTTTGTAGCCGCGTGAAGTGAATGTTTTAGCCTCTACCACATAGCCCTCACTCAATGAAGAGCATCGCTGTTGCTTACATCCTTGCTTCACTTCAAGGAAAAGTCAAAAATACCTACGAGGTGATTTGTATGAATACAAGAGTCCCAATCCCTAAATTTTGTCTTCATCGAACTCCCCAGATCTTAACCCCCTGTGGCCCAGTTACTATCATGTATTCAAGTTCACAGTAAGCCAGCCCAGACCTGGTTACTGCACTCCCCGTAGCCAATCGAAGTATGAGTCATATCCCCGTGTTCCCATATCATCTGAAGCTGTTTGGGGCACTAGACAAAGGTCCCAGGCTCCTAAGAAACGTTCTGGTGCGTACGTCTTCTCTCTCTCTCTCTCTCTCTCTAGTAGCGAAACCGTATTATATAGGCTGGTTAACCCATCTTGAAGCGAATCTAAGTGTAGCTTAACACCGCTACAACCCTATTTGATTATTTTGATTGGTTGAGCGGTCATCGAGGAAGACACTAGTCACCGCCATGCCAGTTCTACAAAAGCCCTGTTAATTGACTACAGAAGTAACTGGAGAGTTTTTCGTGAGGGTAAGTATAAAATCAGCTGGCTTGATCAAGGTCCCGGGTTGCGTCGGACCGAGGCCGAAATGGAGGCTAATGGCTAATGTCTATTTATTTTCTGAATGCATTTAATTTTGCACTCTTAGGACAATTGTTCTCTTAGCTGAGGAGACTGTCGAATGTGCGTCGAGAACTGTTAACAATTACCAGTGCTTAAGAAATCGTTTCTCCTAATAAACAGATATCGATTGATTCCGACTCTGAGTGGGAACATTACGTCTCCCTACTGTGATTTTGCCTCATAATGCAAAGATGTGGCGTTACCCTCATAGGCATAGTAAATTGATAACCGCTTTACCAGTTTCCTTGGTCAAGCCACTGTCGAAGCAACTCGATGGGCGGTTGAGCACCGTAGACCTCTCTCACGGGCATGTTCAAGTCGTCAACGAAGCAGATCATCCGCTTGCCCACCGGAGGACCGAACACACCCTTACGACGACGATCCAACTTGCCCATGATCATGTTCTGGGTTTGGTTGGCCGTGGTCTGGGCGGAGAAGTTGATCACGTTTGGCTTATACACATTCTTGTCCAAGATGTTCATCAGGAAATCCTGTTGGAAGGAGAGAGCTTAGTGAAACATGTCATCTGAGTTGTTGGTACCACTTTCACACTGTCGATCTAACACATTCCTCTTAACCTCACCCTATGGAAGGCATCTGATGTCCCGGTATCCCATGGACTTTCATGGCTAGTTATTGGCGATTTAAATACCACTGCAGGACGACTGTTCTAATGCTCACCATGATATAGCAGGATTTGCCCGTTCCTGTGGGCCCAACGAAGAGACAGGCTTTTCTGTGTTTGACAAGGAGGTCGAGGAGTTTAACGGTTCGCACTGTGTCAACAGTGCTGACTATGATCTCGTTGAAAGCAGCATCTTTTGCGATTGGAGGCATGGCTCGCACTATGTCACGCCATTGAGTCCACTTCACGGGGTACTGAGAGGAAACGAAAACGACGCATTGATCGTGGGATGCTTTGGAAATTTAGCCAAATGTCGGTTGTTAGTCTTAAAATCTACGACTAGCCTCATCAACTGCGCTTAGAGATGCTCTTTGGGGATTATTAAACTCAAAAGCATGCCCTAGACAACTGCACTGCCAATCTGTCTGGAAGCAAGTACAAATGCACACACTGAAGTAAACTAATCAACTATAGGTGCGAAAGATTGCTCGCAATACAGAACGACCTCAAATTCAGGCACTAGTGAAGCCTTTTTAATTTCGATAACAAGGAGAACTGGATCGAATTGAACTACCGTACTCTTACTAACTAGTTGCTATTTTGGTGCCCAACGCTTAATCTCTTTAATCACAGTTCAAGCTTCAATTCATATTTGCATAATCCGTGAAGGCGTAATCGCTCAAATAGCACCATACTTGATCACAAGTAATATGTACACACGGGTCCTTCGGCAAATTCATATTTACATAACCTGCATATATGGCGATTCGACGGGAAAGAATACACTGAGTTGATCCTTTCTGGTGTGTAGCCTCGGTACGAGTACGACCAGATGCTAGTTCAATCATTATTCTAACTTTCCAGGAATTTATAGCAAAGCATTCACTGATAACAGAAGTCAATTCCTTAATTGGGTTCAAATAATTACTCCAGAGGTGGATTAGCTTACTTCTGAAGGGCTTTCGTCAGGGTTTTCAGGAGGTACAACCTGAACAGTTGAGAAAAGCATTTATTAAATCAGATAAGTAGATAATAAATCATAAATAACTATCCCAAACACCTACCAACTGCGTCTGAAATACATAAGAAAAAACAGCAATTTAAGTTATGTTTTTTGGTTAAGTAGGTAGACATGAGTCATCGAAGCTTGTTTTATCGATAAGGATGCCAGGAAGTTATACAACGTCCAGGTCGCGTGACAACAGGACAAAGACTAATTCTAAACACTGAACTATCTCAGGATTCACAGTCATGTTTTGTCAATTTTGTGATTTCCTTGAGCCTTTTAAGTGATCAACAGACTAAGACTATTTGCTTCCATTGTAAACCTGTTATAAAAGCCAATGCTTGTATTCAAACATTCGCGCCTATTGCAAGTGTTAATGGACAGTACTTGTGAGAATTTCTCACCTCTTCCTCCTCCCTTTTCGCCTGAAAGAAATGAAAAATAAAAGGGTTGCGTGACTCTCAGTTATAATGGATTACCATGGATTTAGACCTCAACTTACGTGAGACTTGCCCTACAAAAATTGTAACAAGTTGAAAAAAAGACAGTTTATTGAGGCAAAAGAAGATTTGTCCAGCTAATTTAACCCACCTGGTCTTTGACCGGCTTTTTGAGCTAAAAGGAAACAAATACATTAATTAAAACTGGAACTAATTTAGTTACACGCATTAAAAAACCAGACACACCGTAAAGTCCAGACGGTAGTCGTAGACACTGCCCTTGATGGGGAAGGGGAACTTGTAGTCCTCTAGGGGTGGTGGGATCTGCTCAACCAGAGCCAAGTAGTGCTGAGTATCCTCCGTCATTCCGCCGTTCATGAGTTCACGAGTCAGCTTGTCGAATCGCTTCCTCCCTGCCTCGTCTTTGGTGGCACCGACAGACCACACGTAGGAAAACAGGAAGATACACTGAAACCGATGAGAGAAGACCTTGTTCAGAGAGAAGAAGGCTCGAAAAGAGTTAAGAAGACAAGGAACACACCTCAATGACACAGTTGACGGCATTTTCACCATTGAGCTCAATGATTTCTGCTTCCTTAAAGTCATCGATTTGGCAGTCAATCAGGTTGGTGAGACTTCGGACCAAGTTGATGTCGGTAGTTGGGGAAAGCTCCTGGGATTTAGACCGAAACCGTTAGTTAGATTAGAATTGCTAAACCAGAATCAGGAATCGCAGAAATTAATCAATAACTATTGATTATTTTCTCGCCATCTTTCCGAATTACGAAGCCCTCCCATTACGTTCCTAACTCAAGTTCACATCGATCGATATCGACTTTCTGAAATTGGACTAATTTGTGAAGTAACAATAGGGAAATCCCTTTAAAAAATGGCCGAAAATGGAGATCCCACCTGTCCTTCTCCCTTTCGAACCATGGCCAGACCGGCATCGATAAACCGCTCCGCCATGTCCTCAATAATCTTCTTCTGTGCATCCCTTAGTCCAGGTGGTAATTTCGACAACCAACTCTTCATAAGTGGTCTCCAGCCAAGACTACTCGGTTCCATGTAGATCATACCGCAACGCGACACCGTGGCCGGCGAAGCCGCCTCCAAATCCATCGGTTCAAAGATCAGGTTTGTTGTCGGGGCCAACTGAATGATTTCACCGGACATCAAACAGAGTTTCTTGTTGTCATCGAGGACTGTGTTCATATTCTCAATCCAGACTGCGTCCACAGGCCCGTCAAAAACGAGCCACTTCCTGTCTGGGGTCTGAGACACCGCGAAAGCTCTATAGGAGACGGCTAGCACACCGTCGGACCACTCGTGGGAGTTGGGATCGAATCGCCCGTACAGCTGGCCCATTGTGATGGATTTGGGATTGATAACTGTGATCTGTACTTTGTTCTCGTCCATTAAACCCTATGTAGAGCATTGATATCGTAGCCAATTCCAACCTACCTCTTCGCAAATATACCCCAAGGCCTCAGCCAACACCCGATAGGCACAAGTTTTGCCGCCAAATGGATAGCCAGTGATCATGAAGCCGTGTCGCACAATCATCATCTCGTAAATCTGCTGGATCTTAGTCATGAAGAAGTCGGTGCACTGGAGATTCATGTGCTGGCAAGCCCGCTTCGAGGCGTTATTCAGAATGGCATAGTCAGGATCGGGATATTTGACACCTGGGAACAAATCCGATGTGATGCCATGGAAGAGGGGCAAATCGTGGTTCAAGAACTTTGGCAGGTTGACATCGATGATGGAGCGCAGCATCAGCACGTCCTCGTTGTCATCTGGGTATTGGAGCTAGAAGAGCAAGTGGGGTCTACGCCATCGTAATTCGACTAACCTTCAAGTTGCCAGCAGCGGTGAGGACCGATTTCACAGCCCTCATACCGTAGTCGTAGTGAGGCTGACTGGAGAGCTGTTCTGAGCACAGACGGTAAGTGGCCACGATTTTGACGGCTAAGGGTCGCGCAGTGACGAAACCGCAGGAGTAAAGGGAAATTTCCGCAATCATGGCGTAGTCGGGCACCATCATGGCCACGGAACGGAAGAGAGCCTGAAATGAATGTGAAATTAATTAATTGATTAAATTATGAGCACTCGGAGGAGTCTTCCTATCGGACTGTAGTGGTTAAGATGATTATACTAAACATGGAAGTAATGAAACAGTTAAATCTTTCTAGGTATTATGAAAAGACTCCATTTAGGTAGTTTAGCCTGTCATCATTTCTCCATTTCAGTTTTGCCGTCGTGAACACTTCCACCCGATGCACTCACTCCGTTTTCTATGAAGTGACAATGAAATTCTCTGACGCCTAATATGATTCGGCTCCTCGTGGTATCTAAGCAGTGGTGAGGGAAGTGTTTGACCCCATTCCTCGGGTTTTAAACATGCTCTCGTTCCAAGCGATCACCTCTGTAATGGCACTGTTCGCTGTACCGTCCTCAAACTTTCTCAACAGAAACCACATGGCTTCCTTACTGGCCCGACACGGACACAATCCCACTGCCACATCCATCTGCATTTCCAACGGTTCGGAGGCAGTCAGCCTCCTAAACTGGCCCACACAGACAGCCTCCATGTCCACACCCAACAGCATCTCAACTGGATCAACGGTCCAACCAATCCTCCGAAGGCAGCACACCCACAAACAGCCCAGACATCGTTACTGTCATTGCTGGTTATGACCCATGTTACAGGTTTTTTCCGGCACACAGGAGATGTGTCAAGAAACGACCCATTTATATCGGCTATGCTGAATCAGGCCAATCCACACCTGCAAAAGCAGACACTACTAGTCCTCCAGCGTCTTTCAGCCGCCTTCGCCCTACGGTGACCCGAGAATATCATCGCATCGCTAAGCAGGAACACTTGAATCACCCATTTGACTGAGTGTTTTGACCCTAATCTAAGTGGCCAAGTTTGTTAATTGTAAGTCCATTCGGGTGTTTACATTCCTCGCCCTGTCAACCGACGAAATCAGTTCTCCAATCATCTCGATCTATTGTGTCTTAATTAAAATTCTTTTTAGTCCAAGGCAGTGCCTCAATTTAATCAAAAGAATTTGTCACGCTTCCTTTATTCATAAAACCAAACAGAAAAGTTAGATCTAAAGACCATGACCATAACAGTGATCCCTACGCTAGTGAGGCATTCTCTATTACAATCTGAACAACCTCTGCTAAGCTCATACAGCAAATTAGGTGTGATTCAAAGGGGGCTGCAGGCATACCTTCAAGTTATCCGGCAGCTCCGATCGACCAGCATAGCCAGGGTTCATTGTGATGAAGACAGCACACGTCGGATCCAATGATAACTCCGTTCCCTCGAAGATGATCCTCTCTTTGCCCGAGTTGATGGCTATCTGGATGGTCAGAATTTGCTGCGCGACCACAGATAGCACTTCCAGATCGATACGGTTGAACTCGTCGAAGCACGACCAGGCTCCGCATGAGGCCAAACCCTGCAATTAACACCTCTTAAGGCCTTCTTGCTCCCATAATACTAACTTGTCCAAGAGTAGCACTCTCCCCTACCTTGAAGAACTTGCCCAGGGCGATGTAGTCGAGACCATCGGAGCAGTTGAAGACGACGCACTGCTTCGCGACGGCTTTGGCCAAGTCCTTCGTGGTCTCCGTCTTGCCCGTGCCTGCAGGGCCCTCTGGAGCACCACCCAAGTGCAGATGCAGCGCCCCGAACAGAGTACGGTAGCAGCGATCCGTCAGTGGAGTGATGACCAGACGCGGTGTATTGCCCAGATACTCGTAGCCATACCTTAGCAAAGCAAAGTGGATTTTAGGAGATACAAGGTGAAGTTATGTTTTATCTTGATGCTTTTAAAGGAGGTATGGGACATCAACCAATCAAGACTGTGATCTTGATTTAGTTAACTGGGTCTTATGCTTCTATCATCTTAACCTATGTTCTGCTTCCTAGACCACGTTCCTAGTCCTTGGTAATACGCCTACACTTTTATTACGGGGTGGTCAGAATACATACATACTAAGTGTATGTATGGAGCCAGATTGGAGCAATACTGATTCATGATGAAGGAGACTAACTGATATCACGATAAATGGCGCCGTCGTTGGTCAAAATATGGAGATAATTAGGATGCTAGTTAATGAACAGCGACACTGAACAGTGTGGAACCCATCTAGCGGCATGAACTAGAGTGTACGGCAATAGAGCCTACAACAACACAGGAGCCACAAGAAAGCAACATAAAAGACGATTTTATTGGGCCTAATCAGCAGCAGGATTCCTCAGAAATTTGCCGAAAATGTCTGAAGGGCTTAGCTGGATGATAACGAAGGTAGCCAATGGAAGATAGCCGCCACATTCATGCCAATATGACTCGCCTACCCCTACCAAAAGTTAAAAATTTCTCCTCGGTGACAAGAATTTTGAGTAAAACTCTGGTGGTGATCGTGTGATCTCAAGACTTGTGGCTGGCGACTGGCGAAGATTGCCAAACGTCGTGGGCGGTAATTTCTTAAGCAAGGGGGAAGGAACCCAGCCACAGGGAACTTCATGGGAAAAAATGCTTGCTCGTTCAGTCTGATGTAAGTGCCTAGGAATAATCGACTTTGAATCGTTACCACCTAATACACAGCAACAACTGGTGAATCAAAAGAGCTGGGGTTTCATCAGTACAGTGCACGACCCCTGCCTCGCACAGCAAGAACTTGGTTGAGAGAAAATGCCTCTTGTTCTCTTGACTGCCTTGCTCCTTCTTCCTTTTCTTCTTCAGATAACCATCTACTTTGTAGCACGAAGAGGTTGAAATGGTCATATGTGAGTTCTTCGAGTCAAAACCAAAAGAATTTTCCAGCAAAGTTATTAATTAAGTTTGTTAATAGATGGACAGAAGTCATAGATAAGCAAAGAAAGCACACTGGTGATCAAAGCTTTAGTTTAATGCAGTCATCGGTTACTTGTTTCGCAGACTATATGAAACTGTCAGATTCTTCGAGAACACCCTGTATGAAGAGTGAGATCGTTTAAAAAAGTCCCTCTTGACAAGCGGGAGGGGGAACTTACGCGAGCGTGGAGTTGATCATGCGCGTCTGCATCTGGTCCTCCTCCCAGTAGTAGCGAAGCTGACTGAGCCACGAGAACTCCGTGTCACTGCGGATCCTCTCGTCAAAGAGAGTCTGGACCACGTCGCGAGCGTGGACACACAGCACAATGAGCGCCTGAAGTGTCGTCCGGTTCTGTTTGGACAGCTTCCCGCGAACCATCTCGACAATCTCCTCGATCTGCTTCGTGTTCTCCTACAGACAATAAAAAAGAGCTGCTACACCACCAACTCAAAGAGAAACACTTTTAATATGCAAGCAATTACCATCTTAGGTCACCAATCGGAAGCCACTACGATATTAAGCTGATTTATCAAGTCTATCAACGTAATGGCGCATTAATAAATAACAGGGTTGTCTATAATAACCCTCATTCTCCACATCAATTCCATATCTCAACTCTGTTCTGTATCTGTGACGGTTACCAGATCATTTTGCCTGTCGACGAACGTTCAGGGAAATATTGAAGAGAACTATTTGGGATTGTAAAAATTCGTGCAAAAGCTAAAAAAGGCGTCTTTAGATTACTAAATGGGATCCTAATATGTACTCCGACTGAAATCACAGAACGGTAATATACATCATGAATCGCAGGTGTAATTTTATAAAGAAATAATCGCCTTTTTTAAAGTGATCTTTAATAAATTAAAATTTAATGCTCACGCAATTTCCCTATATTCTACTATGGCCTGATTTAGGACGTAAATCCCACGGCTGGTTGATCCACACTCAGAGGGTCAATTACCCTGATTGGATGTGACCAACCCGATGACCCATCGGCCCCAACGACTCCAGCGTATTAGGTGTGGGCCTTTCTTATGCTACAGACGCTGCGACTGGGCTTTGCAAAAAAGTCCTCTATCCTGTCTCTGTTGTTCAAGTGGTCTTTTTGTGTGAAGCAGGGAACAGATCAGAACATCCCCTAGGCTATGTCCGAATTTCACCGTTTCTAAACTTAATACAATTTAAAGTGCGTTTTGCAATGTTTAATTAAGCTAAACATTATTTTCATATTTCCATACCCATAAACTAATCAAATTTTGTTTTACAGCACAATAGAATTAAAATTTGCTTGACTAAAACCCTACTAGAATGGAAGTCGCTAGGATTCATTTGAGACACACAATGTTTTATGAGTTCAAGAAAGGGAATGCAGTGGCAGCCGAAGAGGCTACAAATATTCGCTCAGATTAGGAAGAGAGAGAGAGAGGGGAATGCGTGAATGAAAAAAATGTGGACACAGAAGATGGTTTGATCAAGCTGGACGACGTCCAGGTGAGCTTGATAATTAGATGCAGCCTTCGAAGAAGCTTATCCAGCTTTATCAGTTGAGTTGGAATTGGTAATTAAGCGCTTAGTTCAAACCATACAAATGCCCACTGTCATCTTCAAAAGCTTGGAAATTCTCCTTAAAAAGAATGGACCTGTAAACAATATTAAATCTGCCATTTTCCCCATTCTCTCAAACGTGTTTCGAATTTTTAGGTAGACCTGTGACTGGCGACTGAGGAAAAATTGATCTTTCATGGAAATGCTAAGTGTCGTAGACAGTGGCAGCTTCGTAAGGGGGCAGACTCCAGCCACAGCCACAACTGGAAAGGGAACCTCATGGGAAAATGGTTCTTCTTCGTTCAATCTGGTGGGATGGCGAAGGAATAATGCAGCAATTAATGCTCAAATCCACCCCTGAACGAAGCTCTGAGGAGGAAAAAATACCTGCTCCAGTGAATCGAAAAGAGGTGATGTTTCAGCAGGACAATGCGACACAAAGATCGAAGAACTTGGTTGGGAGAAAATTCAACTACCACCTTATTCTTCCAACCATAATCCTTCAGACTAACCTTTTTTCGTAGCTTACACTACCATTCGGAAAAATCAGCTTCTGCAAATCCGAAATACTAGCCATAACAGAGCTAGAATAGAATTAAGAATTAAGAAAGTCTTAGATAATCAGGGAAAGCATGTTGATGAATGAATCTACAAATAGATGTACAATTTTACCAAAAATCGGACAGGACAGGACACAGGTTTGAAATTACTAAATAAATTCAATTCCCTTCTCTTTTCTTTCAACCACTTTTTTCAAAGCGTCCGGTTATCCCAAAGATACCAATAGTGTAAACTTGCTTACTGTTCCTTAGAGATCCCCGATATTTGTGCATTTAAGAGGAGAAGCCTACTTGAACATAAGCGCCGAGTTCCCTCAGTCCTTTATTGATCGCCTCGGTGCAGTGGGACGTCCAGTAAGTCATAGTGATGGCCAGCACGGCCTGCCCACACCAGCTCTTCACCCACTCCTTTCTCGGTGTCTTCACGTAGTCTAGCAGGCAACTCAGGATGTTCTGCCTAATCGACGTGATCATGTCGGCCTCCAGCTCAATGAGCCACTTCTCCACGGCGCCTCGTGCCTTCGCAGTCGAGATGATGTCCTGCAGCACCACCACCTCGTCCTCACTACTGCGAATGTGCGTGATCTCGAGATCCTCGGTGAAATTGAGTCTTGCGATACCCTCGAAGCACTTCTTGAGATGCGGCTGCACTCGAGTGGGGTCCTTGGTCTCCGAGAGGATCTCCAGCAACTCGTCATTCGACAGGAAGAAGAAGCGGGGGAAACAGAGGCGCTTCTTCTCCAGGTAGGCGTTGAGACCCTTGAGAATTACCTCGAGGAAGTCGTTGGCTTTGCGGAGTTTCTCCAGCATCTTGTCGATGTAGATGACGGCGAGGACATGAGGGTCTGCCACTGCCTGACGCATCAGCTCCTTCCAGGTCTTGTCGACTGAGGTGAACTTGCGACTCTCGTCTGGCATCTGGGCCATGATGTCTGGTGAACTGAAGATGGGCTCGAGGTAAAGCCACGTGGCTTGTACCTTCAGCCAGGCGTCTAGAACATCCTGAGTCAGCACCAGAGTTCCCTCCCAATCTCTGCAAAATGACACAAGTTTTTTTATTTGTTTATATTCTAAGGAGAAACCGACCTTATTTCGTTCTCAAACGGCTTGATGAAAGGTGAACCACGCATTGTCTGAGCCTTGACAATATGATCGTCCAAAATGAGCTGAATATCGTCGACTGATGACACAATATGCGTCCCGGTGTCTCGGTATGGCAAAAGTGTGAATTCCAGCTGAAAAGCGAGATAAAAACGCGGTAGTTTAGACCTCAATGGGATGCATTTGAATGGATTGGTGATAGCCCACCGGTTCCCACTCCTTTTTCATCTTGGCCATATTCTTCTCCAGGTTGAACTCCTTCGTAGCCGCCTCCGAAATGGTCTCGAATCGCGAAATGAAGCCCTCGAGGTTCATGTCGATCAACTTGGCCAAGCACATGCCCTCCTCATTGCGCAGCGTGTATCCAACCACGTCGGAAATCTGCTGCCAATGTCGCTCCTTGAGACCGGGATTGAACAGTGTCATCACCAGTGGTAGGTGCTCCTTGAATTCCTCCACCCTCAGTCTCATCTTGCTAGCAATTTTGCGTGGAGCCGGCACTTGTTCGAAGGTCTTTTCGAGCTTGAAGAGCGTCCTGTGGAAGTTGGATACATCTGTATCTACGGTCTCCGGATCAACCTTATCCATTGGGCCGTCCATCCACTCTTTGCTCTTGTTATTGAAGTCGGTCGTAGTCTCGTAGAGCCTCAGGTATGGCTTAAGTAGATTCTGCGTCTCAGTTCGCAGAGGATAGCTAGTCTGAGTCCATCCGAAGGCCATCTCCTCGGCGTTGAAGGCGTCAATCTTCGCCATAGCCAACTCGAGTCTCTCATCGAGGGTCTGGGCCTTCTTCAGGTAGCGGCCCATTTCCTGCATGTCGCCGAAGTTCTGGAACTCGTCCACTTGTTTGCGATAGCTCTCCAACTCTTCCTGGAAGCGTTCGCGGCGGAAGCGCAGGTTCACTTCGAACTCGGCGCGCTTCTGTCGCATGATGCCGCGATGCTCCTCGAAGATGTCGGTCATGCGGGAGTGCCACTCGAAGACCTGCCCGATCATACGCATGTCGGAGGGGTTCATCTGTGCGTGATCCATGAGGAAGAGCAGGCGGTCCTTGGAGTGGTCCAACTCGCGCTCCATCTTAGACATGGTCACCGTCTCTGTCTTCTTCACGTACTCAATCAATTCCATCATCTCAGCCGTGTTGGCGGGGATGGAGAGGGCCCTGGAGGCGATGTCTTCGTACTGGTGAATCAGTCTGAAAGATTGAAATGTGAATGGCGAAGTTGTTAACTCCCATAGCTGAACAGCACGCTTATCACGGATCAGAGACTAACAACGCATATGTTCTGACCAAATTTTACCCTTTAAATTGAACCAGTATTTTATAATCCCTAATGGAGTTGAACAGTAATTTGCGTGTTTAAAAGCATTCAAAGTGTTAAAACTTCTTTTTAATGGACGATAAATTCTGTTTGATTTAACCCCTGCTAAGAATCACTGGAAGCACAATACTTTGAGTTCAAGACGGGAAACTCCTCAGCGCCCGACGCAACGACTTGAAACATTCACTCGACTTATGGAGATGAATGTGGGAAGGAATGTGTGTGTGCAGAAAATGGTTTGAGAACTTCAGAAGATGAAGATCGAACTGGACAACGTAAAGTTGAGTTTGCTGATAAACTGCTTCTTGAAGCAGCAACGCTTGAAGAGGCTCAACCACCTTTATCAGTTGAGTTGGAACAGACGATGAAACTTAGTTCAAACCATACAACGGTAATCTTCATCGTCACCTACAAAAACTTGGAAAGTGGGTGCCGCATAAATTATGAGGAAACCACCTCGAAACTCGTTCTCGCCGACAACTTCTTGCACCCCTTTTGGTGGACTGACCTGTGATTCGCGACTGGCGAAAAATATATCTTTTATCGAAATATTAGGCGGTGGTAGACAGCGGCTTCATAAGCGGCGCTAAAAATCACATCCCCATCGTTCACTTTGGTGGGATCGTTAAGGAATAATCCACTTTGAGTTGCTACCCCTTTATTCGGCAACAACAGCTAATGCTTCTCAAATCTACTGACAGCAATGAGAGGCGTTTGAACCTTGAACATTGCCTTCTAAAGCCATTCCCGATTCCACCATGGAAATATTTGGCAAGGATTCCACAAACTAAGAGTTCCGGGTTTCATCTACCTGATTATTCGTTAGTAAATTCGAAAAACGACGTGAAAATATGCCTTTCAGTGCATTTAAACATCTTCGGTGTTATTTGTTCATTGGGTGATTGACTTCATAAATGCAGACTCCAAATGAAATCCCACATTTTTCCATTAGATCGCACATCTTTCTAAGACAAATTGGACCTCTGTGGTGCACCACCATTGACTGTACAAATAGACACTCCCATAAATCATGCATTTAATGTTCTGCTGGGGTATAAATCCAAGCAACCTCTGCTCAATTTAGCAGCACAGTTGACATACCAAACTAGATAGCACTTTAAAGTGTGAAATGAACGGATGTGTTGAGACCTCAAGGAAGGCCAAATTTACATTGCTGGCCGACTCCCACTCAGGGCCAAATGCGATAAGGTGACATGGTCAACCTGGTGACGCACCTTCGCCCAATCGTCGTTTAACGTACCAGTTTCTGGAATGTTCTCGGCTATCATAGTGAGATAAATGCTGAACATTTCTCGTGTTACACGAAACGTTACGCAAGTGGGTTTTCTTAAGTGAATCTCTGATCTCTTCTGCCCTATCTCTTCCACCTCTTAGTAGCAAAACGGTCGTTTTGAAGAAGGTTTTAAATAGAAAGGACATCAATCAGTAAGTGATTAGACAACTCCTCAGTCAATGCACTCACGTTCGATTAATGTTACGATGATCCTCCAGAATCTTGTCTAGCACCTTGTCCGCAATGCCCTCCGCCCTCTTCGCCAGGGCGTGGACCAGTTCGTCCGCGTGGACCTCGAACATGCCCAGGCGAATGGTGCGCCGCGACTCGTACTGGATCTTCTTGGTCAGGTGCCGGTAGCGCAGCAGCTCACCGGTCAGTTCGTCGAAGGACGGCCCAATGGCGCCCTCGTGCGCCCCCGCGCCCGCCTCCCGCTGTCCCGCTCCCTCCCCGCCGCCCTCCGCTTCGGAGCGCATCTCGCTGTCGTCCTCCGCCTCGTCCTCCTCCTCCGTGTCCTCGCTGCCGCTGCCTTTGAGGCGCACCTTTTGGTCGGCGGCGGCTTCGGCCGACGAGGTCTCACTGGGGTTGAGCAGGGCCTCGATGTCTGATTCGGCCTTAAAGCATTCAGCACATACATCTGGCTTGACCTTACTGGCTACTCGAAATAACTTTTCCTCAATAAAAAATGATAACTGATTCTGGACATCAACATCTATCGTTTGGGAGTAAAAATAAATTTTAAAAAAGGCACGAACTTTAACATACAATAACACTGCGGTGTTGCGGCTGTAAAGTCCTTACAACTTCGAAAAAATACAACTTCATTTATTAGAATGTTAATATTCTATTTAAAATGAAAAATCTGAACAAATTCATTATAAAACTAACAATTGTGCAAATTTTCAGCGTTTTTATAGATACAATTAAAGCTGCCAAAATAGATCCACTCAAATCTTCTGAATTCAAATGTTTCAAGCTAACATTTCAACGTCACTCACCTTTCTAGAAATGAGTGACTCATACTTCGCATACGTCTGCAAATGGTGCTCAGGTCCGCGCGACTCCCTCTTCAGGGTGCTTCTCACTTCGGTTTTGAAGGCCTCGAAAACTTCAGGCAGGATCACCGGGTGCAGGGTCACCTTCTCCCCACCTGCGCCTTGCTATTGGTGGATAAAACAAACGCACACAGGTAAGTATACCCAATCACCTCCCGACCTTCACCGACTTACCCAATCAGCGTAGAGGCGCGTTTCGATTCGCGGAACGCTCTGAACCACCTGGTACATGCGGTCAAAGAGACCAATCAGACACTCCTCAAACTCCTCAATGGTCGGATCGAACTTGATCTTGTTGTCTTCGAGTACGAGTCTGAGGATAAATCCAGACATCTGTTCTGGATTGTCGGTCTACAAAATTTTGGCATTTTAATGCTATAGATGTTGGGGTTTATAGGTATGAGCGTTGGAAATTATACCTTAGGTCTTGTGAAACTAATATGGCCGCTGAATTGCTTATCCACGGCAATGCGCTCATACATACGCTGGAATGAAAAGCGCGGTCATTGGTGGATTCCACAAGGATCAAGAAAACAATGCTTTTGTTTACTGGTGGACTGCACAGTAAGAGAGCGAAATCCTCCATTGACCTGAGACCGAGAAGTTGAAGATTGCTTGTCATGAGAGCAGCGGCGCATCTGAAGAAGGCTTCGAGACGGGGGACCTCGCTGTTTAGTGGAACAAAGCCTCGTCGATTGCCCTGATAAAAGATGCCTTGCACCTCATTCAACCACCTGTAAATGAAGTAATACGTAGTGATTTAGGAGGGTTCTAATGCTAATTACCATCTTTAGGTTGCTAAATTTAAGAAAATAACATCCTTGTCTTGTTTTTTTCAAAGCCCTAAGGCCAAATATCTCGTAAGAAAGAAGCCATCCTCTTTGTCTATATTCCCTACCTATTACTAGCGGTTTCAACTCGATGACTACCGTGAGAATGAGTGGGCGAACCTACTTCTTCAGAAGTATTTCCTTCGCAGAGTCAATATTCTTGACACAGGCATGTTGGAATGTGGAGAGCTCCATGGCAGCAGTCTTCTTGTAGAATTCGTTAGGATCAATCAGTCGAAGAGCACTAAAACAGGAATCATAAGTTGAATATATATCCGGAAAATGCCATCAGAGATAAAGTGCTAAAAACTACACTACGTAAATGGGTATATTTGATAAATTTTACAAGCTTCCTTCAGAATAGTGTATTTTGTGAAACCTGCGTGAAGTTTCATATTGGCGAGTGGATTTGGAGCCCGCTATGATGTCACTACTTGGCATAGATACGATGCCCGCTCTTGGTAAAGGTGAGATTTGGTCTAACTCTACGTTGATGCTCTGGATTTCGGTAGTTTCTGTACGGTGGCTTCAAAAAACCCATGATTAAAGAGGGGCATACGATTGACTGAAGTAGTAGAAGAGTTCCCCTACGGCCATAGGTGGGGTTACGCAAAGGAGTCCGAATTCTCCGAAGTGCCTTGTTGATATGGGTTTAGCTAGGCATTTATTAGTTTACTGTCTCGCTCAACGGATTGGGACTAGTGAGTCCCTTACCCAATCTTACAATTCCTTTTTAATCTAACTGCATGTCATACCACTTAATTGGGAAAATGCTTAGGTGGTGTCTTCGGCAAACCCGGGAGCATGATGGGAATTGAGGGGAATGCGATTCATTGAAGACACGAAAGAGTGCATTCTACATTGGACAGTTCAAACACGCTATTGGCTGAGAAGGACACACCTTATTGGCTGGATTGAATGCTTAAATGTTGAGCCATGATAGAGCAGATACTGAACTGCCGCAAGTTTATGTGAAATGTGTTAGTGTCCTAAGCAATTGAAATCAGAATTATCCACCCAAAAGCTATAACACTACGAAGTGAATCAAAGAATTGTCCGGTGTTGATTCAGAATACTTTCAGGGTGATCCCGAGATAATCTTAATTGGGAAGGGAATTATTTAAAAGATTATACGACAGTCGTTACAATAAATTGGGGCTGGTAAACCCGGCTGAAGTTGTTTATTGTACAGTGGATACGGGTCTAGCAGTCTATATTGGTTGAAATATACATTTGTTCGGCATTTCCCTACGCTAAACGAGTGTCTTTCCTACTTTTCTTACTCTTTACGACTTAGTTCCATGATGAAATTCTAAACTTTTTAACTCATGCCTTCAGTAAACCCAGCAGTAAGAAGGTTTACGAGAGAGGAAATCGGATTAATGTCAGCTCTAGCACACAACTGGCTGAGTTGGACTCACTTTCTGGACTTCATCAGGTGATTATATGCAAAGCTAGGAAACGACATTCATAGGACAACAGAATATTTCCATAAAATGCTTTTGTATCATCGATGGTTGATATATAATATATGTCAGCGTTACGCAATGTAACATTAATCCACTGTCTAGACCACGTCTATTGGGCAAATGAATTAGTTGAGTAAAAGGATGGAATACGATTTTACAAAGATATGAAAGTCAAGTTACACGAACTGAGGAAAAATTGCCACATTTCTAACACCGTATCGATTGTCCAAACAGAGCGACTGGACACCCGCCCATGATAGAGTCTGCACGATAGTCATAACTACCTGTCAGTCTAAGGCATTTGGACAGTGATCCAGCTATCAGACTAAACTCTTATTAGGCAAAGTCTTTAATCATTGCCATACATGTTTGTAGGGACCTACCGAATCATTAAAGCTTTAATGGGAACTTAGGCCAAAATAGCTTAAATCTGTGCTTTGTTTCATGCCCGACATCCTGGGACTCATTCAACCTCCTATCCTCATGGTTTCCCCGAAGAAGGTAGATCTTGCCACAGTATTTCCAAGACAAAAGAAAAAAACGAGACCTCAACAGATCGGTGGCCTTTGTCAATGTAGTCACCGAGAGAGAGGCGCTTCTTATCCCCAAACCGTCTACCTTAATCCTCAGAAGTAGTCATAAGGCCCATGGACTACCCATGAATGTCTCCTACCACGAATATGGGGAGAAGACTGGCAGAACTATGGGCTCTGCACTCAGGAACTTTACTCATCCTTGTCAATATCCACAACTTGGCCCGTTCTCATTACACCTCTCAAAAACTTGCTAGACACAACGAGCATCGCTGCTTTATCTTATTAACCTACTATATAACTGCTACAGTATTAATAATTGCGTTATCATCTCATAAAACGCTTTTACAGGCTTACTTGAACTGGGAGAACCAGAGGTCGAGGACCTGCATCATGCAGCGGTTGGTGACGTGGAGGTGCTGCCTGCAGAAGCGCTGGGCAGCGGCGAAGGCACCGTGCCAGGGTTTGGGCACCACCGCCAACTCCCGCCGGTGCTCCAGCGCCACCGCCGACGCCTCCCTGTCCCCCTCGCCCGACGACGGGCCGCTCGTGGGGTCCTTGAGCACAAAGTTGAGGATGGCCTGCTTCACGCTCAGCAGGTAGTCCTCCCGGATCTCGTCCTCGATTTTCTCCAGCAACTCATCATCCGCCTCGGCCTATTCAAGGAGTTACGAAGTACGCAATGTTTGATCAGAAGTAGCCTTTATCGACTAGAAAGAGAACGGTGCTTTCAAGTGGATCTGATGAGCTTAATTAACTTCCTTATTGGCAGTCATGGTACCATTGCTTCGCATTCTACTTGGAAGACAAGACTAGAAAGGGCGGCTTCTTGGTCTGAGAGGCATTTACAGCACCACAGGCTCATTGATCCTACTCTCCTTTATTTTTTCATCCATACACATGGTAACAGGTTTTATATAGTCCAGATGGCCTCATATTTACTACATTAATATCGGTGAGGAAGTAAATTTTCGATATCTCAATGTGTGTTTACACTGCACCTCTAAAAAGTGCAATTAAATTAGCCATAACCCATTGTTATCTATTGCAAAGACGAAAATGCCTTGGAGAAATCAGAAATCAGTTATGTGATGTTTTGGGCCATAAATATCTTGCTAACATTAATGGTGTCCAGTTTGTATTTTAAATGCATTTTTCAATTTCATGGACATTAAAACACGAAAAGCTAAATATTTTAGATAATCTAATATTAAAAGGGGATAGACGTCTAAACGGGCGTGTATACAAATTATCAGTTATTGCTGTGCCACCTGTTTGAATGAACTACTTTGAATAAATTACCTTGACTGAGGGTCGGATGCGTTTCTTCATGTTGGCCATCCAGCTCTCCTCCATCGGGGCCACATGGTCGGTATCGATGCCGTTGTAGATGTAATAGTAGTACCGCTAGATGGGGACACCGTTATACGGGGATCAACTTCAGCCTTACAGCAATGCTCTTCTCACGCGAACTTATTCCGGCGCCGTCCTCGGTCAGTGGAGGCAGATTCTTGCCCAAATAGCTCTCAATTATGGGCTGTTTCCCTTGACTAGAGGTGGCAAAAAGACATTTACTAATAAAACGGATGTAGCTTGTCGTAGATACCGGCCACTATGAGGCTTATCGCATTCCCTGACAGCTCCTATTAAACATCCGTAAGCGTGCTATGAGTGCTTAAAGCCACCGAACGACCAGATAAAAGATTGTGCTTAACCAGATGCGCAGTTACCTCCCCAAATAAATCGTGGCTATATTCAGTCTCGTCTCTTCCTTACCCTAAGATTGATAAAGGCATCCATGAAAGCGACCACTTACGTGATCATGTCCACGAGGTACTTTCGAAAGGATTCGCGCTCCCCCTTCTTTCGCTGAGTTGACTCGTATTTAAGATCATCTTTTGATTTTCGAGCTTTTTTAGAGTGACCTAGATGAGTAAATTCGTTCAAGACAATAAATTGAATGGCTACAAAATAGTGAGGTTCCCTGTTACCAATAGGTCTAGCAACAAAGTTCAACAATGGTTCTGATGTCTTCTAAGCAAAATCAGAATGCGGATCCGCAAAAACTACCATAAAACTCACGATTTATTAATGCCTAGCCTTTATTCACATTGCTAGGTCAAAAGGCGTATTTTATATTTTCGCAGGAAATGCATCGGAATGGTTGGACTAGAGTACTCGTTATACAAAAAACAATTTGTACAAACTCCTAGTACGCATTAGTTTGAACCATTACAAAACTAAATTACTGTTTCAATTGGGATTATATGTTAACATGAAATGGTCTGGAATGATGTTTAATAACTAGTAATGGGTGCCCATCAATAAAATTCAGTAATTTAAATGTGAAGACTTCTCACCGTTCGTTATTGCGCCGATTACATCAATAGTAATTGGTGGCCCTAGTTTACGTTTATTTGAATCTATAAATGAAGGGGCTGTGTTTGACCATTTCGGTTTTATTCGCTTAGGTTCTATGGAAGGAAGAAGAAATGTGTCTTCCTCCACATCTTTTCGTTTGTTCTTCACCGCTTGTTGATACTAAAAATAGGTATTATACAAAATATGATACCATTGTGATTGGTCTATTAAATTTACTATAAACAAATCATATGAGCCACACAAAAGCGTGCTCCAATATCTCAATAGCGAATTAACAAATTCGAAGAAATTAAACAAACGCTTAGGTCAACAAGATAATGAAAAATGACCAACGAAGATGACTATGATAGTATTTTGAAGAGCATTTAAAATTTACAAAGGAGAAAATTTATGCATGTACTATGCTTAATTTTAGTTTTGTTGTACGATACTCTAAAAACTATTAACGCTTCCATTGTCAAGAAAAAATTCCTTAACTTTCCACTTATGCAATGGACTTTAATAAGATCTTTTAACTAGCAGAATTCAGCTGTCTCTGGGGTTTCAGCTAGTAAGGTTGATTCACATCAAACTCAAGACTATGAAATATTTGTATGTATTTCGATCTTTCAAAAGTGATCTAGTGATCATCACATTAAGACTATCATGGCCATTAATGTTCACACTCTTCAGCAGCAGGCTCAACGATAAGACCAATCAAAATTTCTTGGATTACCTACAACTGTTTAAAACAGGTTGATATTTCGAATTCTGGATAAAAGTGGACCTTTTCATGGTTTCGGTCCACCTTGAAGCTAGTTTTGCAAAAAAGGTTGAAAGACGAGCAAGGCGAGTTGAGGACTTGAAGTGGACCTGAAGAATCGTCCCGAAGCTATTTATAACTAAATATTCGGAGATAAATCACATCTCTCTGATGTGTTGTAATTAGTACACCTGCAATATCATGGTGGCAATGTTTTTGCTGAGAGTTAATAAACATGCATGAACAATAGAGTACTGAAGAGATGATGAATAAAGATGAATCTATGAAATCATTCTGATTCAGGCATTCTAAGGGAAATAAAGAAAAAAAATCCTTGAAGATTGTAGCAATGGATTCTCATATAAAATTCGAGGTCATGTTACAGGACTCGTCAACGTGACTGTCCAGAGAATTTCATGTTTCAGATTTATACCGAAAGTTAATGTTCAGGAAGGCTAAAAATAAATTTGCACCAGGCTACCAAAGATTGGTGTCAAACGACTATCAGAACTGTGCAGTTGCATTCTTGTGGGTCAAAATAGATTAAAATCTACAAGAACGAAGTCATTTCGTGACAAAGGAGATAAACATGAGCATATGAATTCTTCAGCAAAGTTAAAATTGTTAACTAGAAGCTCTATCAAGAATGAAACTTCAATTAATGCAATGAACAACTGCCCATTCATGCGAATTGAGATCGATTCAATAGATATATATCCGCATAGCTCAAACAGAAATATTGTGGACTTCCACCCTATTGAGATTCTCTTTTACACTATTTTGAAGGCTTGTGAAATGACTTGGCTAAGAAATTGTCACTTTAATCACGACTTCAGTTATCAGTGGATATTATGGCGTTGAATAGAGATTTTTCTGAATATTTAGAGATTCTAGATGAGATTGCAGACTATATTTATTATAAGATGGCTTGGGGTGTGGCAGCAAAACGAACGTATCAAAGTCATCTGGAGAGAGGCAGAATGATTCGAGTTGGTGATAAATATTAATTTTATAACAGGTGAAAGGAAATTTTATCATACAGTATATTTGAACCAAATATGTTTATTTTTTCCACTCCATACGTTGTGAGCTGATGTGGGATTTACATCGAAAATGTTAACAAATAATCGCTTTACTTCCTTCGGCGTCATTAATGGTGGCACTTGTACTGTCGGAGTCGGTACACTAAATTCATCGTGCGTTAAATCTCTAAGAAGATGATGTTCTGAAATCAGGGAGAAGCTGGGAATTAATGTATCTTATCTTCACCTATGATAAATTTAATAAATCCCCTTTTTCTCATGGTTCATGCTACTCAAATGACTGTGGAACTTGAAAAAGAACTTATATTGGATTCTTCATACATTTGTGCGTCACTCATTGAGTGTGCCTCTAGGTTGTAGCTCCCTCTCAAACAATTTATGCATCCTATCTATCAGATTCAATAAATTATTTCAAAGGATGAGCTGTCGTCTTATGGAGCTGATACCACTCTTCCAAACCCTCCCTTACAAGTACTAAGTGAGATAGAATCAACGTTTCGATTGCTTCAAACATATGTGAATTCCATGACACGCTGTCAAGAATCAATATATTGTAACCATGGAGCTATTTAAGTGCCCTATTTATATGGAGATTTGGTGATCCATGAATATATTTACAATCAACGAAATAAAGTAAAATTTAAGTGATGGTTCTATGAATATAGAAGAGAATCCTGTGTTGGATATCTTATCTTATCATTTTCGGTCTTTACTTTCGAAATAAATTGAACTCTGATCAGAAGTTTCAGCTATCTAATATACCCCCCGCGTTTTTTAAAACATTGTAATCGGGATGACGGATGTCTTCACTGTAGTAAGTGGTTAATAAGCCACGTAATATTTTTAGGCCGAGGAAAATCTTCCTTTCGAAGAAAATTTGCTTAAAAACCCATACAACGTCAAAGCGTGGTTGAGATATGTCCAATTTCAGAAATCAAGTCCTCCACACATACTTTATTTGACTTACGAAAGAGCATTGAAACAGCTACCTGGGAGGTAATGCTGTTGGGTAATCTTATATTTTAGTTATAAACTGTGGTACAATTATCTGAAGTTGCGCCGTCAACATGCTCGGAGAATGTGCCCTGGCAGTTTGATCTATGAGGAAACCAACAATGCGCATGAACGCGCCTTGATCACGATGCATAAAGTAGTAGCATCTCACAATTGTACAATGATTATTTAGATGCCTCGGATTTGGACAGATTATCTACAGTTCCTGATGTTCCAGGGTTATATAACTCTTACTCGTCGTACATTTGATCGTGCTCTTAAAGCTCTTCCAATTACGCAACACGAGCGAGTTTGGCGTATCTACCTGAGATTCGCAGATAAACATGGAAGCGAAATCAATGAAACCTGTGCTCGTATTTACCGGCGGTACATCAAGTTTGCTCCCGACGATGTCGAGCGCTTCATTAACTTTCTTATCAAGAACGAAAACTTCAACGAAGCCGCATCCCTGTTGGCCAAAGCCATCAACGAAGACAACTTTGTCAGCCGAGAGGGCAAATCCAAGTTCCAGTTGTGGCAAGTGCTTTGCAATCTTCTGGTCAAGTATCCAACTAAGATCACCTCTCTTGATGCTAATGCTATCATTAGACAAGGCATCAGTCGCTATACAGATCAAGTACGTGTTCTGGGAAGACATTTTTCCTCCTCTTCATGCCGGACCTGACATCCTTGCTTCCAATAGGTCGGAACATTATGGACGTCTTTGGCCGATTACTACATTAGGAGTAATAATATGGCTCGTGCTCGGGACGTTTATGCGGAAGCTATTCAGACGGTCGTCACTGTGCGCGATTTCAGCCAGACCTTCGATGCCTACGCTGATTTTGAGCAGACAATCGCTAGAACCCGTATGGAGGCCTTGGAGAAGTCTGATAATGTCACAGAACAAGGTTCTTTCTTTTGGAGCTAGCTTGTAGTTCTTCTCTGTTCAAGTGTTTTCATCATGTTCTTTGATCTTCGCTTAGATGAATTGGAGGCAGATTTGTGTCTTGCTCGACTGGAGTCACTGATGGAGCGACGTCCACTTCTGCTGAATAGCGTGCTTCTCAGACAGAACCCCCACAATGTTAGCGATTGGCTTCAGCGTGTGGAGCTTCTTGAACCACAAGGACCACGCAAGCAAATCGAAGCCTTCATGGAGGGTATCAGCTCAGTGGATCCTGGTAGGCAGCTAATTTTACCTATTGAGTTTTGCCATTATTGTGTATGCCTATAATATGTTCTCAGAACCAGTTTAATGTTTATCTTGAGCTCTTGAGTATTAGGATAACCAATCTAGAAGCGATAGATCTGTTTGATTGTCTATTATCATCAATAAGCTTTCTGATTTTTCTGTACCCTTAATGCTATTACACGTCAATTTTTTAACCCTTGTAAGGATGCCCTAGTGGGTATGAATTTCACTAATCTGCGTTATCACAAGAAGCTGAAGATTAGTTTTCTCTGTATCCTTAAGATCTACTTTAATACCAGGTCATTGACTGAGCTTTACTTTATTCTTTCTACTGGGTTCGCATTTTAATAGCCAAGGCAACTGCTGGCAGACCCTCGACGCTCTGGATCGAGTTGGCTCGTCTCTACGAGAAGCATAACCAACTGCTGGACGCCCGAATGGTCCTTCAGAAGGCCACTGGGGTCGGTTTCATCCACGTGGAAGACCTGGCCTCCATTTGGTGCGAGTGGGCTGAGATGGAAATCCGTCATGGGTGAGTCAAACTCCATTTTGATGGAAGACTTTGTTTACCGCATTCATTCATTCATTCATTCATTCGTTTTTCATTTATGTAATAGTGAAATCGAAACTGCTCTCAAGCTACTGGCAAAGGCTATAACCCCGGCTGCTTCACACAAGGTGGACTACTACGACCGTAATGAGCCCGTGCAGAATCGTCTTCACAAGTCTCTCAAACTCTGGACCATGTACACAGACTTGGAGGAGAGCTTTGGAACATTCCAGACCACTAAAGTACTAATATACACTTTGGTTCTGCATCAAAATACTATTCGTAAAGGAATAACTCGTTGTTTTCTATATTTAGGCGGCCTATGATCGTATGATCGACTATAGAATCGCCACACCACAAATCATCATGAATTACGGTCTCTTCCTTGAGGAACACAACTACTTTGAGGAGGCTTTCAAGGTTGGTCATGCTGGATCTAAATTATTTCAGGTTGAAATCGAACTGTTTTTTTTTTAATTTACTCTTATAGGCCTACGAAAAAGGAGTTGCTATCTTCAGGTGGCCAAATGTCTTCGATATCTGGGCTACCTACCTCACCAACTTCATAGGGCGCTATGTGAGTTCAATCTCCTCCGAATTCTAATTTCTGTATTACATTCGCATTCTCTTTCTTTATTTAGGGTGGAAGCAAGTTGGAACGCGCTCGTGATCTCTTTGAGCAGTGTCTAGAAAAGTGTCCACCCAAGTTCGCCAAACGTACGTTTCGTCTCCCGCTTCTTCACGATGCGGAGTTCTTTGTACTTATTCACTGCTGACTATGTTCCATTACTCCTGCAGAATTGTACCTAATGTATGCCAAGCTGGAAGAAGAGCATGGTCTAGCCCGCCGAGCCATCAAAATCTACGAGCGAGCAACCGAGGCCGTGGAACCCGACGAACGCTTTGCCGTAAATCCCTCACGACATTTTTCTTATTGAACCCGTCCAAACTGTCTACTATGGACATTCTTTATTCCCCTCCGTAGATGTTCAACATCTACATCCAGCGCATTGCCGAGCTGCACGGAGTCACTCACACCCGCGCCGCCTACGAGCAAGCCATCGAGCGACTGCCAGAGAAACACGCTCGCCAAATGTGCCTCCGTTTCGCTGACCTGGAGCGGAAGCTCGGCGAAATCGATCGTGCTCGTGCTGTCTACGCCTACGCCGCCCAGATGTGCGATCCCAGGGTACGTCTTAGGGTGACTCTCTTACCAACTTCCCACCATGAATTGGACGCATTCAATGCTTACTCCCTGTTTTAGACCGAGCCGGAGTTCTGGAAGACCTGGAAGGAGTTTGAGCTGACCCACGGCAACGAGGACACCCTGCGTGAGATGCTTCGCATCAAGCGCAGTGTGCAGGCCACGTACAACACCAAAGTCAGCTTCATGGCCAGTCACCTGGAGGCCACTAAAGAGCAGAGTAGACTTGCGCTTCTGTTTTGAATCTTGCTAACTTAATCCCTCGATTAACTATCCTCCCTTGTCCTTTCAGCCGAGAATCCAATGCAAGCAATGGACTCAGCCATGAGCGCGTCCACATCTACCAAACAGCCGCTCATTGTCTTTAGATCTGCTGGAGTTGTTCATCAGCAGTCAGAAGCCGGTAAAAAGGCCGAAGGTGGTGCTACGGCGGCCACAACGGCAAACCCGGAGGAGGTTGACATCGATTTGCCCATGGCCGATGATGAGGAAGATGAGGTACAGGAGAATGAGGCTAAAGAGGCCAAGGTTATCGAGGACGTAGACGAAGAATCGAATGCCCGTATGTCTTCATTTCCTGAAACGTATTACTTCATCACATGTTCCTCTTATTAAATTGTGTCTGTTTTTAGGTCTTCGTATTGAGAAGCAGCCAGTGCCGGCTGCGGTCTTTGGCAGCCTGAAGGGCGATGACAATGATGACTAACGGACTCGTTTTACCGTTTCGGCTACCCCCCTCCAACCCACCCCTACTTGAAGAGCTGAATGTGTAAAGTACTGTCGAAGCTGTTTAAGCCGCTGTCCATGAGTAGTTTTTTTAATAAATTTATCCTATGGAGTATGTGGTGTGTGTGCCTAGAACTTTTGGATCAAAATGCTAGCGCGAATCTCGAGCAGTTGGACTTCTTCGATGTGGAGTGAGTTTTCCTTGTTTTTGATTTCCTCCTCGAGCTCCAATTGGCGACGTCTGAGGGCCCTTAGGCGATCTTCGGCCTCGTTTAGACGCCTGTGGAGGGTTGTCAGGTCCGACTGCAGCTCCCCTCTTTGTTCATTTATCCTGAAGGTGAGGGGGGTGTTACGTTTGTCTGTCATCGCACCTGTAGTAAGGGGCGTCCTTGCAAACCTCGTTCATCGGTCGACAGTCCCTAATCTTCTGTTTCGTCTCCGTGATCTCGGCCGCCTTGAGTGTCTCGCATATCATCTTCTTGATCTCGCAAATCGTGTCCTCCATGTCGGATATTTCTTTAAAGATCTAGTAGATAGCATAAGTTTCTAACCCAGCGACGAACCCGAGATAAGTGCTCTTCTAGTTTGCGTTTGGCATCTCGAGTCTCCTCTACTCGAGCATGAATGGCCCTGTTGGTAGCTTTGACTTGTTCCAACTGGTCGTCGTAGATGTTTGAGAGAATCACTTCAATGATGCTCCGCATTTGGCGGGAGTTTTGGAGCTGTCGGTCGGCTTCTTCAATGTTATTTTTGACACTACGTAACCACTGGGGTGTGGTACATGGATTAGGACCTGATATGCAAGCATGGACATCGGGGATGTTGTCGTAAGTTGTGATGGTCCTCGCAAACTCGTCCTTATTCTTAGCCTCTTCTTTGCCGAGAAAGTCGCGTTTCAAGTTAAAAGCAGACTTCCTATTAAGCCTACAAGGACATCTTTTGGCTTATTATTGCATACCTAAGCTGTTCGATAGCTTGTTGTAGCGTGCGAGTCAGTAGTGCCTGTGAACCGTTTAGAACATCGACTTCTTTCAGTAGTTCTTTGTGCGTGTTGTCAGCCACCATGTCAACACACTTACGGTCTTGTCTGCGTTTCAGTTAATTTTCAAAAAATTACCTAATATCAAGTGATTTTTGAGTAAGATATAATGGCTCTACTGTGGCCTCTAAGGCCTTTTTACAACGAACAATGCACGAGTCTAGCTCCTCTGACTCCTTGGCATTGTTCTTTATTTTCCGAGTAAGCTCACTCATCCAGTAGGAAATATCGTTAATACGCTGGTCTTAAAATTAATTCAACGTGTTTTCTCTTCATTACCTAATTTAAAATCAACGTCTTGCATGGTTAGATGGGTGCGTTTTCGTATTTCGTCCAACAGTCTATCACACTCTAAATTTAAGTATTGTGCTGATTTTCGCTCAGCATTTGCTTCACCATATTTCATTTTATTCGAGCAAAGCCATTCACATGGTGAAAACATTTGCTTATATTTGCACTTTTGGGACATGGTTGCTATTTGGTGCCAATTGAGAAAATACTGTTAGAAGGTATCTACTTCGCTAATGCGTTAAACAATTCCAAGGACAAATTATCCAAACAATATTTTTTAATGAAATAGCAAGATAGCTAACGAATAATTAAATAGTCATAATAACGCATAATAAAACTGGACCAAGATTGTTAGTATTCACAGTGTGCCTTTCCATCTTTGTAGATGTTATTAACTACCTTCGTTATCTATATATGCATACCCCTATCTCCCTTGAACTACAGATGATTATAAGCAAGGTCTAGATTTAGATCCAACTTTTTTAAAGCTGGTATCGTTATGAGTGTTCGTCAGCACCGGATATCAAAAATGTAATCTTTTTCACTTTTTAATAATGAATCGAAGCCGAAACGGGCGAAATCTTCGTAAAGAAAAGTAACGGATTATCTAAGTTGGCGAAGACCACAATGATATCTTAGAAGACGTTCATCCAGGTCTTCCTAAGTCTATAGTACCAAGTTCAAGGTATTTACAAGACACAATAGATGCAAAGGTAAATTCCGCCAATTTAATATTTGTGATGAAACTTTCTACCTCTAATTAGTATGAGGCCAAATTACGCGTGGTCTAGGAAATCGGCATAACACACGTCAACATTACCAGCTATAGATATTGAAACACACTGTTATCCTAGCTAAGTGTAAATGTTAAAATTCCGATCTCTACCGACTTTACAATTTTTGGGCCGTCGTCATTTTGAACACTTTTCGCTGAGGAGAAATCGGATAAATTATAGAAAATTGATGACTCTTCATTACTCATTTTGCACCAAGTTATTTTTGAGACTTCAATGAATGGACTTGTGTTGGCCTGACTTAGCACAAGATTCTCAACGCAGACTCAGCGTCACGTGAAATATGTAGTCAAAACAGCTCAGTTACCGTTATCTTTTATACCAAAACGGAGACTACCCACAACCTAGCTACTGAACCCCCCCCCGGTAGCCAGCCCGAGTCTAAGTCAAGTTCTTTGTTACGCACCACGCAAAACCAACGCACGCACCTCAATAAACGCTCTCGTGCGGACCTCTCCTCTCGCGTTTAAAGGCATTTTTTCGAAAGCGTTGTGGCGAATCTTGGTGCGGCCCGTCCGTTACAGACTTCCCAAGTGAGTAGTATTCGCCCTTGATTTAATGAGGACAGAATTAAAGATTATTATTTCCTATCATCAACTTGAGTCATTTCTATGTAAGCTCATGTTTCCTCAAACAGGCACAGTTACGTTTCAAGATTAAAGCTACGAAACGTTGAACATGAGGAATCTGAAGTTCAAAGAGCTAGGTAAATTTGAATTAATGCTCTAAGATCTTGAAATTAGTCATGAAATTGATCAAGTTTATGCTGTCAATGTCTTCAACATAGAAAATCGCATGATAGAATAGATCTTCCTTGATAATTGCAATGAGTTCGTACCTTTTATCGAACATCACTGTTGATGTTCCTGTAGTCTAATAACAAAACCATTATGCGAAGATGTTCATAGAAAATTTCAGGTCCAAATGTTAAATACATTGTTTATTATAACATATAATATAAACAGTCACTATTTTATTACATCCAGGAAATCTACATTGTTTGTACGTGCTAACGTTTCTAGGGTACAACCAATTTTAGGTCATTACTTGTGATTGGTTTTCATTCACTGCTCATATTAGTTACTTAAGACTCAAATAAGCCTGTTTTGTGCGCTATTTCCAGACCTCTTTCTGTTGCAACCGCAGTTAACTTTTTACTGAATAACGATTCAGGGATTGAAAGAAGTTCTTGAGTCCTTGAATAGCAAGAGTGATCGATAGGCAAATAGATATAAGCCTATAGTCTTAACCGATGATCTGTACGCCCAACTTTCGCAACAACAACTGTTCCTTTGTTGCTAAATGGAAACAAATGATTCAATTCATGCAGATTTTCGAGTTACGCCACTGAGTAACTCCAATACTCACAGCATACGGATTCGATCCTCCCGGGAGGGTCAAGACTTACCCAGCTCACCAGGTGAGTCGCGTACTTGAGCCTCAATTTATGTTGGTTTTTTGGTACTAATTTTAGTTTTGCGCCTTTTAGGCATTAGACTATGGCACTCAGCTTGTCGGAAAATTCGTTCGGCTCAGCCGGACCCCTGGGCCGATTTCGACTTGCAATCGAACCCCACGATTACAGCTGTGCGTCACCGCTACAGCGCACTTAAAAAGAAGTGGATTAAAGACATCATACTGGTCAAGCTGGAAGAAAAGCCCTTCAATCGAGGAGCAATGCGGGAGTGCTTTCGATTGTAATTTCCCCATTTTTCCTTGTGTATACTCCTGCTCGTAACTGTATGATTTCTTGCTTTTCACTGCTCCTCTCCATAATCGCCTCATATTCAAACCACATTTTTCACCGTTTTATAGGAAAAAGCTCCCCGATGGGGGCAGTTGGAATTCGGCATTTAATTACGTTGCAAAACGGTACATCTCCCCTGTCAGCAACTCGGTTTATCTGGATGATGTGCGTTTGCAAATGGAGGCCAAACTCTGGGCTGAGGCCTTCAACAGGCAGAATCCACCCAAGAAAGTGTGTTACCAGATCCTTTTTCTGTGCAGTCCCCCTAGAATCGAGAAGTTAACTTGACGGCTACTCCTTTGCACACAGGTTGACGTCTTCCAGATGTCTGTGATCGAAGTCCTTCCAGAGAGCCCAGACAGTCCCCCTCCCACCGGTGAGACAAAGCGTCGTGGTTCCACCACCTTGGTCACCACGCCTTCGATCCCGCGAAAGGCCAAGTCCTCCCAGTTTTACCACATCGAGCGCTACATGGACGGCGAGTACCGCAAGTACAACTCAAACTCCGGCTATGTTGATGAGAAGCCCAGAAATACGCCTCAAGTGCGTATCTTTCAGTACTATTTTATGTACTCCGTCTTCCGGTGTAAAGTACACCTAATCCTTGTTTGAGAGGGGCTATTGATTTCTACTTTGGAGTGAGCAAATTGTTTGCGTCACAGATCTCTTATTTTTTCTGGAATGTCAACTTGATTCTGTTTGGATCAATTTTGTTGATCTTCGTAAATATAATCCCAACTTTGTGTCTAGTCGCATTTCAAACACTTAATTCCGTTCATTTCTGCCTTTTTACGCATTCTCCTCTTATTTCGACCTATTAATCTACTGGGTTAATTTCGACTTGATTTGTTAGGCTTTCCACTCCATGGAGTTGAGGACGGAAGCTAGCTCTGGTGTCTGGTTTTACCAGCGTTGCCTTGGCTCTAGTGGTTGTAGACACTCGCATCTAGTTCACAGTTGTGACTCAGTCAGGAGCCTGCACTTCCGGTTGTTGTCAACTGTCAGCACCGGGTCTTCACCAATTTCTGCCGGGCACTTCCTGTTAAAGCAACAAAGTGACTTGTCAGATTGCTTCTCGCTCTTGCATATTTATCACTAGATTTCTCTGAGTTGGTTTTGTTAGTAGCAGTACAGACAGCAGGCCTGATTGCGCTGACGTAGTGAGGCACCTCGCAATGACTTCATTACCTTATAAGGCTTCCATTTTTAGTAACACCAACCTTTTTTCCTGCGCATACGGTGCGGTCGGTCAACACCCCCTCCTCGTTGAGGGGGGATTTTCGATTTTCAAGGGGGGCTGCACTAGCACGCATATTGCTGCAGAGCTCAGGTAGCGGTAGTCTATGGTCAGGCTGGCTTGAGATGCACATACATTGCCAGAACGTCTGAGGTGCACGCGCAAGGTCTTAGAGTTGAGCACTGAGGCCGTTGCCAGTCCTTATTGAATACATTCTATGAATTCAAGCCGTCACGAAATCTTCGTCTGTTGCCACGTCAAAGGATTTGTAGATGGCACACAGGTAGTCTTGCATAAGTAGTTAAACAATGGATCCAGGCGTCTGTCTGCTCTGCGTAGTCACATTGTAAGGGCTTACTTGAACAGCTGAAGCTATATTGTCTGAAGCGGCGCAGCCAGCACTGTGTCAGGTGCATAATCAAATGGGTTGTCTTTGTGAATTATGCCCTAGGGAGTCGCCATATTGGGCTGGAGTTGCGTGTATGAATCAAACCACCTCTACGTAAAAGCCTCGAGGATTCATTCCTCCTCGACTCTTGGGAGGCCTCATTAGGTTTCACCCACAGTGCTTTTGAATGTTAACGGGAGGAATTCCCCTCTCGTCGTTTGCAGGCCTTCAGCCACTTCACATTCGAGCACTCGGGTCACCGACTGCTGGTGGTGGACATCCAGGGTGTGGGGGACCTCTACACGGACCCACAGATCCACACCTTCGACGGGCTGGGCTACAACGAAGGCAACCTGGGCCTGCGCGGCATGGCACTCTTCTTTCACTCGCACCGCTGCAATCCCTTGTGCAAGGCCCTGCGCCTCGCGCCCTTCGACCTTTCCGAGAACGAGCTCGCCGAGCTCTACTGCCTTGACGACTCAGCAGCCGATGCCGAGGCTGGTGACTGCAGCCCCCTGGACCATCAGTTTGACGTCGAACTCGATGAGTTCATCTCCGTCTCTGTAAGCCCATTCACCCGCTTCCCCCTCTGCCCTAGAGACCGCTTCGATGGGAGTGTGACTACATAGGCGTCAGGCTAATTAGAAGCGCATCTGGTAGACCTTTCGATTCCCCGTTTGGGGGCATTCTAGGGGTTGGTTCCCTGTTAGTCTTGAAATAAAGCCCAAGCATGTGTTCCTGTCTACTCTAGTGGAGTAGCCTGAAAAAGTACTTGGATATATTGGAAAAGTTTTTGAGAGGGCTTGCTGGGTCTCGGTGGGCATGAACCTTTCTGTTTGATTATAATAAGTCAGCGAAACATTTTCTACGCTTTGGTTATTTAGCCGACTTCTGGGAAGGCATTTATGGCCCCAACGGACAACAACGAAGAGGATCACTCCCTCGCGGCTTCGCTGACGTACGAAAGCGAAGCAGTGGCAGCTGCTCCCGCAGTCCTGCAGCAGAAGCCTCGGCAGCACCTGAACGCGCGCAAACGCTCCCTCTCGATCGGGATGATCCCGCTGATGAGCAACGGACAGCACTGCCCCTCCCCCTCGAGCGTCTCGCACCGCCTTTTGGCGGCCGCCATCAAGCACTTCTACGGGCCCACGGTGTCGCGCGACGAGGAGTTCCGCAACGGCGTCACTCCGCGCCGCCGTTTCCGCACCTTCAGCGGCTCCGTCGACACGGAGCAGAACCCGCCGACCGCCGCCTCCATGCCGCTGACGAAGCTCCAGCCCCTCCTTGTCCCCTCAACCCCTCGCCACCCCTCGAGCAGCATCGAGGCGATCGGTTCGACTGACTCGCCCTTCCTCGACTCGGCATTCGACGTGGACTCGGCCTCCTCGTGGGACGATGAGGTCCTTGGACGCCCCAAGGAGCATAGAACACGGAATATTAGCGAGTGCTCCGATGTGGACAACGATGTAATGTCGGTGGTTGGCGGTGGAAACCCCCTGCTGACTCCTCACGAGACCCACAGGCCGGCGAACGCGAAGGACCCCTCGAACATGGATCAGGAGATTGGCCAGTCGATACTAGGCAAGCTGCACCACGAGTTGGCCCGGCTGCACGAGACGGGCCGGTTCTTGAAGCGACGCAGTGGCGGCTGGTCGGAGAACGGGTTGGGTGGACTGAAGCTGGACGGGGGCGATGCGGAAGCGATGTGCGAAGCCGACCCCGCCAAGTCGATTGACTGGGCCTCGGTGCTCTTCCATGAGCGACTCGCGGCACAACTGGGCTGTCTGGAGGCGCTAATCATCATGGCCCACTACTTCCTCGGACTGCCAACTCAGTTACTCTCAGATTGCCCTATCAAGGTTAGGATTAAATAGCCTCCGCAGCTGAAACTTGCTGTGAACTCCCACTGCACTTGCTTGGGTACCCGACCTGAACCCAACGGACTAAGTTCTCTCAAAGTATACCGGAGTGAGAGCCGGGCTTCCAAGTAGTTTGTTAGACTCCACCCAAGTCCAGAAAGCAGTTGCTGTCACACCACGTGAGTCATACTAGTGTGCCAGCGGTCCTGTCTAAGTAGTGAATACCAACGCTGTAATTTACGTTTTTTGCGCATTCAAAATTGCGCAGATTTATGTTTATTCACAAGCGAATTAAAACCAACATTACTTCTATTTTCGGGGGAATAGAGGGCGTCATTTCTCCCAGGTCTTCAGTAAAACCAGCAGCTCCTCTGAGTTACACCACTTGTACGACTACCTCGGCGAGAATGAAGTTTTACGCTCCAAGTTGAGTCCCATTTTTTTGACCCTTAGGCAAGCGAAACTGCATATGTAGGCCTATTTAAAAGCGATTTGGAACTAAGATTGTTTTTAATCTCGGAGATGGCATCATCCCTTCCAGCATCTCTCCCAGGTGGTCATCATCTCTTCCGCCCTGTAGGCGAGCGAGGCAGACCTGGGTCTGGGCGTGGACTACCTCTGGCGCTCGTGCATGGGCGGTGACCGTCGCTGCATGATCCTCTTCGCGCGCTATCTCGACGCCTCGGTGGTCTTCGGGGCCCAGAACCCCGCCTGCGACAACGACAGCCACCTTCTGGACCGGGAGCTGCTCCGCTCGAAGCTGAACCTGCGCACCACGCCGATGGACGACTTCCTCGTCCTCCTCTCCTCGCACCGCGGCTTCCCCATGCCCGCCGCCTCGGCGGCCGGGCGCCACCCCTGGCTCGACGCGGCCAACTGGTACCGCCGCGCGATCGATACGGCGGCGGCGGGGGGCGGTCCCGAGGCGGACGAGGGCTACGACGCCGAGGGACGCTATGACTCAGCGGAGGACCTCTCACCCGTCCACCGACTAATCGCCCGGCTCGCGGAGATGCACGAGGTTGGCGGCTATGGTCTCCAGCCCGACCCCAACAAGGCTGGTGAGTCCCACGGGGGCATGTGTTGCTGGGGTGGGTGAGCAACTGGGGAACTTGAGTGCTCTGGGAGGGGGAAAGCTGGGAATTGGGAGGCCTAGCAACGAATTGTGGTTTTTGGAGGCTTCCCCTTGCCTAGTCAGACCAAAATCCACGAAGGAGCGACCCATTTGTTGGTTTGAGATAAGTTTACATGCTAATTCCTCAAGTGATGGAGGGCTGCTTTAAGAAGAAGCGTGTCGCTAAACTCAACTGCACCGTGTCCGGTTCGATCTTCTTCATATTCCTGAAGAGTGAAACCTCCACTTCTGAATTCTGCAAACCATCTGCACCCACATTCCTCTCCTTAAACTGAATGAATGAGTTCGTGACGGTGGGGGTTTAGATGTTATAGGGATAGAAATGGATTCAAGGCTCTCCTTGGTAGGGTCCCCTTAAATTGCGCTAAAGAGTGGTTTGAGGGTCGAATGTAGGGCAAGACACCTCTCAGAGGCGGTGTCTAAGGCATCATCCAGTCGGTAACGCTGCCAGGGAAATGAGTGCCGACTTGGTGCTGTGGTGTGGGGGTGGTGGCAGTGGCAACTGGAGTGCTCTGTGGTATTTGGGAGGAGGCTTAGCAACGGGTGGTACTTGCCCTTGCCCCGAAACTCGCTTCAATAACAGCCTTTAACAGCAGCTCCACCCAGCTGGGGAAATTGCCCTGGAGCAGAATTGGTAAATTTACGTTAATCCTCACTTCCCAGGGTGGCGTTGTTGGTAAAAATGTAAATCTCTAGCCTTCTCGAATTGTTTCTTTGTTTGTTGGGGTTGAATTTCAGTTTTGAGTGTGCGTGCGTGTGTGTGTGCGTGTGTTATGGGTGGTTCAGCCTTCTGTCCCCCCTGGACTCTTGACCTCTCTCCCTGGACGTGTCAGCTGTTTACGACGGGTTTGAGGCACCAGGCTCAGCTGATTTGGACAAGAGTATTGATTCTCATTATTTGGAGGTTAGTTAGACCATTTTGGAGGAGGCTTTCAACACCCAGATTATAACCAATTAAGTCCCATGGTACCTGCATTCATGAGTATTGTTTTGAAACTTCGTATAATAATGTTTTCAACAACTCGCGATTTAAGTTGCTGAATAAACTAACACTTTGGTCCTTTTGTAGAAGGAATTGCACTGTTAGATCTATCACAATGTTTTATAAATAGGACAGTGGGACACAGTTTGAACCGAATACCGAGAGATGGTTGAGGAAGTGCACTGTTAATCGAGTGGCCAGTTTTTCAGCATTAGGCCTTTGTTCTGCCAGTGCAAAGTTAACGAGGGTGCTAGCAAGAAAGCTTTCAAACGACCGACTAAAACCGCGCAGTCGTCCAGACAGGGTTTTATTTGGCCTCGTGGGCTGACTCACCGTCGGTGCTGTCTTCAAAACTCTCACTCCCCCTCTCATCGATCTAGGCCACATGTCCGAGCCAGCTCCTCCAACGTAGACTGGGAACGTTGGTTGACGTAAGATTCCCCTTGCTCTCTCCCTACACGTGTAATCGTAAGGTTTAGGGCAAAATGGAAAGGGGGTGGGTTGTGCTTAACGCGTGTCAGGGCAAGCTCTGCTGTGAATTCCTAGGATGTCACTCCGATTTACTTGACACCCTAGCATGGCTTTTTTAGGAGGGAGTTTGAGTTGTGTTTTGTTTTTGCTTCTACCAGGTGACCTGTACACGGAGGCAGCAGAGGCCGCAACGAAGCAAGCCAACGGACGCCTGGCCGCGAAGTACTACGAGTTGGCCGACGAAGCCTATGCAAAGGCGGACGACGGGGCCGGTGATGGCGACTAGCCAGCCGTCTGCCTGCCGCTAAGGAAGCTGTTATTATTGGCAACACCAACAACATCCACCCATTCTCCCGCCGCCATCTCTTTTTAAATAACTGCTTGGTTCTTCGTTTCCTCCCCTTGCTCCGAATTCGCCTGGATTATTAATAGTGTGAGATAAATGACGATACATTTGCGACCGATTGCGAGGTTCTCTTTTTTTTCAACGGCCATTGTTTGCTCACTGTCTATGCAAATAAAGTGAGTGGACCCTTTGTTCGGTAGGCGGGGTGTTTTATGTGCACTGCAGGCTTAGTGAATCATCGCGTAGTCATCTCTGCAATAGTGGCAGTGTCTTTATGACAGTAAAGCTAAGAGGGAAGGGGAGCAGCAGCGAAGACGTTCCAAGAGTCGGACTTGGGCGTCATAAGTGGTCATAGGGTCCTGGGGGTACTGTGCCCGGCAGTTAAGGAAACTAACAAGGATTTGGATTTCTGAGCTAAGAAGTACACAAAATATATTTTGAGTCAATTCGGCTATCGGTTTTCTGGTCAGATGATTCGGTTTAGTTAAGGTGATGAATTTATCTGCTCTATACTTATGATAAAATAATTTCGGTAGAAACTGTGGATGCGTCGGTTTAAGAACTTCGTGGTTTATTCACTTCACTTCACTTCACTAGTACAAATGCCCAGACGCTATCTGCAAACAATGGTTTACTAGAGGGACATGCTAAAGTAACTCCCATCGACTAGGATACAGTATTTGAACTCTTTTCGTCAAGAATCTACGATTCTTCGTTGTACCTAGTTAGGTTCACATTAATGTCGTTTTTGAACACAACATAGCAGTGTACAGAAGACCCTGCAACTAGGATAAATCCATACATAGTTCCCACAAAGGCAGGCCAATACGTGAGCCTTTGTTGTCGATGTATAGTGGCTAAAATTGTGAAGAACTTCTATGGCTTTGTTCGTGTCTACACTTCAAAATTCTAACCATTCTACTGCTAGCTCTAGGACTTTCGTTTTCATTCAACAGCTTTGAATAGCTTGGAATTCAATGTTTTGTGCGCATGGAAAGTTAATTCAGTCCTACATGGAATGCAATCTGCCTGAACCGATCACGTTTTAATGATGTAAATTAAATTTCTAACCTCTAAAATAATCGATTTTTGGCCTCATTTTAAATTGCTGAAAATGTGGTAGTTGTCGTGGTGATATCAGTCTTCTTAACCATAAAACCAAGGGCAACACGAGGGGATACTAGATAGGAACAGGGCTAGGATAGTCAGTTCATTCCTTTAGTATTGAGTTAATGTGACTATTTACAACTCACAATGTATGGAACAGGGCTGTGCAGAAGAAGAGATGTCGAATTAGCTATTTTACGCACAAAAATTAACCAAATCCAACCTTCAAAGCTTCCAAAAATTAGTGTCCACCACTGCTTCTGCCTGTCATAAAATCTCTCATTTCCTGTTTGGTCCGCTTCTACCTGACAAAGACAAGTATTAAGATTTCCTGTTCAGGCATATCCATCATGAGTTACATCCTTTGCCGTGCGTCCCCGAAGAGCTCTTTTTAAGGAGGTAAAATATCACAAAAGCTTGATCTAAGCCTAAATTCACGTGACTTCAATTGTCTCAAATCTACGACAAAGCAGGAAACGTTTTTATAAACTTCCTGACTTCAGCGCCATAAATATAGCAAAACCAAAACCATTCTTCTAGTAGAGGAAACGTTTTACGTGTTGGACGTTTGGAATAAATTTAACAGAATAAAATTCGGGTATTTTTCCAAAGGTGCTAAAAGCCTTTTTTAATTTTTAAACGGTTCTTTACATATGGGGTGATGACAACGAGAATGCTTCACAGCCTTGCTCATCAAAGTAAGGAAGAGATTGCGAAAAACCCCCCATTAGCAATAACTAGAGAATGACAACTGAGAGGACTACGAGGCTGTGGCCTAAATGAAACAGTCTAACAATAAAACTATCTAAAAGAAGTCCTAATTAACGTAAATTGGATTCGAACTAACCACCGTTGTTGCTGAGCCCTAGGTAACGAGGGGTGACCATAATTATGACCTCAGCAATTCATCAAAAAGCTAAAGAGCTTGTAAGGCAAATTTTACACTTCAACCAGGCCCTGTGTTGGGTCTATTTCGAACATCCTAGATCTTAACCAGTCGATGAACAATTGCTTTGCATGGTTAAGAGACGCTGTCCTTTAGAAAGACGCTAACCACGGCTGTGCTTTCAGGACCATAAAAGCCCAGTTAATTAACAAAAGGATTAGCACTTTTCCAAAGACTCTTCCTCGAAGTGAAAGAGCAAAACCGGCTTGCTCGAGGACTGAGGCTTAATTGATCTTGATGACGGTTTTTTGAGAAAATCTTCGACAATAGTTCCATTTCTTTGTCTATTTAATTAAAATTGTCCGTTATTAATCCATTTTCCTTTCCTGATGCGATTGAACGTAACGCAGCACTTCTGCCAGTGTTTCAATCTTTCATTTTCTCTTCACTTTCCCTCCTAAATAAAGGAGAAAAATCTACTGTCAAAAAGCGATTCTCTGTTCAGACCTAGTCCTCAAATATCAATCTTCGGTATTTTTTATTGTACCCAAATTGGCCAATTCCTTTTAAATAAACTAAGCATCATGTGACTTCAATTATCCCAAATTGAGGACAAAATTGGAAAAGTGCCCTGCAAACTTCAATGCTGGAAAGCCAAAACTAAAAAACGCTTCTACTAAAATTAGCCCTAACAAACACCTACGAGGCATTGATTTCACCATGCCGTTTCTTAATCAGATTTGTGCGAATACCTCTATAATTTTAGAATATTGGAAACGCTGCGGTGAAAGTATCACGTGCTTGTGGCACAAATTAGTGGGAAATTCTGTCGGTGGGTACTGCTTTGGACTTTGGACAAACGACCTGAATGAGCTCGCACAGTAGCCGATTTCTTCCTCAAAAATCCGGCGAAGGTCTTGTTGAAATTAGATAGAATGAGAATTCCGGCTGACTACTGGTGTCGGTGAACCCTAGACAATCAGGGTTATATATGTTATACATCATTAAGAGGTGGCGTCAAGAATGGCACTTGTCACGGCCGTGCTGCCAGTACTACAAATGCCCAGTGAATCGACAAAGGAATTAAAGCAGTTTTTGGCAGGACTCTCCCTCGAAGTAAAGCGGCGTCTTCTGGTTTGGTTTCTTAGTTTATTGAGAGTAATTTTAATGCTACCATACTGCCTTCATCTTCCGCTACACTACAGCCTATCGCTTAATCCCTCATTTTATGTTCACTTTCCCTCCTGAATAAAGCAAACATCTTGATGATTAGTACAAATTTCCAATTCATGTATCCCTCAAATATAAGATTCCATAAATTCAGCCTCTATAAGTTCCTTTAAGTGAAAAAAATAACCCAAAAATTTAATACTTCCCTTTGTTCACACCCAGTATCATGTGACTGCAATTATCCCAAATTGAGGCCAGTGCCGCAAAGCCAAAACTAAAAAGAATGCTTCTACTGAAATCAGCCCGAAAAATGCCTTCGAAGCATTGATTTCACGATGGCATTTCCTGGACAAATTTGTGCGAATCCACCTTTTATTTCCTAACATCGTAAATGTTATAGTGAAAGTATCACGTGCTAGAGGCACAAATCTGTGTGAAATTCACGGCTTGTGGCTACTGCTGTGGGCTTTGGACAGTGTTGCTCATTTACGTGAAGCCAAAGGACTTAATATATTAGAAAATTCCCCGGGAAAAATGGAGGAAAGAGGACATTTTCCTAGGTACTTTCCATCCTTCATCTGTTAGCAGTGGGAAAATAAAATGAACGGCGTGCAAACGCTTCCGAGCCCAATCATTGGCTTCTTTTATTTGCCTCAAAATCACATGCTCCTGTTCGTGCAAAATGACGAAAGTGTAGTGCACAAATCCTCCTTTTTTAACATTCAAGAAAGGCCCCTAAGTGTGGTATCTTAAGTACAGTTTACCAAAATAGGCAAAAGGAGTATTAGAATCTTGGCCCCCTAGATGAAATGACAGCTCTGTGATGTTTTGCGTGAAATCAAATATCGATTTTCGATGCCAAATCGCTCATCCTGCATGTAGCGAGAAAACTCACATTTAAAAGGCTTGAGTTGCTTTGGTTACTTACAAATAAATAATTCAACCTATATTCTCTCTCTGATTTCTTTCAAGGGAAATCCTTCGATTTCAGTTTGATTGGTATTAACGAAGGAGCTAGTTATAAAAAAGCCGTTTGTGATCATGTTCACACCGATTTCGGTATGATTGGTATGGCGACAAAAGTTACTAGCGTCGAAAAATCTCAGACGTTGATCAATACCTCTGTCTGGTATAAAAATCTAGTCCATAAAGATACCCTGGTTGTGTTACTAGTCCACGTAAGGTTTCTGAACAACCTTATTTGCACATTGTAACTGTGTTTATTAGTTGTATATGTTTAGGAAGCTAACATTTCATACGTGCACCTAAATAAGGCTTGATTCCGGTACATTCGAATTACAAAACAATGTGGTATTCCTTGTTGCGGTAGTTACTGAGCAACACGCTTACCTAGAAGCTGAAAATTTAATTTATTCCTAAAATTCACCCACAAATCATTTCAACGTTTTATTTGAACCACGTGTTTGGATTATTTACAGATCATTCCATTTGAAATGAATGGGTACAGCACATCTGTCTTTTCATGTCGTTGCCATAAATTTTTCCCCATCCAATCCTGACATTTTTACAAAAAATTAGAAGTCGTAGGAATTCATTTACTCCAAATAAAGCAACTCACGTGTTTCCTAGCAATTTACCGACAGATAAGTCAACATCGGTTCAAAAATCCTCGTCAACATCGCTTTTATTTCCCTACTTTGGGTGCCTGTCGGGATATTCCATAAGTTCTGTCAGAATTTTACCTTTTTAAATTAAACGAAATTTAAAGCGTACTTTTTGGCATTTAATGAAGCTAAAAATTATTTTATATTTCAATGCATTTACACTGATTAAATTCTGTTTAATAGTTCAATAAAATTTGCTCCATTAAAACCCTGCTAATATGGAGGTACCGCCCAAGAATCACCACAGGCCCGCTACGTTTTAAGAGTTTAAGGAAAGCAACTCAGCAGCGGCCGGAGCGGGATTTGTGAGTGAATGTGGGAAGTTGCAGACGATAACTTGCGGAATTCACAAATGGGGATTTCACCCTTACCAAGATCACGATGGGGAACGGAAGACAAGCGTCGGGGACAGTTGCGGTTTTGTATAGGTGGAAAACCTCAGCCACGGCAGAAAAGGTCCGTTATCGTAGGATCGCAAAGGAATAATCGACTTTGAAGCAATTGCTAATGCAAACTTTATTGTAAAAAAAACATGAATCAAAGAGAGGTGATGTTTCGTCAGGACAATGCAGCACGACCCCACACAACAAAAATCACGTTAAAAAAAGACCGAAGAAGAACTTGGTTTACAGAAAGTTTTTCAGGCACCTTATTCTCCCGGTCTTGCTCCCACCATTCGTTTCGTAGCCTACAACAGCCTTTGGAGGTGACATCATTTGCAATGGCCCAGGAAGAGGGTACTGATCAGTTTGTTAATAGATGGAAAAAAGTACATTGTTAATTGTGCCTTTGCATTATCAAACGATATTGAAGCTGACTCAAAGCGATATCTGGCGGTGAAACTTTGATTTATAACTATCATCCTGAGCCTAAAGTGGTCAAAGCAGTGGCTACCAACCCGTGGACCCAACTTCGGTATCTACGATCAAATGCAAACCCCTAAAAGTCGACTCACAAAGAGATGGCCACGGTTTTCTGGGACTCAGATGATGGGGTAACGCGAGATAACTTTGAAAAGCAAGGAGCAGTAACAGGTTGCTGTGCTGATTAAAATGTAGAAAGGGAAACTTCATGACTACGCATCAGCGCATTCTTCGAGTAGTGCTCCCTCACCTACCGTTGCTCCAGCATCTTCTTCTTCCTTCCAGAACTCAACGAAACCTTTAAGAGAACCAGATATAATGACATAGGAGAACTAACAAAAAGCTGTGCAACTACTTGGCTCAGAAACACACTCCAGAATTCTTCAAAGACAGTGTATGGACCCGAATCGTAAATATGTTGAAATATGAAATAATCTCATGTAGTAATTATTTTTTATAATGGATTAACTCCTATAGAATTCCGTGAACCTTTTGATTCATTGAATGAGAGATGCACCTACAGTATCGTTTTTGGCTGTCAGTATGCCGTCACATGCTCCGAAAAGCAGGGTACATGGTCGGCCATTTAGGTACCGCCTCTCGTCACGTGATATGGCGCGATTCAGACTATCCCCATACCACTCGGTGTTCTCCAGCATCTGGACCACCACAAACGTTTTGCTCCTCTAGACTCAAATTGTCTGTCAATGGGGCTACCCGTTATATTGCTTTGTCTGGGTTGAATGCACTGAGCTCACATGATGCGGTTCAGCTATAGGAATGCGATGTTGAGATCTGTCCTGACCTGTGAAAACCCTATGAAATGATACCGGTAAAGTCGAATGCAAGAACTTCTCATTTGCACTTTGACTGATTATTTAATGTTAGAAAAGGTGCATAACTCACCAATGGGTATATTTCCTATCAAATTTGCTAAAGGTTGGTAGACATTTTCTAGACCCATTGATGAGAACCTAACAATCTATTACCACAACAGAGATTGCTTACTAGAGATCCTGAAGAGTGTGACAGCTGATCAAAAAGTTTGAGGATTTTTTATTAATAGCAATTAAGGAAGAGTTAAAACATGTCAGAACACTCCACGCTCGCTTTTAGCTACCTGCAATAAGTTTTCAGCAAGCCTTCGTATTGTCCCGACGCTAGAAAGGAGAGGAAGCTGCATTTTAGAAGACAATGGAAAGGAAATAGTTAGAGGCAAGGTCGAATTCCTGATAAAACTCGCACGGAAAGAAGAAGCACAGATCATTGAAGATTAGGTGAAAGCTTATGGACCTCGTGCGCATAAAAGGCTACAGTCTGCAGTGGATTCAAAGAAGACTACCTTGGGGACGATCCTTGATAGCATGGAAGACCAAGAACTTCAAAAAGGTGAATATCCGACTTTCAGACGTTTCGTATGTGATAGCGACTGTCTACACAAGATAGAGAGGCCAAAGTCCGCCTACGTCCAATGTTTAATTCTTTGTCATGACCTCCATAAATGAGTTTTCAGGGGATCCTGTTAGGGTATTCACAAAGAACTAGGAGCAGACCTCTTTAAAACTACAAAGCTCAATGCCCTGACGGCTTTTGGAGAGTTAATAAACCAAGGACTCAAACTATAGCAGACTTCCAGGGTTTTCTCAAGCCCCAAATTTCAAAAAGTCCTCATGAAATGTGAATTCATTTCTGCGTTATTTAATGGTCGTGTACAAAACAAACGGATCAACGATGCTTTTGTGAAATTTGATTGGCCTTCCTATGACTACCGGAGGGAAAATTCATGGTCGGAAATTCCGGTTGCCATAATTACGTACGTTTAAAGCTATTTAGTGCTACGACGTGCTGCTTAATCAAGTAATTTTAGGTCATAAGAGAGAGAGAGAGAGATAGAGTTAGCTATGGAAATCATTCGATCACCTTTTTCGGGAAGTGCGAAGTATTAAACTCTTCAGATGGATTTCTCAGCTCACATTTTAGCAGTGGTGTCGTTGAGTAGCAGAAGTCCAGTGTAGGTCGCTGTTAGTAGCCTTCTCGGGGAAGTGAAAAAAAATGAGTATTTTGCATCCTCGACAGCGAAACTGGGTCAGTTGGGTTAGGCTCTTTGTGAGACCTTAATTTAGTGCAAAACCCGCCCACTCGTGTGCTCCTTGATTAACCCGAGTGCTTGCACACACGCACCTCAAAAAATGTCTTGCATTAGAGAAATATCTCGGCACAAAGCGCTCAGCAAATACAGGAGTTGGGCAATACAGTGGAATCAAAGTATGGTAAAATTTAATGTATTATTATAATTATTATTTATGTTGTTTGATATGTTTATTTAAAATGACTTTTGTAAAGATAATTAAAAAGTGCCAATAAACTCAAAATGGCAGCGCTATCGAACTTTCAGAGGCCAAAAAGCACTTGGCAAATATAACTGTTACGTATATGAAGGGTATATCAAGACCCGGGTTTATTAAACCGTTTTGCAGAAGTAAATACTGGAAGTATGGTTTGCAATCGAATGAAAGAACTTCCATACACCTAACCGCAGTGTTACTCAATAGTTAACTGCCAAAAATGCATTAGACTAACAGAGATTTAGTGAATCAAAGTACGAGAATGATGACCAACTGTCTGATCAACGTGAACCCGATAATAAAAGCTCACGTGTAACAGATCAGGCTATAAGTCCACTTCTACGTGGAAGGCGAATATGGTGCATGCAACAAGGTAGAAATATTGCCGTGCCTAAACCACCCCGTAAAATCGATTTGCAGTGTTTTGTCTAGCCTTCGAAAGGATTAAAAATTCAACACGACCAGCCATTTAGCCAAAAGGTCGGGAAAAATTGTCGTTTTTATCAATAAACTTACCCTACTTCGACGCCAATTTGAAACAAACCCTACTACGTGGTTTCCGGTTCCTAAAAACAGGATTTCTTCATCTTGATAGTAACGGTAATGCTTTTATGTAAAATTCAAGTATATTCCCAGGATAAATACTTTTGACAGGAAATAGTAACAAGGCAGAAAGGCTATGTCAGACGAAAGGTGAATACCTTGGGTATATAGCACAACTGGATGACTCACCATTTCGTTAAATCGTACTACCATCACGTGACAGCCTCTCTCTTTACGAGCAGCTATTGCAGATTTTATTAATGTGAGACTGCTCTCCACAGGTACTCTCAGGTGATTATTGACATTGAGAAACAGCAATAGTTTACAAGCTTTGTAAATGCAGCTAAAATGGGAACACTTTCATACAGTTTGACAAAACCAATTTTGATGACCTCAATTCAGCATATCCTCTTCAATTTTTTCACTCCCCCATAGCTCAGTTCTTTGGTATGAGCACCTGTATACCCCTAGGTCTTGTTCCAATGATTAGATTAATCCAAGCAGTTCTGTGAGTTGCCAAAAAAGGGAAGGTAAGTTAATGGAGATTGAGTTCAAGTGTGCAGAACCATTCACACACTTTCCATTCATGAACCGCTGCTGAGAATGGCATTGAACTGGTGGTGTCGAATAGATGTGCCAAGACTACTCCTAGGAATTGGTGAAGCCGATTCATGAACGCTGTAGATTCATCGATTGATATTTGTGGTTTTACGCGTTGAAATATTAGAAAAGTACGTGGCTCTCAAATATACTAATAAATTGCGGAAAATAACCAATTTTCAGACATTTATTAATGAATTAGTGTGGTTTTAATCCTGAGGGGAAAATAATATTTCCGATTTATAATGGCTTTGACACTACAATATATCTGGTGTATTTGAGATGAAATTTAAGGAAAAGGAGCCATGTGAGTTTCATATGGCTCGGTTATTTCGCAAAACAGTCCTGAGTAAAGAACCATAAAAATGCCATATAACCAAAGAGAAACCGCAGCATGACGCATTACCCTTTCACTCAAGTCTGGATGATGGAATTAGTTTCAGCAATAAAGTCTCATGGTAGATAGCTGATTGAAGTGATTTGATAGGTGCATCATTCGAAAAGGTGGTTTTATCCTCTATGATGCAATTTAAAAAAAGATTTAAATATTCCTATGATGGAAGCTTAACGAATTGAATGCATTCGATCGATATGGGATGAGGCATTCCTAGTTGGCCCAAATTTAAATCGATAACTCTACTAAACCTTGACATTGGACTATCTAGAATTGAGGCTCCGTAATTAAGCCAGTAAGCTAGTGACGTTTATCGATCTGTCTGCCTGGCTTTAGACAGAGAGGGAGGGGAGAAATAGAGTCTGTACTAGTGATTCACAGTTTGACTTAGTCATCTAGCCCATTCCAAGTGGTTTAGTCTTTATAGAACCTCATTTGATGAAAATCGTAGTCACCGAAATTTCGCTTCTAACAAGGAACTTGTTTTATTGGCGACTAAGAGATCATTAAAATGTTGATTCACATGCAAGGTGGGCTCTATGTGCACACAACTCCGTCGTTAAAAGGGTGCAAAATTAGCCGCAATCATGGAAAATGGTAAGTTTTTGAGAACGGTGAGCCTGCTATTCGAGATGTACCATCTAAAATAAAGACGCTAAGGCCGCGTTAACTAGAGATTTACAATGTGCTACAGATTTAATGAAAACACATTTGTAGACCTTAGGTTGTATTCAAAGAGCTACGTGGGAATGTTGACCAATGTAGTTGGTGGGTCCCGGGGAACGAAGGTGGACGCCAATAACAGACAGCAACAGGAAAAGTAGCGAATGGCTATCAGCCTCCAGTTTCTACGACAACTCCTGCCCTCCGCTTAACTCCTTAGACCCAATCCCGCTGACGCCCTATTCCATTTGGTTGGGCGTTGTCGTCAAGGGAGACGCTAATCGCCTTGCTGACAGCTCTTGCAACATTTTCATGCTGTGGTTGCCGGGTTAGAAGCGGCGGATTGAGGTGGATTGACGCGTTCTATTTAAAATGCACATTCTTCGTTTTCACGAGGCACCCTGCATGTGTGCTGCTCATGCCAGCCCGTGTACAACCTGCACGATGGTGCACTAGTCCTGGGCCCTGGGTGTTTTTTTATTTCTAAACAAACGAAATCGCCTTCAATCCTGATCTTCTTCTAGCTCTGGTTCGGTGGATAAATTGGATAATCCAATCACTGATACTCACAAGATAGATTTGTAGGAAGCATGATGGGTCTGTGAAACAAATGCCAATCTTTGAAGACTAGAAGATATTTTTGAAGCTAATGAGTGAGTATGACTATGACTAAAGACAGCTGCACGCACCCAATAAGTAGCATGTGATGCATCGAATGTTTCTCATATGACCAGCACACAAACAAAGTAGGCAGCTGACTTGCATTGGATAACTCCGACTGCACTGGAAATGACGAAGATTGGGAAAATCTGGGTCACAATTCAGGGCTAACCGGGGCTTTAGGCCACTTGAACTTGTAGAAATGAAATGTGAATAATTGGGACTCCATTTAAATGTTGAAATTTTCGAATAAATTAAGTTAAACCAACTTTTAGTTTTGATTTAATTTAATTACTTGTATGTGGAGTAACGCAGGCAGAACTTTAGAAAGTGACTAAATTCTAATCAAACATGCGGAGTGATTAGTTTTGGCTGTCGCACTAGCATCAAAAGTCATTTTTCACAATTCTTTCAGCAAATTTAATCAATCCATATTTGCACTATGGTGCAGAATAAGTTTGCCTACCAATGAGAGATCACGTCATATCTTTTTAAACTGAATGTGTATTCTATAATGTCTAGTAGAGCTGGACATCATTTATAATTTTAGAAGCATTTAATCAGATCTAATTTTGTTTAACAGAACAATAAGATTAAGATTAGATTGATTAAAACCCTGCTAACATCTAACCACCTCCCGAAAATCATTTGAAGCAAGTGTTTTTGCATGAGTTCAAGATAGGGAACCATTCGGCATCGTGAATGAAAGAACTTGCAGAAGACGGTTTGCGGAATTCAGAAGTGGGAGGGGGGGTTTCACCCTTCACGAAGATGAAGATGGAAACCCGATGTCCAGATGAGTTTGATGCTCAGCTTCTCCGCGAAGCAGCGCTTGAAGAAGCTTATCCCACCCTACCAATTAAGTTGGAATTGGAGGCAATTCATGAACAGTCTGAAAACACTCTCAGATCTCGGCAAATTGTTTCACTTTTTTTGGCGGGTAGACTTGTCATAGCAAAAAAAATACATCACTTATCGAAATGTTAAGCGTTGTTGGCAGAACCTTCGCAAGTTGGAAAAAACCCAGTAATTCTGCGTTCTTGTTTGGTGTGAACATCATAACACTTTTATGCTGGTCTCTCAAGCTTTGTTATTAATCAGAGGACGCAGTAAAAGGCCACTGCTAAGCGCTCTCTGGACCAGTATAAGCTATTGGAAGCCGTCGAGAAATATAGCAATCGCTGTGCTAGCCCAGCTAATTGACAGAAGTGGAGCCTTTCCTGAAGCTACTCGTTTCCCTAGGGAAAGTGCAAAACCCGCCCTTATACCAGTGCTACAAAAGCCCAGTATATCGACTACAGAATTAAATCACTATTTTTTGAAAAGTCCTTTTTTCCAGGGAATTGCAAAACCAGCTTGCCCAAGCATTATTTCCTATTCTTTGAAATCTATTAAATTTAACTTTAAACAAACTTTTTTCCATCAAGACTGTCGAATTCATCTCGAACACCCTGCTTGCCTTCGGAATTTGAGAAATAAAGACCCATTTTAACCACCAAACCTCTCACCAGAGCCAAGAAAAAACTGATGCTATCGACATCAGCCATGACGTTGAGGGAAACAAACGAAAACGAGGCTAGAATACAAACTTTTTTGATGTAGTAAACAGTGAGATACACGTGACGCTGTATAGAAGGACAGGACTGATGTTGACAATTTCTCTACGGCTTAGTGACGTCAGCAAAATGGCCTAAGATTGAGCTCTAAAACCTATCAACCTAAAGTGCTTTTTCGAGTTCATAAAAGTGATGGAAATTTGTCACTGTTGCGTCTACATGTCACATGTATCCAAATAAACTTCTCCGGATTTCAATTTTAAAAAGACAAGGCTTTCGGAAAGTTGGTTTTCTTTTTATAAATCTAATTATAATGTAATTTTATATCTTTTATAAATCGCAAAACACCGAAAATGAGTAACTTTATAATCGTTTAAGTAGCTAGACAACTGACTTTAAAATACAAAAGATCAATTTCTAAGTAAATAAATTTTATCACATCATATATACCATATGAATAAGGTCCCACCTAAGGGAAGTATTCTCCGAATTGTCACCCATTATGATGATGACTCATCAGTGATATCACTGTCCGCATCGAGTTCTAATCACATACCGGGAAACACGCCGCTTTCGCATATTCCAACACTATCTCACTCGATTGTGCATAGAAGAATATATTTCATGTATGTATTGGTGAAAAAGATTTCTTTCATGGTATTTACGAACTTGATACATCATTAATAATGCATTTCAAATGAAAAATGTTTATTTGTGGCAAGGGTTTGATGGATCTAAAAGGAGGAAGGTAAACGAGGATGACAAAAAACAGCTTTAACGATGACGACTAATCCTATTGCTACCGCTCCGACGAGGCATTAAGCGAGAGGCAATCATGAACGTCCTCATAAAATGCGCACATTGTAAATAGAGGAAGTTGTAACGACAAGTGAATGCAACCCATAAAAAGATTTTAGAATGGGAATAGGCACATCTGCAGAGCCGCGTAGAAGCAGCATCATACTGAAGCTGTTATTCTGCAAAAAATCTGTTATGATAATCAGACTACTGAGAATTGAAAAGTCTCGGTCAAATTAGAGCGCTAAGACACTGAATAATCAAAAATGAACGCCAGTTTGCTTCTCTACCAGAGCTACAATAATATGGACAATTCGAAAGTACTCTAAAATTGTATTAACTCACATAATTACCGCAGTTCAGGTAATCATATCGTATTATAATTATGTACTTTTATTCGGATTATGTCTATGACTTCTATCAGCTAATCTCATAAAGTTAAGATTTTTATGAACCAATTTGTTCTCAATTGCTCATCAGCATTTGAGTAAAAGGGTGAGATGTCTTGAGGTTTTTTATTTTTGTTTCATAAAATGTTATAAGCGCTTTACTTAAAATGATTTTATGGAAATCGCTGAGTAATACTAGACAAACATAAAATCAAATACATAATATGATCTTTTTTTCCAGGTTCATCGCAATTATACGAAAATGGTCCCCTGATACTCAGAATTGTCTGCTATGGAAAGATATTAAGCTTAAATAAATTACTAGCAACATAGTCTACCCAAAAACGATATTAGGGAATCCCCGAGACTCTGCCAATGGATCACTAATCTATTAATTAATTAATTAACAAGTTATTATAAACAAATCATATTTATTAAGAGTATATGATAGACTCGTTTATCATAATTCTTTAAATCGTCTACAGAGTTTATTACGTACTAATTGTTAGCCTATTTTTGCATATTAAATTAACAATAGAAGACGGACATTCGTTGGGGATGTTAGACTACCGTATTTTTTAATGTTTCTAAATTCAAAATGGACACTATTAGATAGGGTATAGTTCCCTAGCTGCTTTAAACGTAAACAGTTGGCTAGTTTCTAACACTATCGGATTTGAAGAGTTATTTTTCCAAAAGCATTAGCTCTCCTCATTCTGAATAAAGAAATCATATTATCTTATTTAGTAGTGCAAATCATCGAGTCTCTTTGCTCATTATCTTAATGCTATAAAAGGCAATTTTGGTTGCTTGTAGTATGTCATTCAGCAACCTACAAGCCATAAACATGATCACGTGACTTCATGACTTTTTATCTAACTTCAGGTCTTGAATTTTGAATGGATCTCCTATATTTTCGCCAGATTTTATTAGAAAACCAAAAGAAATGGCACTTCCATTGCGATATTTCATTTTTTTCATACATTTCATAATACTTTGGCAATGGCGAAATACACTACTTAGGAGATTAGGTAAATTTACTAAAAGCAGGTAGCATTGGTCCTTATTATTCTTATTGTAACACTGCATCGATGGTGGTAGACACACTGCCAAGGACTAACTGGCATTTTAGGGCACCTGTGAATGCAAACCAGGCTACAATCCATCTTGCCAATCATAATTTCAAAAGCACCCGAATTGAGGAAGGCTGTGGTTTGTTGCAAACCAAAGTGCCGTCTAAATGCTCCTCAAACGCACCACACATTTAAGTTAATGGTATTTTCATTAAGTTAAATTGAATGACTTTTTAATGCTTATGATTGAAGTCATTCAAAACACATTTCCTGTTGGTTCAATGGTAATGATTCACTGATCATTTCTACGAAACGTCGAATCTATTTAGAGTTCTTGCCTTTAGGCAAATGTTCAAGACGAATTATCGTCCTCTTGCGTCACTCCACCAGTTCAACGACAAATTTGGCTTTCCATCCAAAAAGTTGTCACGTGGTTTTCATGCAAACTTGCTACTTTTTTGACTTTGGTCCTGAATTTCTCTTGGGTCATATGAGGCTTTGCATTTTAAACTAAAAAAATGCAATGCCACCTAGTATGAAATACTGCCAGTTGTTTAAGTTCGAATAAACATTGTGTAATTGAAGAAATGGTTTAATGCACTTTTGAAGGCTACCCTATTTAGTCTGTCTTGGGAATAATGTGGTTCTGTAATTAAGGGTACCCTTTATTGCTTAGGAGCAGCGTTACAGACTTCAATGATGAATTGCCCCTAAATCAACTGCTTCGAGGGCATTATTACACAAGACTAAACCAAAACCTATCTTATCGATCATTGGTAAGATATCGCAAAGTTTTGTGGTTTAGTACAAACCGAAATGGCAATAAACTGCTTCTTGAACAAGTGTATAAAATGTGCCGGCAACTGAAACTAAGTCCTTGAGGGCGCCAGGGTAGAGTAGGTAAGCAGTCACGAGTTGATTCGTGATGTTAACTCGATCGTGTCTGAAAAACAAACACGTTAAGTTCCAATTCAGGAAAAAGACAAAGTCCTGCTTAAAATGGTACATGTGATTGCACCAGCATGTTGCAAGACTGAAAGGAAAAAGTTGTAATTTAAAAAATCTAGAATGGTAAAGAATATTGGCGAACTTGAAAATACCCCTAGTTATTGGCTAAACGCTCCACCAAGGTACGCCTGGATAGGCATTTTTCGTGCAATAAATAGCATAAATTTAGAAAATATATTCAACAATTGTTTGGTAGGGATTTATACTAGCAAGTTACAGTCATTCGAAATAGTTTACTAAAAATAATAGTGGTAAAACGAAGAAAGACTTTCGAAAGAAATTTGCCCATCAATTTAATATGTTTAAAGTAAATAAAGTTTTCAGGAATGTTACAATAGCATTACTTTTTTCTAAACAACTAAATTGCATTAAAGGCTCTCTTACTTGCTAAAAAGCGGCAATGTGACGAACTAAGTAGTCACTGACTTGAATTTCGCCATAAATGCTTTAATAAAATCCAGGTAAATAGAAATGACACAATGGCTTGTCTGAAAATAGGCTAGATATCTTCGTCAAGGCATGTGTCCATCTAATCTGTTGGATTGCCTTCACAAGGGATAGAAAAAAATCGTGGAGTTATTTTGAAATAGATCAATTTCATTTTCTCTTTCTAAGACACTAACCAACGTGCCAGTCATAATTTTGAAACTGCGGCTTGAGAAAATCAATCGCTTCTAGCTCAGCTGATTAATAGGAGCTCTAGAAACTTTGAGAACATCAATCATGGACAAGTCTCATCCATTTGACAATCGATTTCCTATGCTCTACATACACCTCTCTAGCCTCTCTCTTAGTCGAACCTTGGAGTTCTTGGTCGTTACTTGACTGACGTAGCTTACAACCAAAAAAATCAGTTATTTGACCTATAAAAGCACTGTACTTCTTACTTAAGCAGTGTTTTATAGAAGTCTTATTCGCTTTTAGAAGTAAAAAACACTTGTTTTCGTAAGAACACTGAGCTTAATTAAGGCCCATTTTGTGTTGTTGCCAAGAAAAATCTCGAAGTTAAAGTAATGGGAGGGTCACGAGTTGATTCGAGGCACTTGAGGGAAGATTATTTCATCGTTTCAGGATAAACATAAAACCTATTAAAAAGCCTGAGCAGTTGCATCAAAATATTCCAGGGCTAAAAGAGGAATTATGAAAAGTGCAATTATTTTATTGAAAAGTACTAATCTAGTCTTTATATATGTATATATATACTTTCATTTATTTTGCTATAAAGCTGCTATGATCTTCAAATTACTAAGACAAAAGCTTCAATTAATGAAGAAGAATCATTGATACCTTAATTGCTAATAATCGAACAAATGTATAACTCATGGTAAAATTAAATAAGAGTATTTTTCAGATAACTTAAAGGGAATATTTTCCAATAAGCTAAAATACCAACCAATAATGTAAATACGTAATTTTGAATACATTTTCTTAATTTTAAATATCAAGATACACTGAAAGCATTCCTTGTTGCGGAACAGCGATTTTTGGGTTCTTTTTTCGATGGATGTCAATCGACGTTAATCGAGTTAATTTACAAAAAGGCACAAAGCTCGATTTGCTTTTTCCTGTATCAAAATCGTCATGTGGTCACTATAATTTTTAATACTTTCTTAGCCTTTTGTCGTCCTGAATTCCTAGTACATAAATAGACTTTCTAGTAATTTTTGTTTTGTTCATTTGCAAGCATCATTTATCGAAAATTATTGACTGATATAGTTCGGTATTTTAGAGGTGGCATTATAGCAGCTACGCAAACTTCATCGACCCAGATAGACATGAATTGCCTGGGTTTGGCTGGCTTGCCAAAGTGTTTTTTTTAGGGCACCTATGTAACAAACCAGACCACAACCCGCCTTGCCAATCATGATTTGCCAGTTGCTTACATACCAGAAGCCTGTGGCGTGATGCTAACCAAAGCGCCATTCAACTGCTGGTTAAACTAGCAGCACTTCTAACTTGCGAGATGAAGCCTTGCAGCTGGTACGATCGAATTCCCACTAAGCCGAATTTCAACATGAAATCGGGTACCAAATATCCTTTTTAATTGACATGAACATATTCAAGTGTCCAAAGTGAAAGCACTTTATGCAGAAAATGCTAATCTGCCTTTGAAAAGAGGCAAATGCTTAAGTACTGTTGTAGAGTTCGAATTTCTTAGCATTTGCATGTTTCGGGTGGTTGTTCCCATCTTAATACATATCAGTCAAGTTTGCTGGTTGAAATTCTTGACTGTTAGAATGTATTCATATATTATATAGAAGTCAAAGCCCTTAGCAGTCAATTATGTGTGTATAATAGATATCATTGATAACAGTGGCCTTTTCCAATTTTCTCACAGCGCCACTCAACAATCTTACCAATGTCCTGCAGAGTCAGGAATTTAATAAATACCAGTCCTTAGAATTTCTGCACTGAGTACAGAGAATACGTTTCAGCTGTAACACATATTTTTTCCAGAATACCACAATAACTAACACCCATTACGTAATTTGATCAACTAGGGGAAACACTTCTAGAAAATTTGTAGTTCATTTTAGAAAAAGAATTAAGTCATTTATAACTTAGTTATATACAAAATATATTTCATTTGATTATTCAACATTCAAGAAATTCCACCTACGAGTAACTGGTGAATGCGGTTCGAGTTGTGAGTAGCATCAGGCGACTACCTACTTAAAATGTTCACTACAGAGCTCTGCTTTGATTTAAATGAATCCAAACTGGTTTTTCGGTTGATTGTGACAATTATTTTGCAACAAAGAATAAATTTATCTTGAGCCGTGACCAAAGCTTCTTTTTCTTCAGCAGATAAAATCAGCTATTCACACTTTGACCCACTATTAGGAAATCAGAAAGTAAATCCGTTAGCAATGGCGACTTATTCTTGCCAAAAGGAGCTTTTGTTTGAGTAGTCACTAGTCTGTATAATCTTTGATTAATTTTTCTAACTTTACTAACTCCTAGCCGTTTTGTGCTACATTAAATGTACTTTAACTGAAGCTAAGATCGGCGGTAAGGTGTTATCTACAACCTGATTGCAATTATTTAACGGTTTTGTTATTCAACTAGTCACTTTTCGCGAAAACAATAGTTTACATGCTATCGGGGAAGAATCCCACAAATCGACCAGCATAAATCGGTTGCCCGACTCATTTATTGGCTTTTCTACGTTAAAATAATGACTGATCCCCTTGCTAAGGCTCAGCTTGTGATCTGGAGGAAATATTTTGAGATAATCGAAGTTTTACTGATTTCTACTGTTTCAAATTGCATCTGAAATTGCAATTTAGGTATTCGGCTTCCAGCAACATATATTTGCTCCTAAATTTATCTTAAACTTCATAGAGAATACAATTTGATGTAATTAAAATCTTTTTTCAACTGAGTTACCTAAATTTGCGTAAGATTTTAAACATAGGCATATTTCCGCCTCGATTTCTGAGCTAGTTCGGTCTAATATTCGAAGTATCAGACATTGTACTTTAATTTAAATAGTAGCATTTAAATTTTATGTATTCCTCAATAAGTAGTAAATAATTAGGGTCGAGGCAGATCCATGAATTCCAACTTGCCACCCTATAATGGCCGAAATCATATTTTCAAATTAAATTACATCTCAGGTGTACCTTTAGCATTAAGGTTCTTAAATTTAGGAAACTCCGGCTCCAATTAATGATTTTCTTTTACTATAAATAAAACGCTTGAAATTTTCGATTAACAGACACGGTAGTGGTCGTTTTATAATTAAGGCAACGAAGGCACTTAATGAGAATTCGCAAGCTTGTACGAAGGAGTGTTTTCTTCTCGTTTTATTGAAATTATTACTATATACCCAGTGGTTGTGGTAGGCTATGGAAAATGTAGGAAAGTATTGTTATTTGGTAAAAAAATAATTCTTCACAATAAATTAAGAAATCATCTCTAATTATTTCAAAGAGTTAGTAGTAAAAAAACATAAAACCAATGCATTTATGTAATGGCTATATCTCGTCAAATAGAAAAAGGCAACAATTTCTGTGGTTTTCAAAATTAACCCGAACCCTGAGGGGATATTGAGGACGCGAATTTACCCTGTGTTCTTGTGGTCGTAATCTCCAACTCAAGAAGTCATCTATTTTTTGAAGTTCATATATATGATGCTAAGTTATCTTACATTTTATTTACTAGAGCCAAGAATGCATGAATTGTTGAACTTCTCCATTATGTGGGATGATTCCTCTAGCAGGGTTTTTAATATAATTCAAAATTTACGTTTTCGGAGACGAAATCATATTTTTAGACTTTTACGAAACAGATTCATTGGCGATTTCGGGATTTAGTGATGTCCCTTACAATTATGAGATACCAGGAAATATCAAAAAATCAATTTTTGCACCCCCAAGAAGTATCCTTATTCTGTACTGATTAATAATATAATGGAGTTAATTATTTACAAAATATCACTACATGAATGTCAATCAGAACGCTATAGAACAAGATATGACATCACATTTCGTCAACCATATAGCTACTATATTCTACCTATCTAACAGAACGAAATTTAGCACTTGAATGGCCGAAACATTTGTTCATATGTTATGAGTTTTAAAGTGATACAAAACGGTGTGAAAGTTTTAAATTGCTGCATTCCAGTTTGAGTTCCATCTTATATACGCATATTTCCGATATAAAAAAATATTTTGACGAGGAGTCACTATTAGCTATCCAATGTAAACAACTTCTCTGGGTAATGTTGTAAGACCCTTTTTACGGTAGGAACATTTAAAACACTACTAGAACTGTATAAATTTTGAATAAATGCTGTTTCTAGCTATTAATGATGACAAATTCTACAGTATTTACCAACTACTACAGAACTGAAGTGACGTAGTAGATCATGCCTACTAACCGATTTTATCCTTCAATTGGGCATTCCTCTTTCTCGAACCAAAGTGGAGGCAAGTAAGCACCACTCTTATTCTTCGACTTTACTCCCCTACGTCGCCAAACACCTTCGTGGTTCCAAGACTAACCTCTACCCACGAATGAAATCAAGACACCACAACTTTTTTCTCAAGTAATATTAGTCGGTGTAAAAGCCGAGGAAAGGATAAACAGGCGTACTACTACTAGTAAAGAACTGCTACTTCTAACATCAACGACACACGTTGACAGGGGGAAGGGGAAGGGGAAGAGGGTCAAGCGGGTGGGCGGGCGGGGCGCGGGCTAAAGGCGCTCCGGTATCAAACTAGGACAGTTGAAGGGGGTCGTCTTGGGAAGGGGGTGGGGGGGGGAGAGAGCAGATGGAGAGGAGTATGGTACAGAGGAGTCCGGCGCCTACCACATCGGGGCCTCACGTACCTCGCCGATGATTTGACTGGCTCGTTGAAGACCCTACAAGGACGAAAATCAGGCCAATAGAAACGAGGCGTTTCAGGATAGATAAGCTTGATGCAAGCCTAATTATTACAGTTTTACGAAAAATATTGGATGAACGTGATTTAATAAAGTCACAGGTTTGGAGAGCCCCCCTCGTGACTGCGTGGTTAGAGAGGCGCACAATTTCCCATCACGTTTTCTTGATACGTAGGAGGCATGTGGGCTCACGTTTAAGGCATGTAAACCTTCTCGAAGTAGAGCGGGTGTTTTTTCCTCCTCAAAGCCGGATCCAAACGTCTTAATTCCTGACAGTAGATTTAAACATTAGTAAAGGCTCAATTAAGTGGAAGCAATTCATAAAAACGGTCAACTCCACTAGACATTACAAAATGCTATTTAAAATTAGTTCAATTTAAAAGGCGACCGCACCTATGGGATGACCTGACTGTATACTTGACGAGTTAGTGGGTAATTGGAGGACAGCCAAGAGGAACAAGTTTAATCAAAACGGGTTGCTGGCAATTGGATGCTTTAAACCAAAGTATCAAACCCAGGACGAGTACTACCATGATTGTTGCTCTGATTTCGACTAGATTCGCAAACAGCGGGACATTTAGTGCCGACTGAACTTTGACCCACTTGTGGAGCGAATCGAATTTTACGGATTTTCGAAACCGCAAACCACGACCTCCGAAACTAGTTGGACAAGCGGAAGAGTGATCCGAAATTCGCCCCCAAAACTGTCGCAACATCTGCGAAACAGCGGGCCCTGGGTTATGAAATCGATCCAGTGCCTCATATAAAGAGCGGTTTCATATTGCGCGGCTTCTACCGGTTCACACACACAGAAGGCAGTTTCCGTGCAGAGAATGGGGTTTATTGCAGCCACAAATGTGCAATTCATGGGTCACTGCAACTTACGATGACGCTCAGCACATATTGAATGAAGACGTTACCTACTTCATACGTAAGAAAGCCCCCCACTTTGGGATACGGATATCTTCACAAGAGGTGGTTTTTACAATTCGGGGTGTGCAGGATCCAAGTGAATCAAATAAATCCCCCAGTATCATGAATGATGAAGCGGGAGGTTTTGTTTACCAAAACCTGGTGAATAGAACAATTTTTCATGCATAGAAACGGCCTACAGGTTTTTACGCTTACGATTTTGAAGGGAACACACCACCAAACAGGCTATAAGGAAATCATACACCTCGAATGTACATTTTCGGTGAGAAGTGCATGCTTTTGACATGTGTAAACAGAGTCATAAGTTTAGTGGAATAGCTGAAATAAGTAACCGACCCCTAAAACAAGCTCATTGAATTTTCGAACGGGTCTTCACCATTTTACACCTCAGAGAACAACTACAGATGATCGGTTTCGTAGATAAGCTCATAAACCCGACGAATTCCACTCTGCTATATCTCCAGTGCAATTCGGACAGCACACTTGAATTCTGAAAAGGGCAAGAGATGAAGCACCTTGGGGCGACTTCTCAGGAGAATCACTAGCAACTGGGCAATATCGCTGCTTAGGAAGACCTGATCTCTTCATAATTCCATAAACCAAGTTAATCCCGCGGTGATGCAACTCGAGCACAATTCTGAAAGCAGGTCTGATTGCTGACAACTCGACAAAGACAGTGCATGAGGCGAAATTGACGCACCTTGAGCATCTCAGCGGCCTCGCGCCGGCGCTGGGCGACATTATCGCTCTCCGTGAGGAGGACGTCGTACTGGTCAGTCTTGTAGAGGTTGCTCACCAGCTCCGACTGCAGGTTGTCCTTCACGTAGTTGACCAGGAAGTTCATGATCGCCTTCGGCACCGAGTCCAGGATGTTCTTGCGCACTATCTGGAAGTACGACCGGATCAGCCGGCCTACGCACACACAGAGAAAGACCAGGGACATGGGTCAGCCGCAAATAAACAGGATTTCTGGGGCAAATTTTACAGAAACAATACGTAGTTTTTTAGGATGTGTTTACGATGTTGGCTCACAAAGGGCTGCAAACTGAAAAAAAAACAATCCGGCGGCATGAGCTGGAGTATTGTAATGGAGACTTTGAGGTAGCTGTGGCTATAAGGAAGACCTATAAATGAAGAAGTTCTTGATTTACAGAAACAAGAATTGGAGGACTTTGGTCTCCGAATTCGGGCTTTGACGAGTGAGTTAAGTGGTTCAACCTGTCATGAATTTTGCACTCAATGAATACTTCCCCTACTACTCATACAAGCGTCTAAGCGGTCAACTTCCCGGCCGCACCTCAGGGAAAAGTACACAAGTGCTTGTAAGTCGCCAAATTTTGCGACTACACTAATCAGCCGAGATCTTACCCCACAAATGGACTTCTACGCAAAGAGATCGGTTGACAGGGTGAATTAATGCCAGTTTTAAGGAAACCTTGATCCCTAGGGAAAGTATGGAGTCATTTTGCTGCTGATGGTGGCGGCTGCTTTGAATAAAACTGCTTGACCTTTCCAGTGTAGTGTCCTTGCCACCGAACTGGGTAGATATCAGACACTTTTTGATTCTTTATGAGACTGTCAAAGTTTCCCCGAACACCCCCTCCCACATACAGGTTAATTTGCGGTTCGACAATTTTTACGGTACCGCCGAATTGCGGGTTTCTTCCTTCGACCTCTTCCTCCTTCAAAAGTTATCACACCGAATCGTTGCCAGCGGCTACTACCCTTCTCTGGGGACCGTTAATGATGCCATTTGAGATCGTCATTGTAGTTATAGGTCCACCTACTAGCCTACTGGAATCTACAGGGTTGTTTCGAATTTTGAACTTTCCTCTCCGCCTTTACAACTTGCTTGTTCATCCCTAGGACTGGGAGAACTTGCCTTTTCTCTAAACAAACTTAGTGCCCTTTATTATACACAGTGGGGAGTCGTAGCAGGGTATTGGCTATACGCTACAATGACTATCAAACGTGCTACAGATACGTGTTTAGACCGAACCCTTTAATAGACTCGATCATCTCACTGTGTGCAGTTGTCGAAGGACCCTAAGGAGTAGGCTACGTTCTACTAATAAATCGTACTCTTCTGTTGGGTAAATCTCCCTTAATGAGAAAACTCGAGTTAATGATTTCACACAAGACACCTTACAAATGATTTGGAACGTGTTGTCCTTTCACATGACCGAGCCAAATTAACTTCATGAGAAGAGTCGCCTGATTAGACTGCGAGGGAACCAAACAGCAGCTGAAGTGTTTATGCAAAAGAACCCAACCCTCCTCCCAACACGTGAACTACGCAAGTCCTCATGTGTAAATTTAACTGACCACTTGATCCCACCATAACGGGTCTATCGAGCCTGTAAACGATAGACAGGAAGGATTAAGAAGAGTTGTGCCATTTACTAGACATCCACAGAGACCTTGGAGCCGTAAGTTAGAGCCCCAAGTACGAATCTTGTCTTTAGTAAGGAGTTTTGGTGTTTGTGTTTCTAGAGACAAACAAGAGAAAATGCTGTTTTAACAAATGGTGACTTACTGATGAGATCACAGTCACGCTTCTCCGCAGGGGTCAATTGGTGCTGTTGGACTTGAGTTTGCTAAAAGAATGAGACAATTTGAAATAGGTACCTCACAGCCAGAAAGTAAAACTGTCTTGGGGGAGTAAAAACAGAGTGCAGAGAACAGAAAAACCTCTTGGGATAGACGGGCACAGACATGAAGTATAGGCGAGTCCATTGAGCTTTTGGGCTGGCGAGTGACTACTCGGTTTAGGTTTAAGTGATTACTTCGACTGTCGCAGATAAACAAACAGCTATTTAATGCAGATATACGAACCCAACTGCCAATCTCCATATAAAAATCTAGTGTAAACATTCATGTGGCAGGCGTTTAGTAAAAATATAGATTTTAGAACACCTGAAAAGGAGAAAGGGACCTGAAATATTGCGAGAAATCGAAGCAATTGTTATTTTTACTCAGAAGTCCAAACTTGTCACCTTACAAAAGGATAGAGGCGTTGCAGAGGGAGAATTTTCCTCATATTTACTTTGGAAGCAGAGAATTTGGCGATATTATCAACAAAAACAACCATTCAGCTTACCCCCACATTGGCCTAGACAAAGTGGAAAAAAGACTCAATCAGTAAAAACCTTTTTCTGCTATGAAAAAATGAGACGTATCAAATGTTCTTGAATAATCAAATATAATGCAACTGGTGCATTTCAAATTACATTTTAGCCCTCAAATTCGAAGTATCGTGTGAATTTCAGATAACCGTTGCGAAAACTTTTACAGCATAAAACAAGACTTCACAAATCGGACGTTGGCAATGTTTACCGAACCTGTTGTTGGTTTCAAATGCTACGATCCGTCTAATAAACCAATTAGCTATACAAACACCGACATGCACGATGATTCAACGACAAACAAAGGACCACTTCATGGACCATAAATCAAACTTGACCACAGTCAAGTAATAAGACAACAGCCTACCGCTCTGTATTCGGAAATGCTAGTGGCTTTGCAAAGCACCATAGCAACACCTTTTATATAAAAAGCAGCAACTCAAAAGTGGGCACCGGAAGTTCATCCACTACGTTACTGGGACGAGTCGCGGTGACTCGCCAAAAAAAAACAAATCGAAGAAATATCTATTTGGCAGATGAAGCCCTAGAACGGTTCGTCGGTAAACGATTACATACGCGATTTCTAATTCCTCTGGCCGAGTGAAGCCAATATATCGACCAATCAGAAACCAGACTTCTAACAATGAAATACGGACTAAGGAACGTCCTCAGATGACAGAGTAGGTGACTCACAATGTCTGGAGTGGCATGGAATCCCGTAAGCCCAACACTCTCCGACGAATCAGCTTCAGCTTGGCTAGGCCCCTGTGTCGACGCTGGTTGGGGTTCCACACGACGCCCAGTTGACGGTTGTCGTGCATCGTTCGGAACCTGTGGCAAATGAAAAAGACAGTGTTTAGATTGTACAATCAGATCTGGTCTTTGAGTTCCAACATGCAAGCACACTACTAAATCGAAAACCCCGATTACAGTAGTTTAGGAGGGGGCAATTAGAGGTGCAGAGGTTACGTGCAGCTAGAATCAAACGCGCGAGCTCTCTATCTCCAGAAAAAAAAGAGGAGAAATGAACAAGAAGGAGGGCGTACATGGAAACTAACAACAATCCAGTCTTGCTCGACTTCCCTAACCAGAAGGTCCCGGGTCCTGCAGCTCGATCTTGGCATGCGAACCGTACCCTACATGGGAAGGCACAAACAATAAGACTATCAGCTACCCGCCTTCCGACGCTTAGCACCCACTCCACGTGAGCTAGTTAGACAAACTCCACAAACAAGGGTTAGTGGCCCACTTGGGGGAGGTGTTAGAATAGGGGAAGGAGGGATTCAACCCCTCTTGATTGAATGCAAACATCGGTGACACTGATACTGGCGAGTAAACACTTCAAGAAGGACACACAGCAGGCGTAGGGAGCTATTTTGTCGAGATGCTAGCAGAGACTTGCGATACTTGATAACCAGTGTGTCACAGAAGGGTGGAGGCAATGAGCTTACCAAATGGACACTTTCGACTTCGACCGACAAACGGCGTACTTTAACACTACTTTTGGCAGTTTTAGTACCGGCGAAAGGAGTAAACAATGCGCTCAACAACTTTGCCCGATTTGGAACCAAGATGTGTTTTTTAGCTGTTACATACCAGTTCAGTACTAGGTGAAATTCTCTGAAATAGTTTATCAGAGTCATCCATGATAAATTAATTCTACTAGATAGCGGGAGATTTCGGGGAATCTTAAGAGAGTGTGCAACCAATATTAATCCCCAGTAAGCCTAGGTTTTGACACCTCTGCATCGATCAAGTACGCAGTTAGAATAACTATAGCACAGGAAAGGACTAGTGACGTCAAAATGGCATCAGCATTTGTGTTTGAACTCGGGGGTTAAGACCTGCACACCTAACACAGACAAGTTGGTGTAGCTTCATGCTAATTAAAAACGACAAAACGCAAAAACAACGCAAGCAAACCCGAGTAAACAGAGTATTTACGACGCATTAAATGAGTTGAGCCCCCCGATTTTGGGATAGGATACCGATACGCTTAATGATATTCGAATCCCACAACACACGGCTTTCTAAAAGGAATGTCGACTTTTCAAACAAAGTCGTTAGTTGCTGCAGCTCGGAAGGGGAAAGTGCCAACCACTGTGCGAACTAAATACCATGAGCCACACATACCAAGGTCTAAACAAACCGGTAGCATGCCACATACCAGAAAAATAAAGCCGTCTCATAAGAAAAAAAAACAGGCTGTTATTGCCATAAGTGGTGTCCCACACCAAACAGTATGAATCAGTGACTTCTATTTTAAAACAGGGCGCTGGGTGCCTATGTGAAGGGTACCACAAAACTAAACCTGGTTACATAATTAAATGCTTTGCTTGTTCTTACGATATGATAAACAATACAGAGTGCGTGGAGCTAATTTTACGGATTAACAGTTGGCTGGTTCAAGCACACTACGCTTCCCGTAAAAGTCTAAGCGTTTCTTCACCAATATTTGCAATGACACCGAGTAGAATAGATGAATGAGAGCCATAGAGTTCACAATTGAAGAGGACAACTTGTATCGAGGCTATGATTTGCACTAGCTCACATCGCTAGTTGCAGTGTAGACTATGAGGCGGCTAGATTAGGCTGACAACGCACAAAAGGCGATTCAGTTGCGTTCACGCAGCAGATTTTATCCGCAAAAATCTGCAGAAAGTGCTGGAGGGGCCTAAGTTGAATTCCGATGCAGGCCACCTGCCAGATTTCGGGGAAATGTTGAAAATGCTAGCCTCCGAAGGTAGTGACACGGCGCTTTCGTTTAACGACGACAGAACTTAAGCAGTTTTTCAGGAGACCATTCCTCTTACAGAACCAGGCTAGCTGAATGCACTGGTATTTTCATAGAACAAAAGTGCATGTCTCACAGAACACGCTACCTAGCTAGACCAGCACGGTTTCCCCCATTTACGAGTCCGCACACCAGTGAAAGCTGAGAGCCTGATCGACTGAGCCTCACTCCCCTCCCAAAACAGCATTATGCACATACTAAGCACCACTAGGCCTCTAGAATGTGGTTCCTTTTCCTTTCAACAAGTAAGTAGGCTCACCTGACTGCCGGCTTGTCTGTTTTGCTGTAACATCGAGGGAAGAGCGCACTGCTGTTGCTCTTGCTGGCGAGGCAGGGAGAGGTCGTAGGTGAAGTCGGGGTGGCGGGTGTTGATGTACGCGAGCTCGATGGCCACCAGGTTGGTCACCATCTCGTTGGTGGGCTGCAGACGCCGTCTCAGCAGCGAGGTCACCACGTCCACGATCCGCTCGTGCAGCTTCGGGAAACGGAACATCTCTTGCTGCAGTGAATCAAGCTGGCCGTCAGTAATTCTGAGATAGGAGAAGTCTAGAGTTCCTCTAAACTTATTTCTTAGTGCTGTAGACTGAATTATAGCTTGCCTAAGCGATAAGTGGGCGCGAAAGAGCTTATCTGGGGCGCGGGGTAACGAATAGCCTTACTACGAGGAGGAGGGAGGTTAGTTGCGGTTACCCTGCTCTATAAATGAGGAAAAAAGGATTTTTTTAGACCAACAAGTTCAATTTACTTAAAAGTAACATGACTGTAAGTTGCGTAAGATTCATAAAAATAAAAATAGCTGGTCAAATTATCCAATGTGACGAAAGGGCAAGTTGTACCCTTACGATTGCACGCACTAAAGTAAACAAAGCTAATACAAAAATCGATGAGAGTAAAACCCATAAATATACTTCCCTTTGACTATAAGAAGGATGACTTCAGTAACCATGATACACACACTTGATTTATTATTATTATGGAAATGGCTGGAAATGATTCATTGGCTGATAACTATTGATTCAAGCATTCCCCTATTCGTTCAGTAGCCGTAGTAGATTGAAGCTAGCTTAGGGCGATATGTAGGAATTCCCCTTCGATACCAGGAGTAAGGTTAACATCCCAGGTTGGATTCGCTAATGTATTCTTCAGATGAACACGATTAGCTTTGAAATAATACGTAGAGTTCCCATCCAAAATTAAGCTACATTAAATCAAACCGCAGTGGAATATAGAAATGGTTATGCCACAAGATGCAAGTTTGAATAGTCAGTCAGATGAGCAATGTAACGAAATAGACCTATGCTAACTCCACTGCCAAGCAATAAAATTCCCACGAATTGGGCTATGAAGAGATGACAATAATTTTACTGCATGAACATAGGCATTAGTCACCCTTTCACGCATGACACCTCGAGTGAGGCAGATATCACAATGGCAAATACACTGACTTCTGTAGATTTTTTGGACAGCTCGCATCTTTTAAAAATCTTAAACATCTCGTCAATCATATAGACGATGGAAACGAGAATGGATCCAAACTGAAGCTCTCCACATGTTACCATGAACGACCACAGCAGCTCAGTGCTCCTCTCAATCACTGAAAACACTTCAGCTGCATGAGCTGGAGACTACGAGGAAGAAAGCAACATAACAGACGACGGATTTGAGGCTGCCACTGTCGAAGACACCTATGACAAGGATTCAATTCCACTGGCGGTGATCGATTTTTTAGCTACCCACCACTTTCTTCTGCTTCCTGCTGAGACTACCAAAATCACCGGGTGTATGTGGAGGAAATGGACTCACCTGAGTTCCGCAGTGCTGAATGATGCGCTGCATCTCCTCGTGGACGAGTTCGACGCAGCGCAGCGAGGGCTCCTCGAGGCGGCGGATCTGGCGCTTGACGAGGAGCTCGAAGGCCACCTCGGGCACGAAGAGGGCGGGCCGGGGGCCCGTGGAGTTGCGGATGGCGGTGAGGATGTCCAGGGTGTTCAGCCCCCCCAGTGGGTCGATGCGGCTCAGTGTGGAGCAGAAGATCTCGTGGAAGATGTAGCAGATGCGCGCGCCACCGCACAGCTCCGACGTCTCGATGTCCTTCGACACCCCGTCGATGGTGTTGCAGTAGGCCGTGTTGAAGCGCGTGATTATTTGCAGCAGCAGCTGGCCCTATGGACAGAGAGGAATGACTCGGCAAACAGGAGGGATCGAAGAACCACTTAAAGCAGATTGTTGAATAGTCTAAGTAAATAACTGACGGCTATGGCGTGGAGGCTGTAGCAATCCAAAATAGGAGCATTTAGTACGTTCAACTTCAAGAATAGTTCTTTTCGTATTTCGAATAAAACTATTGTAAAATTCTTTTGAATTTGATCATTCGAGGCAGTCTGAAGAACAAGGTGGATGAGGAATTTCCACTCTAGTTTAGTTCTTTCATCTTTTGTGTCGCGATTCTCGCTGTTCGGGCAGGGGGTTGTGCATTGTCCCCATGAAGCATCAGCACTCCTTTTCGATTCAATAGAACCGGTCTACCCCCAAAAATTAGTTTCAAATGTCCTAATTACCGATAGTAGATTTGAGCACTGATTGTCGATGCATTCGGTGACAATAATTCGAAAGGGATTATTCATTGGCGATCCCACCAGGCTGAAGAACTTTTTACCCATGGACATTATTAAACACTCCTTAAACTACGTTCATTTTAGGTAGGCAGTGACCTGATTTAAGCTGTCACAATCCATTCTGAGAGCGTTTCATTCGACTTCACGAATACTAGAGATTCTGAGATTGACCCTCTGCTAGATCGCAGAATACAACGAGCCTTAATCTGAGTATAATAACCCTAAAGAGGCTAGGCTGACGCAACCCCGTGGGATCATAAAATGCCAAGGCATTACCAAGACCGTTGATAGTCAACACAGTAGAAATCCCCGAAAACATCTAAGTCACAAGCCTTTAGCTGGAATACTTGTCATATTTAGTCTTCACTGTCTGTCAATCAATGAATTCCAATTATGACAATCACAACTCCAAATTGCGGAGCGACGTTTTAGATACATTCGCTGTGAAGTAAAACACGGGACATGGAAATATTGGGTGTATCTATGGCAAGTCCAGAGGTAGATTTATAGGTGTGATACAACAAATTGCCAAATATGTGCAATGAAACGATGAGTCGATGTATGCACAACGTTGAGCAATGGCTGAGCCAAGTAAGATTTTTATCACCATTTATGATAAAATTTCCCAAAAGTAAACAAAACTGCTCACCTTGTCAATAACTTCGGTGCCGAATGAGTTGAGGAGGGTGGAGAATTGCGATGTCATGACGTTAACACGAGTTTTCAACTCCGGAAGGCAGTCCCTTATGTGGTGCATTAAGAGCTGAAAGTAGGATTCACACATCAACCATGTTGTCAATGATTAGTACTCAACTGAAATTGAAAGTGAATTCCTACCCTGTTGAGAGTTTTTGTGAGGTAGACGGTTCCGTTTCTGCCCGCGATGGAGGGATAACGGCGTTGCAAGAAGGAGGCCTCATAGGCGAGAGCATCTGCGATGGATTTCTTGGCGTTTATGTCAGCCTGGGATCGATTCACGACACCGATGATGCCCAACTTCACAGGGATGACCCGATTCATCAGCAGGTCATGGGCGTCAGTGCCGTGATCCATCAGATCCAACTTTGTCAGGACGCATAGCGTGCGTCTTCCATCGGGGTCGACCTCCTTGGCAAGTTTTAGCGACTCGCTGGTGGCCATGTCTGCGTTGGCAGGGGTAACAGCGAGAATTATGCTGTTGGGATTGCTGATGTAGTGCAGACAGAGTTCGTTGATTTGCTTCTCGATGTCTTCAGGCTGGTCACCCACTGGGACTTTTGTGATGCCAGGAAGATCCACCAAAGTCAGGTTTAGTACCTTGGGACTGTACACTTTCAAGTTGATGGCCTCGGAACTGATGTTCTGTAAAGGATTAAATTGAGTAACCACGGGAAGACAAAAAGAATATGATGTTGAATTTAACCAACCTTCCCATTGCCAACAAGACGATTTGTTTCCTCCTCTATCTCCTGACGGACGAGATCAAAGTCTGTGAAAATCTGGTTCTTCTTGTGAAGAAATTTGGCCCATTCAGTCGAAACACCATCGCCTTCTTCTTTTTTGACCATATCATCTTTCTCATTGACATGAATAAGTTGTAACACCAAAGGTCGTCGGGTAACAATCCCAGAACCTCTGGGGAGAAAATCACGACCGACAATATTTTCTAGAACAGAGCTTTTACCAGAGCTCTGGAAGTAAACACCTATTATATAACTCACCTGGCTTCCAATAACAACTATTTCAGGAAGTTGCAGGACTTCACTCCCAACGGTACTAAAAACATCTTGCAGTTTATTGATGACAGGGATAAGGGACTCCATCGGGCGAGACCTAGCAAATCAAAGGAGGGCGTTTGCGGTGGATTATATAAACACGTCCTATGACTGTTAGTTCGAACGATATGATTTATGAAATGTGTTGTTTTGTAAATTTTTTGCCAAAAATATTTTAACAGTTTTTTAAATTACTAAGTGGAATTTTTTAGGTTAGTATTATTTTCAAAAATTGCAAATTATGAATGATTCCACGATTTGTATAAGCATTTGTATTTCAGAAGTGCAGTATGGAAAATAACTATGGGAGCCTATGGACACAATTGTTTTTATGATTATATTTTTACCTACATATAATATGTCACATGTATAGTTTTACCTATAAGAAATTTCTATTAATACTTAGATGCAATATTCCGGCTGCACGAGTCAGTAAATCTTTATCTTCTTCGGTGCACAAAATATGCAAAATTTCATAATTAAATGAGAGTTTTGCAAACTTTAATAAGTTGAGCGGACGACTTATTTAATACATTCAAATCGGTACCAAAGAATAAGCTTTTATCACTAAATTTTACAATCCACCAGTCATAATATTAAGTGAGACAGTTGTAAAATGATGCATTTAGATTCAATTATATAGCTTGATTATCCTCTGGCTGCATTTTGTTTGCCAAGTTAATAAATAGAATTTAAGTCTAAGGAAGTGTTGGGAAAATCACGAGCAATACGTAGAGCTTATTTAATCATATTTAATTTTAGTTCTTGGTATTGCCTTACTTGTTTTTTCGAGAGCTTACAAATTAAGTGAGTATTAATCTTCGAAGTCTCAGATCCACCAATCAAATTCATTCAACGGAACAACTCTCACAAAGCAATTGGTTCATTCTAGTTCAATTTATCAAATCATGAGCAGAACTCATCTAGTAGTATAAGTAATCGAATGCTGGTGTAACGGAGCATTCGGGTGTAAATTGCAACGCAAATGGGTCCAAAACCTGAAGTTGGAAAGGCTCCCAAGAAAGTCCTGAAGTCGAAAATTCTATCTGAGAAGAAGACGAAGAGGCATCGGAAGCGCAAGGAGAGCTTCTCCGTCTACCTCTACAAGGTGATGAAACAGATCCACCCGGAGGTCGGCATCTCAGCAAAGGCCATGTCCATCATGAACTCCTTTGTGAACGACATTTTCGAGCGCATCGCCAAGGAGGCAAGTCGACTTGCCCACATCAACAAGAGGTCGACTATCACGAGTAGAGAGATCCAGACGGCGGTTCGTCTGCTCCTGCCCGGTGAGCTGGCCAAGCACGCGGTGTCGGAGGGCACCAAGGCCGTGACCAAGTACACCGGCTCCAAGTAAGCCACCTCGACTGGCCTCCCCTTAGAGAACGCACCCACGGCCCTTTTTAGGGCCTTTTACCACACTTGATTGTTTCTGGACTGAGTAACTGTGGTTCTCGCCAAGAAAATTGCGAGAATTTTTAGCCAATGGAATAGCTCGTTTTGATTGGGTTACGAAAAGTGGCAACTTAGGAGCACTTAGTGAAAACATTATTTTTATGTTTTATCAGATGGTCTGGAATCGGCACCTGAGCTTGGAAACTTGTCCCATCTTGAGTGAATAGATTTGTTACTGGCGAGAAGTGGGTGTTTTAAGAAAATGTTATGCGTCGTAGGCATTGGTGGCTTCTTAAGCCATAGCCGCAGAGAAGGTAACTGCATGAGGAAAGGCTTCTTCTTCCAATCCAGAATGATCGCCAAAGACTAATCCTAGTGCAGCAAAGTGTGGTGCTACATCTACCGTAGGCAGCAATTAGAGCGTCTGAGCCTAGTGCTAGTGTTGCATCACGACGACAGTGCATGACACCACAAGGCGAGATCAATTCTCAAGGATGGAAAAAGAACTTGACTGGACGAAAAAAATCCCCATCCACCTTATTCCCCCGACCTCGCTCCTCCTTCAGACAACCACTTGTTTCGTAGCTTATAAAATCTGCTTCAGAAGAAACAACTTTTGCAACGCAACAGGAAGAGGTTGGAACGCGTATTTGTGGGTTCCTCGAATTAGAATCAAAAGTATTTTTTATCAGTAATGGCGGTATTAATAGGCTTGTAAATATATGGACGGAAGTCATTGATAATGAGTGAAGATTCATCGATGATTTTATCTTTACTTGTTTTATTTGTCAAAATTAGCAGAGACTCTGAGACGACCTACATTCATGGTTTATAACAATTTAAAATTTACATTTAGCATTTTGGGGCACAACGCAGTGCAAAATGATAGGTTAGTATTCGAAGGTTGTGCACAAATAGCAGCTTCTCTATAAAACGCAGCACAATCCACAGTCATCATATGCGTGTCGGTATACAGCACTTTCATTTTCAACAAATTATACAAATTTGGTTTCCTGTAGGCTAATAAAGGATTGATTAAAGCAAAAAGGGTTTAAATTTTCAACCGTTATTCTACCTCACGTGAATTATTTAAACACATCGATTCGACACATTTTACTGTCACCCCAACGGGGCCATTCAGAGGAGCTACGCTTCACAGTGGATTCCACAAAAAAACGCATAATAAAGATGTCTAAGGCACTCCACAAACTCGCAGTGCGTTTCAGCGTCGAAACTCTGAAGCCCGCCGACCCCACCAACATCTCTCACTGCATGCGCGCGTACAACCATCCAGCGATGGAAATCGCTCCAGACCCCATTCAGGCCCCACAAGCCGACCTAGAAGTCCTCAGCGGCAGGAAACCCTGGCCAGCCGTTAATTCAGGAGTCGTCGAGAAGGAACCAACGGTCTGCGCCATCTGCGGTGTCGACTTTAAGACTCGCTCCGGTCTACAGACCCACCTGTCAGACCACAAGCACCTGATTGGGAAGCTGGACAAGTACAAGAGGGTGCCGCTTTATGAGTGCAAGCACTGCGCAGCGGAACTCAACTGCACCACTGTCCTCCGTCACCGATGCTTCAGCAAACATTCAAACGAAATCCTCGAGGTTGAGAACCAGATGGACGCGGTTGGGAGTCCCCTGGCCTGCATCTTCTGTCGCGGTCGAATTCTCCCCTCCAGGGCTCATCTGATAGTCCACATTGTCTCCGCTCATTCTCCACATCGGAACCCCCTGAAGTGTGTATTTTGCAAGCTACAATTCCGCTCTGATAAGCTGCTTATGGAGGAAGCCCATGTCTTCACACACCATGTGCCTGAAATCACATTCATTGAGCGATTGACTTATTTTAAGGAGGTTAAAACACCCGCCGGTGTGGTGATTGACTCAAAAGTCCCATTTCTCTGCTTGTATGATCCAGGCAGGTTGGAAGGTACCAGTTGGGTGGACTCGATTATGCCCCGAATGAAGGATCCCTGGCGTCTCAATCAGCGAAGTATAATTGGAGATGCCCCTATAAAACCCAGAGGTAGCGAGGTGTGTGGTATGACTTTTAAAAACCTGGCTGAGTACACAGCTCACATCTTCTGTTGTCACGCGATCTTGCCCCATGCTCGCGACAAGGGTAAGGAGTTGAATGTGAGTCAGTTGAGAGCGCTGGACGCACTTGAGCAGTGGCTTCCCGGTCCCACGATACGGGAACTCATCAATGCCTCGATGCTGGGGCAATTCGCCAAGGCCCAATCACGTTCAAATGACAAGTCCGAGTTTTCCCTCGAGAATGAGCGCAGAAGCATATCTCTGCGCAGCGGCTGGAACAGGGACATCCGCCTGGCCAAGTTCGCTTGCCGGGTCTGTCTCCTTGACTACGAGAACGAGGAGGGCTTAAAGAAGCACATTGAATTCGTCCATTTACCTGAAACGCGAAAGAGAGTCCAGCATCTGGCTGATGTTGGAGCTCTGGTGGAAACTCTTAACATCGACAGGATGTGCACTGAGTGCTTCTCAATGTTTCCCTCCGTCTACAATTTACAGGTAAGTAATAATAAATAAACAGTCCATTGGTGGATTCATACTTTCGAGCTGATTTCATAGCACCCAGGGAGTAGTGAGCAGTCGCCACAGTCTCCCCCTTATTTTTATATCCATTTCACATCCTTTTGATAGCAATTATTCCCTTCCTTCACCATCATCATCATCATCGTCATCACCTCTTATAAGATACATGAAGAGGGGTTTAAGCCTTATAGGATGCATAGTGGACAAAATAGTGGAAACACCTCGAAAAATCAACTAAATACCTTTTTAGATGGCGTAGGTAAACCTTTCACGGCAATTACAACCTTAACTCCTTGAGGTATTGATTCATACAAATTCTGAATCACTAGTTCCAAAGGAATCTTAGCCCATTCTTCTGCGGTGGCGAAAATCGATTTCTCACTTGACCCTTTAAAATCGACAAAAATCCTCCAAAATGAGGTTGAGGTCTGTGGATCGTGTTGGCCAGATGAGATGCTCAACTTCAGTAGAATTTTCCTAGTGCCATTCTTAAGGAATGGTTCTGCATTATCGTCTTGAAAGATGGCGACGCTCTTGACTAACCATAGGAAGACGAACTTGGGCCACCAGAAATCGCTAAATAGTCTTGGCTTTTAATTCCTCTTCCATGAAGGAAAATCACTGGCCAGGAACCCTTGCCATGTTTTACGATTGAGAGGGGGAAGGCAGCAGTCTGGAGCAAGTTTATTTTTTCGGCTGTCCTCAAACTTACACTCGGCCGGAGGTCAAAAATGAGGTATACGATGATTCGTCGGAGAAAATCACAGTCTTCTACTGATCGAAGGACAGACCACCACTCTAAATGCTTTAAAACTCTTGTCATTGAGACCAGGGTTTTTCTAATTTCAGCTCTTCTGTGGAATTCAGCTCCACTGCAAGTGTTCATTGAGCTCTGCAGTGGTTTTATGAGCCGTAGTCTTGCGAACCTCCTAGCAATTCGATTTGGAGTCCGACAGTCCCTCTCAGCGAATAACTTCGACGTTCGGCCATAGAGGCTTGTGCTATTTCTATTTCAAAGGCTGCAGTCAGTATATTCGAGACAGTGTCTTTTAAAAAGGTTAAGTATTCAGAGGAAAGTTTCTGTTACGCTAGTGTCTGCCACACGAGCATCAGAAATTAGGTCTCTTTGATAGTCAGAGAGGTCTCCCACTTCATAAAGTTATAACCAATTTTATTTCGAATACCTCTAAGAGACATTAACTTTAAACAAACTTATCAAATAACAAAACATTATAACATGTTAAATTTTGATTTTATTTAACATATTCAAAAATTATAGTGCCAAATTGTTGTTTCCTTTATATCATCCAAGTCTTGTATTGTTCTGTTAAAGTGGGTTTCTCTAGGCTCAATTGGGAGGGCAAATCGTGCATTTTTTGAACCGCAACAGAAGCTTACGCCTTATGTAGCACTAAAAGAGAGTATTTTAAAACCATCTAGGTGCACATAGTGGTTGCCCATGGGGGCAAATCCTGGCTTCACTGTGGTATCTGTGATCAACAGTTCTGTGAACCGAATCAGTGCCTGCCAGCCTGTCTAACAGTCGGCCCAGCCGTGGTAGCGACGGAGGAGGAAAATCAGAACCAGTTCGAGTTATTCACCAAATCCAGCAGTCACGTTCTGAGTGAGCCTCCGTCAGTTGAGAAAAACCCCTCTTTTGTGGAAGACATGGACTCTGTCTACGCTTCCTACGAAGCTAAACTTCCTACTTTAACTATCTGTCGCATCCTCGACTGTCATGAATCCAAACACCACACGACTCTTCAACCGCAAGTTAAGTTCCCCTTCCTCCCCGTCGACCTGATACACACACTGCTCGAAAGTCGAGGACATCAGGGCAAGCAGATCTGCGATTGGCTAACGATGTCGGCCGACCAATCACCACTGATGGATGTTAGGCCCTTCGTCTTTGACGATCCCAACTCCAAGAAGGGTGGCAAATCGAAGATGATCTTCCGACTGAACCCAGGCGAGGACCCGCTGCCTCCAGAGGGAGTAGAGATGGGAAAGAGGATGCTGGAGAACCTATTGGTGAGGAAGAATGGACTCCTGGCCTCATCAGACGCAGACGACGATGCATCCGACCGAGTGGTCGAGCAGAGAACTGCGTCGGATGGAACCCAGGAGTCTGGAACCTCAGCTCAGGCCTCCACCAAAGGCACAAGTCTCTCCACGGAAAAGACGAGTGCATTGTCTAGTCACAAGAAGACGCTGCCTCGGAAGCTGGTCAAGTTCTTCACTCACGTTGGTGAACAAAACATGGCAGCTCAGCAGGAAAGGGAGCTACAGGAGAAGATTTGACTTAAAGCAAATAGTAAAGGAAATTTCTATGGCAGTTATTTTGCTAGGTACCTAATACGTATGTAAACCCCATGTAATTTTTTCTAAACCTTATTTTGTAAAGACTACGATGAGCCTTGGGGCATTGGACTAACCGAAAAACTTGTCAAATTACGAGGAACATTAGGGAAAATTTAAAATGGAGTGTAGCTAGACTTTCGAAAAATGCTTTTATGCCAAAATCAAAAGGCTAATTATTGCAAGAAAGCTTCATATATGCGACTTCTTTGATTGCATAGAATAACTGAAGTCACCTTTGGTGTTTATCGATGATTCCACATTAATAAAACATAAATTTTGTGGAATGAGGGGTTGAAATATGCGAATACTTTCTTTTGGAATTGCAATAACACTAGCAATGATAGAAAAAGATGGTCAAAACCAAAGCTGCATAAAATCATTGCTTGAAAGGGGCGTTACGCGGCAATGAATTTGAATGTTTGATTCAAACATGAATCGCCTTTTCTACTGCTCAAAGGACAGACCAATACACGAGGTGGTTTCTGCTCCACCACTCTAAACGCCACAGAGAGCAGAGCTCTTCTAATTGTCGTTCTTCCGTGGTGGAATCCAGACTTGTGCAGCTTCCGACGAGGATCAGTTATTGTAGAAACTTGGTTTTGTCTTGTAGGTGTTCATTGAGATCTGCAGTGATTTTAAGAGCCTTGGTTTTGCGATCCCCCCTAAAATTCGATTTAACGTCCGACGGTCTCTCTTAGACCTGTCTTTTGCTGGGGACGACGTTTTTCCTTCTCTTTCAGAGGTGGCAGTCATTAATTCTGAGACCATACGAGCAACAACAATTTGGCCTCTTTGAAAGTTCGAGAGGTCTGCCATTTTTATGGTGTTTTTAAATAACTGTAAAAACAGCTATCTTAACTAAACACATCAAATTACAAGAATACCAAACAAAAACATTAAAATATGTTAAGTTTGATTTTTTATGACATAATAAGAGACTCTGATACCAAAATGTTAGGTAATTCCACTATTTTATATAACCCTTGCATATTCAAAACAGTGTTTAAATTTAAGAACGATGAAGCTGAAGTATGAGCTAAACAAAAGACGATAAATTCGGTAAAAAAACAATGTTTTCTAGCGCAGTTAAAGTCGATTAGAAGAGTGGTTGAAATAGCCTGACAGGAAGTGAATATAAACGTACTTTTGACAATTAAACCAAGATGAGCCTACGGGTACCATACGTATTCATTTGCTTGTTTTACATACCTGAGTCAAAGGTTAAAATTACCGCCGTAGATCAAAGTAAAATGTATTATCACATTTCTCAACTTATTTACCAAATCACACAAATGCGAATCTCAAATCTAAGTTTCCAAATTCGATTACCACCAATGAGGAATTCTGGGGGACGTTTTCGAAGCCAAATATTGGCACGGTTTTTTGCTTCATCTGCGCCATCCATGAAATGAGCCTCTTGTGGAGATTACTTTGGGTTTCGAAAAGGAAGAGGTCTAATGCAGCTCCGATGGGGCTACACAACTGTGGTGGGTGAGTGGAAAGCTCTTTCCATTGAGATTCTCTAAAGGCATCATGCGCAGCACTTGAAGGATGTAGCAGTGTACTGCCGTAGTGATGATACAGGACCTCATCATGAGAGGTGTTACTCTTTACATGTTTAATCAAGGCAAAATTTTACTTGAATTAAACTTTGCTAACATGGAAGCACCCTAGAATCATTTGACGCTCATAACGTTTTATGAGATCAAGGAAGTAAGATAATCAGCAGCCGACGAAGCGGCTGGTAGTGTGCACTCGGTTTATGGAGCGGAAAGCGTGAAGATGGAAGATGATTGGATAAATTCGGAAGTGGGGATTTCGCCCTCCACAGGGATGAAGATCAAAATGAACACGGTCCAGTTGAGTTTGGTGACACACTACTTCTTGAAGCGACCCTTGAAGAAACTTACCCTGCTTTATCATTTGAATTGGCAATGAAACTTGTTTAAAACCTTGAAGATTTAGCCTTTCAATAATATGAAAATTGAGAAGCAGATATTTAGATGGTGGATCAATAAAACCGACACAGAGTTACTCGAAACATTAGGAAGTCTTATAAGAACTTAAAACAACTAGAATGCTTTCAAAAAGGGCGCATTTGCAAATATAAATCTTCGTGGTGAAATAATTGGGTATTATAGTTAAGGTACCACTGACTGACGAATGTAAAGTACGGAGGTGTTATGGTTCGGTAACGGGACGCGTCGTAACTCCAAAGTTTATTCAATAAAGTGCAAGGCGTCATAGCAACGACTGTACATATTATACAGGTAATAACGAAAGTTAAATAAATTATAGTCCAACATAATCGGAAAATTATTAATGTAATTTTCTGGAGATACAACAGTGGGAGTTGATAAGTAGATATTTAGATGGCGGATCAATAAAATCGACACAGAGTTACTCGAACCAGTAGGAAGTCTTATAAAAACTTGAAATACTTAGATTGCTTTCGAAAAGGGCGCATTTGCAAATATAAATCTTCGTGGTGAAATAGTTGGGTAGTATAGTTAAATTACGACTGACTGACGACTAGCATGTTATCTTCAATTGGCAGAGTTTTATCAGGCTCTTTTGAAATAGAGTGCAAATATGATGTTGGTACTACAGTTATAGTCCCAGAAATGTTTGTAAGAAATTCAAAACAAATGTGCTGATCACCATTTCCGGTTAAATCCTGATGTGATTATCGTTAGCCTCGAATAGCTATCATCTACGCGATGATAGCTTGAATACCGTTCGAGTGTGGAAATTTATTAATGAGCATGACATAGTAGTCGTTGAATGCAAAATAACAAGTACTTAAGTGAGCACTTGCGAGTGTACAAGACGATTTCATTGGGCTAGACTAAGGGCTTTGCCTCATTGGCTAAAGGGAATTTAAAAGCCAGAATTCCGAAGCGAGGAAGTCCTCAATCGACTCATTTCAAAAATGAATGTAAGTTTTGATCTTGAACAATAGTGTATTTTCGACAGCAGCACAACATTTTTAATTTGTTGTCCAATTATTTTAAATATTTAGGCAAGAAATCACCAGCAAATTCGGAGTCTGGAGTACGAACCACAATATCTAGAGCTAGTATATAAACTACGCAGGCTCAATGAACTGAGAATCAAGTTAGAGAACCTGTTACCATATATCTGGACAGACCCTCAACTCCGACAATGGTTGAAAAACACAACAGCTGAGATAAAACGCGTCCAAAGACAAAGAGTCAATTACTTTTTGCACAATCTCGTGAGAGTTCCACCGGATTTTCCCCAGTCTTCTTTTTTAGTCCCACGCAAAGCAGTAGTCCACCCGACAGCCAATCTCAATGCGATTGCTTGTGGCACTCAACCTGGTTTCCAAGCACCCCATATCAACAGAAATGACGAGCGTCCTACTAATCCACCCAAGCCCCAGGAACCACAACCAACCACATCTTCCGATCCTTATTTCGTGATGTTGGATCGCGACGAGGAGGATGAGTACGATATAATAGACTATGACGAGATCGCTTGCATCCCTAGCTCTCAGGATCCCAAAACTACTGCTAAATGAACCTCAAAACCATCCTACACCCTTTTCCCCAGTTTTGCCTCTCTGCACATTTTCTGTTCTTGATATCGTTGAAGAATGCTCCTTTTTAAACGTGTTGCTTTTAGTGAAAACTACTACTTTTAGGTTTCTTCATCAGAATGGCAAAGTTTTTACCATCAGTAGTAGTAGTAGGAAAATTTATCGTATTGAATTAGCTCGGATATATTCAGCATTTGACACCTTACTGGATTACTTAAGGGCTGAGGTAAGATTTCAGTCAGCATCTTCAGTGGCTACGTTTGAAACTTGGTAGAAACCACCTTCAGAAGAATTCTATTTAACATTAGGATCAAATCCCTCCACGGGATTTGAGCTCATATTTATGGTCTTCTAGCGCGGCCACTCGAACCTTGGGAGGGCGTAGTTAGGCCGTTTTACTTAATGCCCGATTAATTTTAGCACTGGTGATGGAAGAAGGCTTCGTTTCTGCAAATGAAAATTCTTGAAACCTCTATGATCATTCGATATAGGGCTACTTCAGGTAAATAATTGAATTTCCGGTTCCATAACATGGGAAGCCTAGATTAATTTGCAAGTTCGTGAGACAGCGGGTGAATTTAATGGTGACCTTTTGACACGCCGATTTCAGGGCCACCTTAGCAACCTTTGACTCGTTGTAACAGAATTTCATTGCTGATCTTGAATTGCAAGAGCTTGATCAAACACATGAGTAGCTGAATTCACTCAAATGTTTGGTAAATAAATTAGGGGTTAATTCCGTATTCTTGCCATTTAAAGTGTGGTCAGCTTAAGTTTTGTTTTGAGTCACTGATCTAGCACTTTCTGTGTAAACAGAAAAAAACAGAAAAAATAAGTCAGGCGCTCTCAAATGACGATCGCTTCAACACAACTCATGCTAGGGCAAGTTTATTGAAGATCAAGGCCTTAAAGTTTGGTTGAAGAGATCCAAGAGCGCTGGTTTGATTTAGACTATGAATATTAGTTCTGGAGGTAAGGAAACGGTAGCTTTTAGTATTGGCTTGAGTCGATAGATCAGGTTGAGGAGACACGAAAAAGTGCTCTCATCGTAGGTAGGACAAGCAGGCTTTTGAATGTTCATGGCTACAAAAAGAATGGCAAATAGGGGCTTTTCTTTCGTTTTACCCATTTAACATATTTTGAAGTAAAAATTTGCTTCTATTCCTGACAAAGGTCGAGAATCTTCAGTTTGCAAAAACAAACAATACATATTTATGAATACATTATCGTATTAAAAACGAAGCCTGAGAAAGAACACGTACGAAATTTTACATTCAAAATTTTTTCAGCTAATAGCAATTGCCGATTCAAAATTCAAATTTCACCCCTGAAGTGATTCGATCTCAACTAATGTGGGCTCACAGTACTTTTCCGCTTATGGAAACCTTCTATCAAACATTAATATGGACGATTTCCGTCGTTTTCAGCGTAGCTGAATGACCAAAATCAAACTAGTGACAACCTTTAAGAGAGACTTTCTTGAAAGCTCAAAAGGTACAGCTAATCACTGTAAGCTGGTAGTCAAAGTGTCGTTTAAGATGGCCTAGTTTGGTTTATTATCCAGCCTTGGCTTCTGGCATCTTTGAAAAGTGGAATTGTCGAGTCTTGGTACTCTCTGCTACAGGCTCTACAACCTCGATTCGAGACGGTAGATAGAATCCTTCTAGCTACCATTGCCCAATGAGTATCGCCTTTTTTATTTCTGAGATATCCTTTCGATAACCATCAATGACCTGAAGATCACGTAGCAGCCATTCCTCTTCTCATACCTTCTAAATCTTCTTCTCTCCGCAACCTTCAAACCTCGCCGTTTCCACGAGAATCGAGAATCACAATCACCTTTACTAAAACATGCTATTGTGAAACAGAGGACCTGATAATCAGAATTTCTTAATTAGTGCGATCATTACAATTTAATTAATCGTCTTCGTTGTTACTTTGCCATGTAAAATTTTAAATAGTCCTTAACACTGAAACCGGACGCGATAAATTTCAAACAAATATGACTAATAATACCGAAACTCTGTTTCATTTAATATGGAAGGAACCAACAAATATTTCTTAAACGGCTACCCTTGTAATAATTTGTCTCTTTTTGACTAAAGATTATGAGAAAAAGCGAGTAGGTGCTAAGCAAGACTCAAAAGACAGTTTGAGCAGTAATCGAATACCTAATGATACTGTTCATCTACTACTCTGTCTCTTCAATTTTAACCACCTTCGAGAATGGACCGGTCAGGCAAGTACTTTGCCGGGTCAGAGCGTGGCAAGGATGGCAACTGGGAGTCGTCAATTTACAAGTCCTCAACTGCTTCACCTCTAGTTCCTCTCAACGCCGGGTCAAATTTGAACGATAAAATTAAAAACAACCAAGTAAGTAGCTGTAAAATTCAACCATTTTTTTCTAAATATTTAGAGCCAATGTTTGTGTGTAAATAATGAGCAGCAGCCAAGAGGGGAATTACGTGCGATTCGCTTCACAGTTTTCGACCGGATAACAGGGTTGAATTTCCTGATCGATACTGGTGCAGACTTCAGCATAATTCCCGTTTCACCAGCCGAGATAAACGGTCAAGCACCCCAGGGGTCTCATAGTGCCCTTAATGGTACTGAAATCGCCTACTATGGTTGCCGACTGGTACAACTGGACTTGGGATTGCCGTGGAGATTTCCTTGGATTTTCTTTATTTGTGATGTTGGTCAGCCCTTACTAGGAGCTGATTTTTTGGGTTTTTATAATTTTCTGGTCGATTGCTCCGGTGCAGCACTTATCTACAAATACAACCACTATATAAGGATTGAAGGTAACCCCATTTACAGTGTTGACATCACCATGCACGAAGTCGAACCTCCCGCAGAGCAAGGCACGACTGCTCAGGTGCCGGAGTGGCTATTTTTAACAGAAGAGCCATATCCGTCTCCCACGTGCTACTACGCTTATCCCCAAATCCCCGTTGTTCCACCACCCGTGCCTTACAGTCTGCCAGGATTCCTGCCTGTTATCACCAGAAGCAGTCCATTCACGATGCAATTACCTCAGATATTTCCGTTCAATTATTGAAGGATATGCAATCTTATGAACCTATTTAAATGATTTTATATATTAGTTGTTTGATTACCATACGTTAACTTGAAAAAAAATTGGTGGATTTCATATCTTTGATTATTTCCAAAAATCACTTATTCACAAACAGACAAACAAGGCCAAAGCGGGTTCCTTCAATTTGTCATATGACTAATTATTGATTACCTATAATTGATTACATTTATAATTTTTCAACGATCAAACTACTTAGGGCCTACGAAGTTGTGTTGCGATAGTCGACAAGATAATTTTAGGTGAAAATACAAACGGGAACAGTGGGATTTAGTTGAGTTAATTTCAGAAGGCCTTCAGTAATTTTAAATTCGTACGCTCAAATTATAGAAATATATATATAACCATCATATCACAACCACGGTCCAGGCAGGGGTTCTTCTCATCTTTTTTACTGGAACTGTATTGAACATCCTTGAAACATTTGTAAATAACATCCAAAAATTATTTCCTAAATTTTCAAAGTTCCTGTGCGTAATCATATTGGAAACCAATTCAATAGCAGCTTTACACTTCACACGTCAAATATGACGAATCATGGAGCTGAGTTAGAGGGCCGGAAACCAGTCAGAAAGTTGATGTGGCGGCTTCCTTCATCACAGACTAAATGTGAAGAAAAGCCATCGATTTGTGATCGCACCTATCTCCCTGGCTTGATGAAAGATCGGGACGGCTTTGATGAGCAACTTGATGTAATTTTGAAGCAGGAATGAAGGCTGATGTAGGTGCCTGCTTTAAGCCGGGGAAGCTTCAGAGTGACCCTCCTTGTGGAAGAAGGTCCTGTACATTCATAGAACAGGCGATCAAGGCAGGTAACTTTTGCCCTGTCGCTTGTAGTGGCGCTGGTCTCATCAAAAAGTAGTAGTAGTAGTCAGTTTCTAGATTTATCTTCACTGCGAGTCCTGATAGCTTTTTTTTCTTATTCGTGGTGTAATTCGCAACATTTTACTATATACTCTCTCCCAAAAAGGAGCCCTTGAAAATTTGTCTTCAATGGATGAAGGGAAATCAAGTTTTTACTACTCCATTAAAATAGCCTAAACAGTACGCATTTATCTTCAAATTTGATAATAGAGCACTGAAATTGTGGAACTAGCAAGCTTAAACACTTAGGTAGTTATTTTTATCACAGAGAGGCTAAGAGCTGCACATTTGCAAAGATCCCGGAATCATTAAATTGATCGTACTTAAGACCGTTTAAACTGAGTTAACTTGAGCACCATGGCTTGCTCTATCACGACTTTTGATTGGTTGATTGATTGGTCCTTCCTTTCAAAAATCTTACCTTTAAATCATCGTTAGATTTGTCAAGAAGTTAATATTTTAGCATGAGTCGAGCGTTGATCTGTTTGAGATCAAATCACCCTGAAGTCTAAATTTGCATTTTGATTTAGCATCTAATGTCCACGGAAAGTGTGAATCAGTAAACTCAAAAAAATTAAATTGTTGCTTCAGTACGTATTAGGATTCTGTTGGAAATAAAGTAAAATCTTCCTTTTATAATTTATTGAACAAAAAAGAAAAGTCGATTTTTTCGTGTACAACAATATTCAATAGACTGTTTGCCCGACTTATGAAGATAATGTCATTTTTGAGTAACCACAACTAAATAAATTTTTACGCTAGAATCCTATTCCTTACCTAAAAAAACAGTGCCCATCACCTCAACCTAACTCACGCGACTTTGTGAATATGCTAAATTACAGAACTTTACATTGCTTTGAGATAAAATGACCTCCTCCACAAGGTTCATCTATTGCAGTGTCTTCTGCTTTTTTAAAAAAAGCAATCCATGAAGATTAAATTTATAGGATAAATCAAGTCTATAAATGTTTTTTTCTGGAAGCAAAGCTGATTTGGTAATAACAATAGTTAAATAACATCGATCAATGGACTACAACTAATAACTTTCCATTTTAACCTGAAATTCCAATATCTAGGTAGTTCGTTGTATTAGAAACACTGCTTTTAAAAAGATACGCACAATAGCACCGTAAAGCTATGAAATTTGACCAGCTTTATTTAACAAATACTCATTAAACACTTTCCCTTATACTTATCTCTATCCTTTCAATCGGGGTCAATTCTTCAGAAGATTTAAGTTTACTTCAATCAGTCACATTTTGGTTTCTAGTCTATGATTTAAAAATATGCATAAAACGTCCTCAAGGGGTCGAAGCACATCTCAACTCGATGTCACATTTGACTGAACCAATAAGATGACAGAAATTACGGTATGAGCAGTGATCAAGCGCCTAGTTTTATTCAAAAGAACACTGTCAGCCTTCAAATTTAGTCATCCTTCAGAATGGACCACGGCAGCCTTTCAGGCCAGCACTCTACTTGGCAGCAGTATGTTCCATGGAGTGGCGTTGATGTACCCGGGAATTCGTCGGTTTTCGAATCATCACTTGCTTCAGCTCCGGTCTACCCATCAATTCCAGAGGCTGGGTTACAAATAAACGATGAACTTACAGGTAGTCAGGTGAGCGCCAATGAAATTCGTAGGGTTGGATTGCATGCTGCTCGATAATGTAGAGAGTATTGATTTATGCGGTGAACTGAGTGAACCGCCTTTTTAAGCTGTTTTTCCTTCAATATACTTTTTTTATTACTATAGAGCCAAAACCTGTATGAGAATAATGGGCAGAGTTCAGTTAAAGTATTATATAGTCGTCGTTTCTCAATTGCGGACCAGTCGACAGGATTGGATTTCGTAGTCGACACCGGTTCAGACTGCAGCATAATTCCTGCTACACAAGAGGATAAAGAAAGTAATGAAGCAAGGGTTGTCTGTCATGCCGTCAATGGCACTGAAATCGCCACCTACGGCTACCGGTACACAAAACTGAACTTTGGATTGCAACTGGAATTGCCTTGGAAATTCGTTGTCAGTGAGATTGATCAGGCGATAATAGGAGCTGATTTTTTGCGTTTTTACCACTTCGTGGTCGACTGCTCCGGCGCACTAATTTTCCACAAATACTACCCCCAAATAAGGATTGAGGGTACCCCGTTGGAAAGTCCAGTCCTCTATCTCGAAGACATTTGCGATCCGTTTGAGGCAAGCACACCGTCTGCTGGTGTAGATGTCACCATTGGGCCACCGGTACCAACAGCTTCTGCGGTTCCTGTGTACAATTGCGCTCATCCCGTTGATCCAGGTATTCCAATGCCCACGTATTACTGGCTGCCCCGTTACCCGATTGTATACAGTAATCCCAATCTACCCATGATGCAAATGACGCCGATAGTTCCATTCTATTATTCAGGGATGCAGAGTTCCATGAACCCGCCACAATAGTACTTGAACTATTTTATTTACTGATTTATACGATAAACATCTTAACTTGAATAATGAAAAGCCTAATATCGGTGTTTTAAGTCATTGTGTTTTAATGATTTATTCGGTAATTTTGGGTTTTCGTAAGGCGCCAGGAGAGCGACTTCGATCGTATTTTTTTCATATGATCTCGAGGAAAAATTAGCAAAAGCTCTGAGCATTGCTCCGAGGCGATATAATCACTTCGAGGTTGGAATTCCTGTTCCGAAACAACAAGTAGTGTTCACTATTAATGAGAACCTATGAATTTAACATAACTAGAAATCGTTTTCTCAAGCATATTTTCTAATATCTGAAGATAAGCGCTACTTTTATTCATTTATGAACGTCTGAAGATTAGTTTTGCAAACTTCAATGCCTACTAGGAATTCTGGCCTCTGTTGTAGATAAAAGTAACTGATTTTTCGTCATCTCCTTACTGAAAATTGACAGCTGGGTAGAGAAGCCCCCATTCTACTACATTTTTAAGGAATATTCAAAAGACTACCGTTCGACATAATGAGGACCATGTCGTTTTATATTTCCTTAACTTGACGGTTTAAAGTGATCATCACTTTAAAGACTTCCAAATACGTTCTAGGTAAGAGAAGACCCAGGATGGAAGTACAAACTTGTATTAGGAGAAACTGACTAGCAGAGGACAGCTGAGGTGTTAACAGCACGCCGTCGTACGGCGGTGTGTGCACTCATTCTCGTTACAGGATGCAAATAGCCAATAAGCGATTTTTGATTGGTTCATGCCGATAGCGTCCTGTCCTTGAGCAAGTATCACGTCAGCACAGCGCATAAAGCGCTACAGGTTCATGCAGAAACTAAAAACAATTTTTTATATCCATAACAGCGTCACACATCATTGCGTTCCAACCCGCTAACTTAAATCTCTTTAACTTAACTGTAAATCCTTGAAATTCGCTGAACTTTCCCAAATTAAGGCGAGATGAGCGGTTTGGATAAACAATGATAAATAGCCACATCACTTTTGCTCATTTGTGATTTGTAAAGCACACTCAACATTTAGAGCGATTGGATCAAATTATACAGAGGAATATTGGGGTATTTTGTGATTTTTTTAAAACGGTCATGCATTCCGAACCTGCTTTCAAATGCTGATCTCTACTTTTTTTCAGATCAGTGATGACAGTGAGCAGAAGTGCAGACTAAAACCCACCTATTTCATCACAATAAAGACTAAATTTTAGCCATCAACGATGTCCAAGCCGCTGGGAAAAAAATCCGGAGAAATAAACTAGAGACTACGAGGCTGTGGAGACTAAAAAAGTCCCGAAATTGCTCTAGCATAGAAAATCTTCAATAGTGTTCAGGGAGGGACTTAGACTACGTCGGTATTCTGCCTGTAATCGCTGACCACTGTATTCATGTAGTTGATGGCAAGAGAATAAGAGCAAATGAATTGGGTCCCTTGCTGCCTCAAATAGAGAAAAGCCTAGATGCTTGTCCTTTGCCCATTTCGGCAACAACGTCCACAGCCCCCAATAGTTTGGCCTCCACCGAATTTCCCAGACCATTTTAATCTGTCGAACGGCTATTATTTACCGTTGGAAAAGATACCCATCATCACGCCAGTACCGCAAAAACCCAGGAACTCGGCAGAAGAGGATCTGGATGCGACCCTCCTAGAAACTTACATAATTTGCCTGATCTTCCTCATTTATGACCAAATTTTTATTTCAGTGTACGCTAATTTGCCTATTGTTATATTCGTAGGCTACGCTACCTAAATGAATACTTTAATTATACGTTTCGTGGTTCCAGGAAGGATAATTGACTACTCGAGACGGAATACGCACTAACTACAAACGTATGTTCAACGGAATGCATAGTATCATATCAACGACTTCAACAAATTCACATAATAAATAGTCATTAACGTAGGGGAAGTAAAATATAATTCGTATCACTCAGATAATTACAAAAATATTTTTCCCTAGTTATAATATTTTACACCTAAAAAACCTGCTAATACTTGCCACTTAATTTGTTCTTAAGCTAGGAATGTCAAACTTTTCTACGTTATTCTAACATTGATATCAAATTTAATATTTACGGCAAATGAAAATAATAGTCATGTTAGTCCTGTTTACTTCTTAATTAAATTATTTTACGCTACCCCAAACCAGGATTCATTCAACAAGTCGGAAAGCTGAAAGCTAGTTCTGGAACTTGATAAGTTATCGTGTTTTACTCTGACTGCTACGACGGTTTTACAGTTGAAATGACACCCAGACTAGCATGATAGACACGAGGGTATTTCCAATATGCTGGACGTCCTTTGGAATCGGAAGTTGTGCCAGTTAAAACTGAGCCGGTGACAGTTGCTACAACGGCTGATTTGAATTCCTATACACTCCACGAATATGAGAATGGAGGTACTCGAAGTGCTGCTCCACTAGCAGAAGATGTTGAAGCACTGATCCAGCTGCTCATTCTGCCTTTTGAGCACTTTACACCTTGAAAATATCAGGAATGTTTGCATTGTTTGCCCCCAGAGATTAGTTGGTGGCTGAATGGAAAAGGGCATGCTTCATAAAGAGCTTGGCTGCTTGTACTTGCTAGAGACCCAGTTTGAGGAAGTTATCTAGGGTGGTGCATTTCGTCGCAGGAACCATGTGAAAATCGTGTTGATTACCAATGCATTTAAGTAATTGGTGCTCAATGTCCCGCATGATTCGAAACAAGTTCTGCAATGTCGGCATAGGAGCCGAAGGCAGAGTGTTCTCCTGCCACCTCGGCAGTCGGACCCTTTTTTTCTGCACCTTAGGTGGAGAAACCTCTCGTTTCGGACTCGGATGGCAAATATTTTGCGGCTGAGTTTGCAAATTTGGGCAGATTTGAGGAGCTGGAATTTGCACGCCTGTTGGGTGGGGTTTCGATGGCACCATGTATTACTGGTCTATTTCACGGAGTAGTTCAGTCAGTTTATTCAAAGTCTCTTGCTCTAGTGGGGTTTCCTCGCTCTACATTCTGCATTTCCCAACTAGCTGATGTGATTCTGTGGCCTGTCACTCAGTAACATCTGTATCTTGATCATCACTATGTGCACTTTCGTTTTCATCATTACTATAAACCGGGTTAATCTAAAACATGAAACCATTACCAATAATCTCCAATACCGTATTTCCTATAATTCAATAGGTCATAATAGATAAAAAGCCAAACAAAGCCAATTCACCAGCTAGTTATGTGAAGTCGAAAAACTCAAAGTAGTGAAAATGGCGCAGGGCAATTTCCACAAGAGCACTCTGATCACCGGAACGTTATTGATGTAATTTAACATTTATTTTTCATAACATATAAGTGGGCGGTGAAAACATGGAATAGCCGTCTTCCACTACTTGATATTCTTATTGTAAAAGTGTCATTTAAATTGCTTAAAAATTGTTTTTTACATAAATTAATTTTATGCTGGTTCGATTTAAGGATGAAAATCTAAGTAGTGTCTATATAACTCCGGGGACTTTTGAAGCACCAGGTTCTGAGATACTTTCCTCTTGTGTGGGTCTTGTCAAAGAAGCTTCTGAATCTCTGCCCTCCGATGCAGTCTAGAAAACCATAATCTCTATAATAACTGATTCTTTGCCATGTTGAATTTTAATCGAGTTAGCATTATCAGGTAGATGCTGGAAAGGCATATAAACCATAATTTGTACATGATAAAACCGTTTATAATTACTTCTGATATATTTCTTTTAATTTTAAAGAAAGTAATTGAAAATATTCATGCTTGACCTTCAAGAGCAGTACATGTTTTAGTCAATCGGAATTACCACTACTTGCTTGTACGCATAGATAAAATAAGAGGGAATATAGCGTAGAATACCCTAGTGATCTAATTTGAAAGAACACTAATTCGATGGACGTTTTCCACTCAGCATCGTTTAAGAATATAATAAAAGAGTATTAAAAGAAAAAAATTATGCGATCTAGAGAGTAGCATTTTGGGGATCAATTGTCATTTACCAACACCACTACCAGTCAAGTCTCAATATCTATGGTAGAGCTTATCAGTTATCGGTTTATCTCAAAACGGTATATATTAAAGATATATCAGGTTTGAATTGTGATACTCAATAAAGAAGGACAAATTGAACTTACACTGGAATTATCAGTAGCTTCCACTGGACTAGGCTGTAGAGTTGGTGTTGAAGATCGATTAGTTTATTCCTTTAAGAGAACGAACGTAAAATATTTAAAATAAAATCAGCTAACAGAACCCAAACAACTATAGTCAGCGGCGACGATGTCGTATTCGACACCTTGAAGAGTTTAAACCCTTCAAATGAGCTTAAATGCGATATAGACATGAAGTTTCAAAAACCTAATGTCATGGATAATCATCATTAGAGGATGTCAGAGAAGTTTAAAAGCAGGTAATCCATTGTTGATAAAATGCATAGTAACTCTACGAATTTGACAGAAACGCAAACTCACATTCATAGTACTTTGAAGTGACGGTTACCTCGAAAAAGTCATTATTACTCACGAATAGTCATCATCCTTTGTGAAATCGTAGCAGCAATAGCGTCATGTTAAAAATGACCCAAAATGCCAATATTCTCTGAATAAAGAGGCATTTTAGTGCAAGACCAAGTTTTGCGTCAGTAAATGTCTGAAATTTTCTGGCATCTTTGGGAATAAGGCGAGCAAGATCTTACCTAGTCTAATTTGAAATTACTCATTAAAATTTTCCAATTAAATGCCTTGACCTGACAGCCTCATCACGCCGTTTAGCATGAAGTACTGTAAAGGGAAGGATGCACTTAAATTCTCTCAAGTGAGATTAACTACCCCCTATGAGGTCCCACTACCAGAGGGAGGAGATGAGACGCGTGCACCCGACAGTAAGGAACGCACTCAGGCGGGATTGATAGACTTGGTCACGGTATCGAGTTGATCACGTCTGGATAGCTGACCTCACGCTGAGCCGGTGATGAGAACCGAATGTGTTCACTCTCCATGGATTGAGCGCACTGTGGCCAACTTGTACATTTCCAGTTTATGGCCGAAGAACCTGGTCAGACTAAATCGTACACTTTCATAGATAAAATCATCTTTTCCCACTATTTCATCGGGACTTCTAAGCATATCACGCGTAGAGACATTAAGAATTTCTACAATTGCCATTTATGAATGAAGTCATTTCCCCCTCCTAAAGCCTCCAATGCTTCTGAGAGATAATAAATGCTCCTTTTTACCTGAAAAGCTGTATATACAAAAAGAAGGGAGTTGCGAAAATACCCAGAACAGAATTTGCTAACCCTGCAGCCAATTCAACCGACTAGGCGTGTGATTGGCTAAACCTAAACTCGCGCCAGTTAACCATTGGTCACAAGGACTCATTCTGCGCTAACGCGTATTAATTCGTCAAGTAGAGCCGATAGATTAGGAGCTTAAATGTTTTGCCAAAATTATGTACAATTTGCATGCATCTATCAGTCGATATTGCAGTTGCATCGTCTGAAGTAGTTCAAAGCACTTTCTTGCTACTATAAGCATTTCTTGTATTTATCATTGGATTATAAGACTACCATATAACTAGACCTAATAGATTCTGCAGTTAAAAAGGAAGTATTGTTAATTTGCAAGTGAAATGCGATTGAAAAACGCAGCAGAAAGTAGTTATAACCCGTCTATTGGCAGTGGCAATTCTACAAACCACCTTTGTCGTACCCAGTGACATTCAATGCATAAAAATTCAGGATGAATTATATCATCTCTTTGTGCTGACACTTAGAGGATATAGAAGCAATTTAGTTTCATTGTGCAACAATTGAATCAAGTTTAAATTACCCTAAAAATGACCTTAAATAGGCGTTTTTATAATTGACTTACAATTCTCAGCCAATTTAAATGAAATAAAGCTGCCTCAACAAAGCCATTGTATAAAATGAATCAAAAGTCCATTTTCTTTAAGTTAAGTGTTGATTTAAATGCATAAACAGCGTTTTGGATCCATTTTGCTTGATAAATTCTGTCCTTCTTGGGAATTGGTCTATTTTTTCTATGCTTACATTAGCTATTAAATACTCTAAGGAAAATAATAACTGAAGCTAGCATATTTAAGGCCCATACACCACAAGCTAGTGCACACAAGGTTCACTTTGAAAGACTACTTTGACATGTAGACTAAGGGAAAAAGGCGTGGATATGAGGGACTAGGTAACGATCAAGAAGACTTTCTCAGCAATATCAGTTGGAAGACCTGTGAAGGCGTGGAAACACATTGCCTCCACGGCGTGTGAGTGCCTTTTCTATTTGGCAGAACCTGACTTGGGAATTACGCAAGTTGAAAGGTAGGATATGGCAATTCTTGGCGGAGACATCTTCAATCTGAGGAGTCGTTCCCTACCTCATGTTGGCAGAGGAAATAACTTCATCGTAGCAGAGCTACTCTTGGATTCTCTTGCCAGAGGCATCTCCATGATGTATCGTCTGTTCCGGGAAAGTATAAACCATTTCAAGCTTAAGAAGAGTGTACGGAAAGGAGTGTGCCGGTGCGTTAAGCTTTAGTTGACCTAATTTATCCGTAAACAATTGGGCCAACTTGATAAGGGTAAATAATCAGTCATAGGGGGTGATTCAAGACGAACACTCGTTAGGTGCAGAGGTGCCCTGCTAGGAATCCCAGTCCCCTGATATCGTCAGGTCACCAAAAGTCTAAGGCATCTAAGGTAAGGAAACCATTTGCGTAAACGAGGGTGTAAACACCTTATAGAGACAAATTGTGAAAACACCTAGAAAAATCAACAAAATATATTTAATATGGCACAGGTCCTCTTTTCGCCGCAATTACAGCCACAACTCTCCGAGGAATTCATTCATACAAATTTTGAATTTTTGGTCACAAAGGGATTGTAATCCATTCCTCAGATGGACCACCCTCCTCAACAATAATCGGGTTGAGGTCTGGGTATTGCGGTGGCCAACTTCAGTAAGATGGTCCCCGCCGAAAAATAAATATTCCCCAGATATCAGAAAAACCAACTACGCTACCGGATATATACTTCAACCAACGAATCCACCGATAATCTACTAGATCTTTTTACAAATGTCCCGTGTTTAAAAGAGGGAAACGTCCATTTTCAAACCGTATGGCACAAGAAACGATGAGTTTAATTAGCTTGGTGTAGAATCATGGTACAGATTTTAGAGCCTTCACGTAGGGGATGGAACACCATCCCGAACTAGAAATAAGAAACCCTAATCTCAAACTCATCTCCGATCCTGAAGGCGATTGGCAGATAGGATACTTTATGTAATATATTTTGAGAAGATACTTTAGGAACCCGAAAGTAGTAGGAAATATTGGGATCAGTATACAGTGTTTTTTGGGCCAAGGCGCTTAGCAAACTTACTGCATATCCTATAGTTCATTAAACTGCAATTGCTGAAGGCCGTGGTAGATTATTATCACCTCCGACTAGCTATCTTAATCAAAGCATTACACTTGAGATCCAACATATTCTATTAAAAAAGCGAAACAACTCATTTTGCACATTTTCGGCTTTGCAAATCCCGTTTGTACCATGGGAGTATTTTAAGGTAAATTTGTTGAGCCTACAATTTTTAATGTATACACAAAATGTCAGGAGTAAACTGTTTATAAATTTTGCACTGAGGGCTCATGGTGGTGCACATTCTTGTGTGGCGCAAAGAATTCGCAGTGGAAGGCCCATACTGACAACCTGGAACCTAACTTTTCCTCTGCCTCTTTTTACAGTCATTCTTAGAGCAAATGTTTAGGTTTTTAATCATGACATTTATAAACTAAGCAACGATTGTTAAACAGACACTGCACGAGTATATTTCGCTGGTGAAGAAAAGGTTTAATGTATGAGGGAAGAATGGTAGAAAACTGGATGTTTTGAAATTCAATTTGGATTTAATTTTTTTTTGAAGTTCTGGGAAATCATGGCACTCAGATTTTAGGAAAATAAATAATAGACAGTTAGGTTTACAACCTGAAGGAGGGGTTGTGGAATTTGATTCTTTATTTCTCAAATAAATTAGCCTTGAAAATTTTGATTACCCTGATTCACTTCAGATTTAATTTACAAACAAGTAATGTCTAATGTTAAAGTAGACTCATTAAGATCTGCAGTATTTGGCTTTTCGGTTTCGTTCATTTATTAATCTATCTAAGAGAGCTGACACTAACATCGCAACATTGCGCTAAAGCTTCTCCAAAAGGCAAAACCTTTTACACCAGCTGATATCAATTTCCGCCAACGAATACACTGATCACATACTGGGTCGTTTTTTACTAATGCCATCTTTTACTCTGGTATTGTAGTTACCTATCCGGCAGCAACGTATCCTACATTAACGATGAAGGCCAGGTAGGTGTCATTTTTTGTGAAAACGAATACGTCATCATCATCATCATCATCATCATCATCCTTTATGAGCTTTTAAAAGAATCGATTCAAAGTAGAAAATTAATAATTTCGATAGCGTTGTCAAACGTAAATTGCAAGTAACACACCTACAGAATGTTTATGAACCGTAATTGTTTGTTCATGAAGTATCTGATTTTTAATGTGAATGAATATCCATTAAATTTGGATTCACTCAGAAGAAAGGAGATTTGATTGAAAGAAGAGCCGTTTCCCACGAAGTTCCCTTCTAGGCTGTGGCTGGGATCTTTCCACGAGGCTACTGTCTAGGACGACGCTTAACTTTGTGATAAAAAAGATACTTTTTTCGTTGGTCGCCAACACCAATTCGGTCCACCGATAATGGTGAAACAAGTTGCCGAGAATGGAGCTATGATGAGATGCCGACTCGGGGTTTCAGTTTGTTTTTAGACACTGGTTTCATGAGACACCCGTTTTCTTAGGGTAGGAATTTTTTCCAAGTACTTTTAAAAGATTTAAATGTACAGTCGTATGGCTTGAGCTGGATTTAGGTATCGATCCTACCTCAACTGATAAAGGACTGCTTCAAGATGCAGATTATCTTTATCTTCGAGAAGGACGAAATCGTCACTTCTGAATTTCGCAAACCACCTTCTGCAGGGATTTTATTTCACCCGCACATTCCTCCCCATAAAGTGGATGTTTCTAGACATGCTGCTAAATTGCCGTCCCATCTTGATCGCATAAAACATGTTCCTGAGATTATTCTACGGTACTTCCATTATGGCAGGGGTTTCATCAAGCAAAATTTTAACTTCATAAAAATGATTCTGAATTCTATTAGACATTAAAAATTATCTTTCAATTACGTTTTACTAAAATGACGTAAAATTCGGGCATAACCTATAGGGTGACCTGATGCATCTTCAGATGGATAATCAATTAATAGAGAAAACTCATAAAAAAGGTAAATTTCACTAAATGCAAGTTAAAAAAACATTAAGATAGAAAGAGGAACTGCGCTCCCGCAACAATCGAGATATTGCGCACTGGATGTGAAGTGGTTAAACCATGTTTAGGGACTCGATATGAACGGCGAAACTGCGTAGACCCAACACAAAAATGTCCACTACGACGCCATGTGTAGTGTTTTGGTAAAGCAGTTGCTCTTGCGCAATTTCACATGCAAATGTGGGGCTTTCTGCATCGAAAGATTTCAATTGAAAGCACTTGAACGATGAAGTAGACAAATATTTTTTCAGCCACTGCTTGCTGTTGAACCGAAATTGGCAGCAGTGGCGCTGCAAAAAGTGCCTCTGCCACACAAAATCTGTCAAAATTGAAATCTTGGAGGGTGAGATGAAATGAATTTGCTTAAAACTAAGCATATAAAACAAATGAAAGCCTTGTTGTGGTGGCTTTGTAGAGGAATTATCGATTTGATTTAAAGAGGATCCAGTCTGGGTAATATCGCTACAACTTAATGATTAATTAAATTGACAAACATGTTGGCAATTAGTTTCTGGTTCTCTAAATCACTTCATGGTGTGACTTATGCGATGGAGGGAGGCAAGCAGTTCCGTCCAGGTTAAACACCATAGAAAAGGATCCAACTGGCTCGAAATATCGTCGGAAAGAATGGTTTGAATAAATCATTTCTTGCAAATTTCTGGATTTCCCTTAAACGGATAGTCGCTTTGGCGGAATGGTGGCCTAGAAACCTACCAAAATCATACATTCTCAGTTTCTACCATATTTTATAAGCATTATTACCTAATTAAGTTAAGTAGTATTCATACATTGACGGAAACGCTCTACAAGAATATTTCATATCACAGGCATCTCACAGAACACATCTCAGGAGTTTTATTTCAGTTCACCCATAAGTTCCGTTCATTTTTTTATCTTTTTTATAAAACAATAAAATTACAACCCCGCTATTACGAAGTTGAAGACTGAACCGGTTGGGTTCCACGAGGCTTATCCCGCCGAATACTCGAAATCGTAAGCGTCATCGAAGAGAGGGACCCAAACCACAGCCGAGAAGGGAACTTCATGTGAAAGGTGTTCTTCTTCGACCAGTCCGCCATCAGGGTATACGAACGAAGCTTTGGGGAAAATAGCCTGTTTAGTGAATTGAAAACGGCCGATGCTTCATCAGGACAATGCGGCAGGCCCCATACAGCGTGAATCAAGTCACAAAAGATCGAGGAACTTGGATGCAATAAAATTCCTCGTTTACATTAATCTCCCTCTCTTGAACCTTCAGACTACCATTAGTTTCGTAGCTTAGGAGATCGTTTTGATAAGAAACATCTTTTACGACCCCACAGGAAGAGGTTGAAGCTGATGCTTCTGAGTTCTACATTGATGAGGGTATTAATAAGCTTGTTAAGAGATGGAAGGACTTCATCGATAATTGGGGAAAGTTGGTTGATGATTGAATCTAATTAAATTCGCACAGAACTTAACTGATGACCTTACAGGGTCTCAGCAAATAAACGCTATCCCTCCATTTCGTCGCAGGTTTCTTCAAAACGGTGACCTAATCGGCCAGCGTACACAGGCGCAAAGAACACTTTCACAATACGGACGTACGTACGCACGCACGCACACAACTAACCGTAAAGTAGGTTGTGATAGGTCAGATTTCAATGGAACTGATAATTGTTAAATAGTATTCATATGACTAGTGACCCAGACTCGTTCAATTCATTTTTCCTCTCACTCATTGCAAGTCGGACCTCTCATCACTACTGATCCTACACTATGAACGTGAGTTTGCATTTTCCACTTCATTTATGCATATTTGTCTAGCCGTCCTAAATGATTTTGTAGCTATCTAGCGATTTGAACATTGTCTTTGCTTCTAAAACATTGCAGTGGCTCAATTTCCTCCGAGAAAATTGCGGAAATATCTTTGAATTTAGTTTCTCGAATCCTAGTCTTCCACAGTTTAAATATCTGAACCATTTTTAGCACTTCGAAACAATAGTAATTCTTCTCCGAGTTGGCACTTTGCCATTTTCTTGTTACCTTTGTAATGGAATTCGTGAGATAAAGTTTATCGACTTGATTAACATTAAAATGCATTTTAGCAGCTTGCGATGTGTTATGGTAACTAGCAGAAACTTACTGAACTCTAATTTACTGAACTCTAAGAAAACTGTGACCTTAATTCTGTCAGCCCCTGTTTTATGTCACATTCACCCATGACTCACGCAACTGGGATCGTCTATGGGCTTGCTAGGCCATGCAGTTGTGATCAAACTAGCGATTGCAAGATATTAATTCCTGCTTTATTTGACCGTTTAAAAGTACAAAAGCGATTGAAGTCCTCTATGGCGATTATTTGTGTAACTCTGGAGCAGTGTATTAGAGTTGTAAGGCTTAAAGAGCTTCAGTCAACAGTTGATCATTTTTAAGTACTCGTCTATTTAACAAATTTTGCTTCTCCCTAGAATTCTACGCTGGAAGGGACGTCAATCCTAGACAACTTTGATATCATTGAAGAAAGTGTCCTTACTTGGGAGGTAAGATTCCACCAGTGCTGGATCTCATAAATATAAATTAGCCATATTACTTTTATGAATCAGTAGAATTGCTCAATAGAACTGGTTTTGACTAACCCTTGCTCCCTTTTTATGCTCAGCAATTCAACGAAGATCCTAACCTAGGAATTTACATACCGCCACAGCATTGGATCCATATACCGCCTCCGATGGTGGAGATGTTGTTCGATTTTGACGCCGAGACCGCGCCTAGACCACTGTTCGTTTCGCCAACCCAGAAAGTAAGACAATTTTGCAGTAAACATGAGCATTCTCCACCCTACCAATATTAATGTTCCTTACTTTTGCTCCTCGCTTCTCCTTTGAGGCTCTCTTGCAACTTGAAATATTGTCACCCTGTCAGTTAAATATTTCAGTCCAATTGTCAACCTGGCAACTTATACGGTTGACGGTTTCTGACTTTTAATTTACAAAATTATGATCTCTGTTCCACCTAATTCCAGGATCTGGACCAAAAACAGTCTTTTCTGAGCGTCTTCACTTCTCTTTCCGATGATGATGTATTCTGAACTGCATTCTGAACTGTGTTAGACCTATTATCTCACTACTTGGGTTCTTGGATCCAAAATCACCTTCAAAAATACTGCTCAAAATAAAAAAAAGTTTTCCAGAAGATATTCTTGGAGCCTCCTTGGCACTTTACTGTTTCTTCTTTATCACTGAAATGGCTTCTTCTTCTTCTGAGGGTTTCTTGTAGTTTTGTGGATTGAAAGAAGTCTATTGGATCTAGATGGGGATTTTACTCATGGTGAGAAATGAGGCCTTTTCCGTCTAAATTGCCAAAAAAGCATCTTGTGGTGGAGCAAGAGTTCATCATGAAGCTTCCATAGGACCTCAAAATATCAAGCTAATGCTGCTCCACCAATTTCTCATCATCATCATCATCATCATCACCATCATCATCATCATCCGAAAGTCCATAGGGACGCGTAGAGAAGATTCTCATATGACCCACCTCGAGATTTTTCAATTGATTGCTGCCAATTCCATTTTCTCGATAGATCTATTCAGTTGAAGAAATGGGGCCTGAAATACGACTACAACCGATCAGTGATTACACAGATGAAACCGGAAGACCACGCATTGCAATGGTGAGACGCCAATGGTTTTGGCTAGGACAATCAATTTGTTTTACCAAAAATATCCTGGCTTACGATTTTATCCTTTCTAGAAACAAGATCATCCTATTTTCCCAAGTATTGGCTCATTCGATGGTCCCTACGACTCGTCTGTGCAACGCTACTTCCGCCCTCTAATTGAAGTAAGAAAACCGATTTCTCTGCTCAAATTCCAGTATTATTCATTTATTTGTTCAAAATCATTAAACCATACATATATATATTAACGAAAGAAGTTAGAAGTTAGTTTTACGCACTGATTGGTGTGTAAAGGATCATGCAATCCGATGGTAATATCAGGCAGGCCCAGAGTGCTATTGACTGTTAGTGTTTTCACTAGGCTCAAAATTGTCTTTAAGACAGAGAATCGAAAACAAACTAACTGTGCATTATCACTTAAAAATGAAGGCGAGTTAATAAAAAGGCAATTAAAGTCTAGTGTTCAGATTATTTCCCAATTTCTGATTTACGCACCTTTATAAAGCATTTTCATAGCATCCAGTTTTGTAAATTCATTCAATCAACTCAAAAAATCTTTAAAACTTATGCATTTCTACTAATTATTTCTCTAGATGGCTCTGATTGAGCAATTAGAGGAAGAAACTCACGGAGAATCGGCCAATGGCGATGTTCCTGAAGCTGCAGCAACGGAGGTAAGATCTCACTGGGTTTTAGTGGTCAAACTGACTGACCAGACTGCTTCAGTGAAAGTAACACTCTCCTGCTTCCTTCATAGACCCAGGAGCAGAGCCCTCTTGATGAGATAAGTGAAGGATCTTCGGGCACACCGCCTTCATCAGATGAGTCCGATGATGACAGGGACGTTGACATGATTCCTGTGATCCATGTAAGAATATGTTTGCTTTTTAAAAATTTAGATGCAGCACAAATCGTTGACAGGTTTTCAGAAAATGGTAATTTTAAGAACACAATTTTTATCTATTTTAGCATTGTCGCAAACGCTTCACCGTTCTCACATCCCCGGAGATCCATGTTGACATAGAAATTGCAAGTTTCCTACCGGATCCTACTTTGTATCCCATACCCTGAACAAGTGTTCCCGTGTTCGACTGAGATTTTTATGTTTGTAATTTAGAATTAGAGTTAGAAATAAAAGACTGCTTATGGAGCAATTTCTTCGCTCCTGATTGAGGCTGCAATGGAAATCGTCGAGAAATTCTGGCACAGAATACGTTAAATGAGCTCAAGATAGGTGAATCCAATGCCGGAACGATAATTTTAGCTACGATGATAGATGGCTTAATTTGCACGCATTCTAAGAGATGCTGCCAACATTGTCTGTTTTGGTGAGGTGTCTTTTATTTGCTTGGAGCTTAACAAAATCTCAATTTGTGATGTTTAGTGAATCCTTTCAGACGGATAAATAATGTGATTGTGACGTTCTAGACTAGGCTTCTGAAGGAACATATCCACTGTGAGAGAGAATCTTCATATGCTGAGCTCACCCAGTGATTTCACCATTCGAAAAAGGATTAACTATCTCATTTGTTTTCGTGTATTTTTAAATCACAAGGTAAAATTATGGCTGATTGCTACAAAATTGATCATCCATTAAATTTGCGTGTACGTCGAGACACGATTCTTAGATTTGATCACAGTTTTACAAATAGTCCCTATTCTAAATGTGGCTGTTTCAGTTGATGTGCTCACTAATGACCATATTTCTATCAAATTTTCTATAAATTGCTAAATTTAGTTAATATAGCATTATTGTGACTAAATGGATTTATAAATTAATAAAGTTCTAAATACAAAAACTTCAGCTTCCAAAAGAATCGCCACTATTTACTATATTTTTATCATTTTTTCCAAATTGCCTTAAATGTTAAAGTTATCAACCTATTCATATTGTATGATGAGGATATAAAAAACTAAATCTGGGTGACACAACTGTGCAATTTTAAAAAATTGTAAATCTGAATCAAGTTGACGCGATTGCATTGGCGGTGAATGGAAAACCTATCAGGGAACAAGGACACTCGAAAAGATTGGGGCATCGCAATTCTTGAGATTTTATCTTCCACTGCACCTGGAAGATGGGCGTATTACTTCCACTAATATCAGGTGGTGATTGTTAGGTACCTTTTCCATATTAAACTTTCTTAACATCATGATTTATGCATTGAGTTAGTCCTGGCGTCTTTAACGAGATGTAACTGAATCCACCGTAGATGCAAAAGCAGTTACCTTGGTGAATAACAAGGTAATTGATGTCTAACCTGATCCTTAATCAGATGCTTTATTGGCCCCGAGAATCCAAGTGTTCCTAGACAGTCGTCTCGAACTTAAAACTGGTACTTTTTAATTGAGTTCAAACGGTTTTGTTTTTAAGCCTTAGCTTTGGCGATGAGAGTTTTATCTTCGCTAGGAAGCTTGGCTAGTCCCAAGCCATCCAAATGTGTTCTTCGTGGTGACAATAGGAGTTAATGCATTTCTACATGATTAGCTTCCTCTTGCATTAATACTGACACTCCTTACCAAAGTTCTAAATGCATGAAAAATGTGACCTGCTCGCAATCAGATTGCAACTTGTCACACACCTGCTCTTCCACTGATTTCTATTAAATGAGTCATCTACTTAGATCAGGTACTTCCAAAAAATCTTTACTTTCCCTTAGAATTAGCTATTTTTGTAGTTTGTCAATTATATTATATTAGTTCAAGCTTGA
>JAUOZQ010001099.1:0-18369 GCA_030710315.1 Anomotaenia brevis
AACGTTAAGGTAAATAAAGCAGTGATCCCTTTGCCTTTCAATTTTTAAATAAGAATTTTAATTCGCTATTTTTGATCGTCAGCGCGTGGTTTCACTTAGTATTTATACAGGCATTTTGGAAATTTTGAAAGCCCTGGTTTTTAACAGCTTCTCCAAATTAACAAATTCATTGCTTCAAAGGATGTCGCCACTTCTTCGGCCCATTCTGTGACTTAAAACCTGTATTTAGTTTACGTGCATTGATTTTATTGCCACAAAATCAGTTAGATTGCTATTTATAAAAATTTAACTTTTGCGGCATCAGTCTCCTGAGATGTTGTGAAAATCCGTAAAATGCAGATATGCGGATTGGGGAATATAATATAGTGTGAAGAAAGTGCACACACCCGTACAATTAGATGCAAAATGCTGCTTAATAAGAAATCGCTTACAAAAAATCACTCAAAGATATTTTACAGGAAGACACACATGATTGGGCAAAATAAAGAGATATTCGAGAATGGCCAATTGTCTATTTCACAAAATTATAACAAATAATAATACATTTTAACGAATATTGCAAATATTCACAAGATCTACATTTATTGACTTTGGCTGTCAATAACAAAAGGAGCTAGTAAGTACACCCTCACATTTACAAGCTGTGATAAGCAGTTACCTTGATAAAGGTCATTTACGATAAAGCATAAATTTAAAACCACCTATAAAGTGAAAGACACTGCAAAGAGAGAGCAGTTGAAAAGAGATTTCATATAAAAGTATATATATTTGCACTGACAGGTAGGGATTTTATGAATATAGGCTTTTTATTTCCAAACAACATAAAAATATGCTTTGTTCTGATCTCCGTGAGCAAAGAACATTCTTAGCCGAGCTGGGTACTGCTAACGACTTTTTTTGCGAAGCGATTTCATACTATTAGGAAAAAGCACCTTTTAAGAACAATTGCTGCTGTTTTTCTTGTCTTACATAGTGCTGCATTTCATAACAGGAAAAAGCCATTTTTAATAGTCAGACAGTCAACGTTTTTAGAATAATTCTAAGGCGTCTTTTGGAATTGGTATCCCCAGACTTTGCTATAACGCAAACGTTATATATAATTTCTGCAGGTATAACAAAATATGATTTTTCCTCTTTAGGCGTTTGTGTCTAATTTGCTTTTACGTGCCCCAAAAATATCAGCCGTTTCCACTTTCATAAAAAATATTGGAGTTTTTGCGATTTGGTAGCTCAAGTGCATAGACTATTGTTTCTTAAATTATAGAAAGAGAGTGCAAAATAACACCGATTTAATTATATTTCCCATTAATTTACAGGTTTTTATATAAATAATGCCCTTTTATTAGCCGGTGTTTTTTTGCGAATTTTTACTTGAGATAATAAAATTTTAAGTTTGTTTACGAAAAATCGATTACAACAACTGCAGTTTATTATGAGATCCGTATTAGTACAAAAGTAATTATAAATTTATAAAACATGTTAAACACGGAACATTTTGTTTATATTCAACATGGAGAATTTAATGTCATTCTAGTGGACTTAAAAGACAATATTATACGAGTTACCATGAGTTTTCATTAGCTAAACGTAACTTTAATTAAAACTCTTGTGCATCTAAGAGGGATTTTTAATTCTTAAATAACAGCAAAATGAAAATTTGCTCAGAAACGACAAAAGGCCAAATAGGATGGATTTCGAGAATTATAACTTACATGGCGTAGAGTCGTTATTTGGCCTGTTCAGCCTGTTATATGTTTTGCTGTTAGGTTATGAGAATTTAAATTAGCTAACCTAAAATTCGATGAAATTATTTCAAAGTAACATATTTTGCTTGGAACAATTTATAAAGATAATACAAAATACATATATGCTTTTTAAAGTATCTAAAGCTAGAATCTGCTGAAAGCATGTTAAATTAATCCATTATACGGATCTCTTCCTTCTTTATTTATGTAATGACTTTAAGAATCAGTCAACTTTTACTTATAAATAAATGAAAAATTTCTATGATATTCAAGGTTCTTATCACAAGACGGAAAACAAACATATGATAAACATATATATTTTGGGGTTTTTCTTATTTTACTTTTATAAAGTAGATTGTAAAATAGTTTAGAATACCTGAAACCGTTGTCTCGCTAACAAAACTCGTTTCACTTTCTTTTAAGCTGATTCTTTCATTAACATTAGGTTTCGAGTTCACTTCGTGAACTCAATGACTTAAAAGGCAAGCAAATGTACTATTATTTCAAGTAATATAAATTTCTATTAGTTCTAGGCGGTATTTAATGTCAAAGCAATGCATTTTAGAATTTTATTTTTAAGAAGCTAGACGATCATTAAAGTGTGCATTTTATAACAGTTTAGAATATTTTGCATATAAGCTTCATTTATGGTTATCTAAAAATAAGAATGAAATCTTAAAAGTACACTTTTAGTATTTAAACTTGCTTTATATGGTGTAGTGCGTAAAAGTTAAAAAAGGCACTTAAAAAAATTAATAAGCTCTATAGGTTTAGAGCATTGATAGCGAATAATTGGCATATTAAAATGTAACCGATTTTTACGTTTTACCAGTTAAAGTGCAATAAAACGCTAAAGGTACACTCTTAACCTTGTGCACTCATAACCCTTTCCCCTACAATCATAATGTGAAAATTAATTGTATAATTTCGAAAGTTTTGCCTGAGTAAATTTTGAATTATTTTGAATAAGTCTATTAGTTACAAGTTAAAAATTAATTTATATGATTGCTATTTAATAATCCATTCAATCGAAATTGGTCCGTTTTAAGCAAAGCAAGAACGCTGTTCATAAAATAAGCTGTTGAAAAAGCATGTTGAAGTAGAAAGTTAATTACGAATTAAACGCTTTAAAATCTATACCGCTAGGTACGGATACTGCGCATCCAAGGTATAAATTGGTAAAATTCCGAAAATTCTACTAACCTGTATTTCCGTATAAAAAATCAGCAAAACAGTTGTTCTAATATTTTTTTAAAAAATAAAGCATTTTTACAGCTATTGTGTAGTTTTCCTTTCAGCTGCACAAGTGTGGTGAAACTTAGACATTCTACTATGATAGAAATCTTGAGCGTGCGGTCTTCTACCATAATAATAAATTTTTATTAAAATTTCAAATTTACGATAATAAGCTAATATTGGCAGACGTTATGTGGTAATTTAATTGTACCTCTGGCTGTCTTTAAGCGTTTAAATCATAAAAATTACGACTGAAAAGCGGTTAAATGATGAACGTCGATTCGATGACATTTTCTGTCAAAGGACATAAAACATAAATAGATTAGAAAATGGTAAGTTTTAATATTAAACGCATTAAATATTATTAAATATTTCAATATTAATACCGCATTTATTGCCTGATTTTCTCATTTGTTGGAATAATGATGTGCCGAATAACACGTTCATATTTGCTAAGTTAATTTAGCATGTGCTAATGTGAGAAACAATCCGATCTTAGAAGAATCCGCATATTCTCTCACAAATAATTTGAGGAAAACGATCGCAGATGATTGGCATTAGACTGGCGTGTAACTAAGTGTCAATTATAATTCAATTTATGCACAGCCTCTGCAATAAGATAGCAATTTGATCTGGGGTCTAGGCTATTTCATAAACATGGGTAATTTCTTATTTTGCACCAACATTACAATTAGCTGTGAAAATTGCCACCTTAAAGCATCATCTACCACCACAAAAACAGTAAAGAGCTACAATCTCTATGCAAAAAATGGACTGCATTACGCCGTTTTTATTAAAGTATAAGTATATTTATAATACATAACCAGCAAATACATGAATAATTACTATTTAAAGTTAAGTATTATGTATTAATATCAATATCTTATATTTTAAATGTTAATTTGACTATTCATTATTATTAACTATTAAGAAAAGTGCAATGTATTATTGCAATACTAATACTACACTTCATTGCCTGATTTTCTCTTTGGACTGCATTAGAATGTGCCGAATAGCCCGTTAACTTTTTCATGGTCAATTTTGTCCTATCCTACTGTGAGACACATACCGATCTTAAAAGAGCCCTCATGTTCTCTCATATATAATTTGAGGAAAACGAACCCAGTTGATTGGTATGAGACTAAAGCGCAACTAAATGTTGTTATAATTCAATTTATGCACAGCCTCTGCAATAAGATAGCAATTTGATCTGGGGTCTAGGCTATCTCATAAACATGGGTAATTTCTTATTTTGCACCAACAATACAATTAGCTGTGAAAATTGCCACCTTAAAGCATCACCTACCACCACAAGAACAGTAAAGAGCTACCATCTATATGCGAAAAATGGACTACGTTAGGCCGCTTCTAGCAGATTAAATCCCTAAGTCCCATAGTATAGTATATAAAAAAGTTTTTTAGCAATCCTCTGTGCAAATTTTAAATGCAGAAGAAATTCATACGAATGAAAACCGTTATTAAGAACGGGTGGTTACAAAGACACACGATTTTTTATTTGTTAACATTATTTTTAACTTTTGATAATCGGCATAGCGATTACTGTTCTAATAAATAAAATAGACACATTGTCTTTCAAATGCACTAGAATGACATTAAATTCTCCATGTTGAATATAAACAAAATGTTCTGTGTTTAATATGTTTTATAAATTTATAATTATTTTTGTACTAATACGGATCTCATAATAAACTGCAGTTGTTGTAATCGATTTTTCGTAAACAAACTTAAAATTTTATTATCTCAAGTAAAAATTCGCAAAAAAACACCGGCTAATAAAAGGGCATTATTTATATAAAAACCTGTAAATTAATGGGAAATATAATTAAATCGGTGTTATTTTGCACTCTCTTTCTATAATTTAAGAAACAATAGTCTATGCACTTGAGCTACCAAATCGCAAATACTCCAATATTTTTTATGAAAGTGGAAACGGCTGATATTTTTGGGGCACGTAAAAGCAAATTAGACACAAACGCCTAAAGAGGAAAAATCATATTTTGTTATACCTGCAGAAATTATATATATAACGTTTGCGTTATAGCAAAATCTGGGGATACCAAATCCAAAAGACGCCTTAGAATTATTCTAAAAACGTTGACTGTCTGACTATTAAAAATGGCTTTTTCCTGTTATGAAATGCAGCACTATGTAAGACAAGAAAAACAGCAGCAATTGTTCTTAAAAGGTGCTTTTTCCTAATAGTAGGAAATCGCTTCGCAAAAAAAGTCGTTAGCAGTACCCAGCTCGGCTAAGAATGTTCTTTGCTCACGGAGATCAGAACAAAGCATATTTTTATGTTGTTTGGAAATAAAAAGCCTATATTCATAAAAACATACAAATGAACTTGTGCGTTGACCCGATTTTGTGATGCTTTACGTTGTACATATGAAATAGCTATCTTTTAACTTTCTGGGCTCCAAACAGGAGCATTATCATCTTGAAAGATGGCTGCGTTCTCTTCCACAAACGTTTCTTGAAATTAGTCGCCGAAAATTCCTAAAAATTGTCATTGCCGTTATTTTTTCATTTGGTCATCCGGTCGATTGGATTTTTGAGGATGCTCAACAGCCTCGCCTCAGCTTCGGCCGTTCTCTTTATTCTTTCTGAAATTTCTCTCCTTATCAAATTCATTCTAAATATTCTCCTTAAATTTAAATAAAATGAAATTTAAAAAATCATTAAATATGTAAGTACATATTTAAACGACTTTATCAAATAATGATCGAAATAGCAACTGCTGGTCTGAATTTATTATTATTTTCTTATCCAACGTATATCCTGAGTCTAAAGAACTAATATATCCTAATTATTTTATATATTAAGTTATATTATGAAAAGAAGCCATTGTTTCATTTTATGTGTAGATACCAAACAAGATATCACCAGTGTCTAACTACATCATTAAAAATGCATATATGTATTATTTAATATTATGTGTTATTGCTATTTTCTGAGTTTAAAAAGCACATATTTTGGCATTCTATGAAGCTTTTACATAAGGATGAGCCATGCCATGAAGTTCTGCCCTTTTTTAACAAGGGATCAGGGTCTTGAGGTATTAAGACGAAATCATTTGGATCGACTTTGAAACTTGAATACTGGGAAAGTATTATTCGATTAGTTTTAAATGCTTAGAAGTTCTTAGAGGAGTCCTTTGGACGTGTGCGAACTGAAACGTCTATTGCCAGCGAAGGACCTGGTTTGGCACAAAGGCAGTCCCGTAACTATGTGTAAATGGCGTCATGCCGCAACAATACTCTCCCTAGAGCGTTTGTTGGTCCAAACGAAAAGCACGATAGACAGTCAGTCGAGAAGGAGAGGTCGCAGAGCGAGCGCAACGTTTATGCAGGTGAAGACGGGAGCATACACGAGTAGTTTGAGAAAAAAGGCTAGAAAATACACAACTAGGCTAACGTCCGTTGGCCCGATTGCGTCCGATTGGTCATCGAGGGTCAGTGAGTGGGCCAGTGGAAAGGGGCCGGTTGCCAAGGATCGGTTGGGTATGAGCATCGTGGATCGATGTGTGTGACGGTTGAGGAGACTGAGGTCATCGATCCGGCAGAGATGCCGTTAAGTGTAGAATGTAGATGGTAGAAGACAGTCTAGATGGGATAGTACGCGTGTCTTAACCTTGCGCCGAAGAGAAAAATCGAGGAATGTACGGGATGTGCAGCGAATAGTAACATTACTCCAAATCTGCTATAGTGAAGATGGTTGAGTATTGCAGCCGCTTCGAAAATAGAACTAGATTAGAGAACTTGCAGGGTTAAGATCAAAAATCAAAAGAAAATCTGGAGCACCACCTCCACTGTCGCCAACATCGCTCGCCAGCACCGATGCCTCCATCGCCTCTTTCTCTACCACCATCGTAACCACCGATTCAGCCTCAGCGCTAACCGCCATAGCCAGCACCATCACCTGTCACTGACAATAGTCGAATAGAAATATCCTTAATTCATTATCATTTTTATTATTATTTAAAAAGTGGGATATCTTTCAATAAACTTTCGTAATTTGTAGTACCTATTTTTAAAAATTTCTGTAAAAGGTAAAAGCATTTTGTTTCAATTTGCAATTCCGTGAGTCTAAACTGGCTGGTCAAAACTGCATTTAAAAAAAATTATATCAATATCATTATTCAACCATTATTTCATTCATTATCATATATTTTGTTTAGGATATAGTAAAATTCAACCATTTCCTAGATTTTCTAGAAGAACCACAAATTAAATAGCAAGATTATTTTTAACATTTTTTTCTAAAATTTTACTTGTTGCAAGATTATAATTGGCATTAAAGACGCATAACAAAGGATGCATTTTTGCTACAACTTCTACAATTCTGAGAAATGCCTTTCTTGGTTCCTCTGCACTTGAAATTGTCGTTCTTTTAACATTTTCAAATTAAGCATTATAACTTTTTAAGTCACGGTAATTGCAATTGTTTGCCTTAATTGGAAGGATGCGCACTTGATTGATGATTTGGAGGTACATTAACGGCCCATTACTTATTATTTATTTAAAAAATATAAAAATACTAAGTTAAATGACTGCTGTAATGATTTTTATGACTTCACCAGTTGGTTAAAACTTCATTTGGTATTTAGTATTAATTATATTAAGTGCGATTTAAAAGACGCTTCTAAGAAAATAGTTCACTCAGTCTATTTTCTGATTGACAAATAAACGTTTGCTTATATTTTAAGCAATTTTTAACTTTTTATTTCAGAGTTTTTTTCTAAATACTGCACGACAAAATTGTTTTAATGTTCAGTGCCACTGTATTAAACAAATATAGATAAAAATTAAACAAACTACTTTAAAGCTCTTTCTTTTCAACTGCTTTTCTCTCATATTTCAATCGGTTTTAAGTTTTCAAGTTTATTTTAAATGTGTTTGAATTTTACTTATCTTTATGCAATAATAACCAATAACATCAAACAACTTAAAAACTGTCTTGAAACCTTCCTCTTATTTTAAGAAAAAGGCTATTAATTAATTTACATTCTACAAAAATGAAATTTATTATGGTTTAGCTAGATAAAATGTGGGCCAGTTGGTCGATTCACTCGCCACCTACCTATAACATGGTTGTATTTATTTTATGCTAAATATGACCTGAGGACAGCACCCAATCAATAGGTTGCGCTTTCAACGCTGTTCTTCAATATTTTTCGATGCTGCTTATTTTCCAATCTAGTCTATTTTACTTTAAAAATAAATAATCGCTGTGCCGATTATCGTGAAATAAAAGTAATGTTAACAAAGGAAACAAAATCGTAAGGCTTCTTGATTACCAGTTATTAATAACGGTTTTTGCTCGTATGGAGTTTTTTGCTTATAAAATTTACCCAAATGATTGCTATAAAACTTTTTTGATTATTTCTTCTAATAAATATTTTTGAATGCTATAACATAGGACGTTGTAGCTCTTTACTGTTCTTGTGGTGGTAGATGATGCTTTAAGATGGCATTTTTTCAAATAGTTATGTCGTTGGTGCAAGATAAGAAATTTTTCGGCACATTTTTTATTTATCTTTATTAAAAATGCCTGAAATGAACATTTTTGTCAATTTCTAACCCTATTAACATTAATTTGACTGTTGCTTAAAGTGTTGCGATGCTCTTAGAAAGCATATACAACTTTAGATAAATGATATGGAAAAAAATTTAACATCACTGATTATTACAAGATAAACATATCTAAAAGTATCGATGCGTTTTCCTTCAGAAACAGTTCACAAACAAACAAACCTTTATTGTACACCGCTCAACTTTTATATATGATGTAAATGAGTTTAAATCACGGATGTCCAAAATATCGCTTTTTGTATGGTTGTAATAAGTCCAAATCATTTCATGTTAATGATAAATAAACCCAAGATTGTAAAGAAGCATCAGATCCAAATTACTGGCAATTTTACTGTTTACATACGCAAAGGTTGTATTCGAAATATAAATTCCTCTTGACTTTTTTGCCTTTAATAATATTTTTCTAGAGCTATATAGTCTATGCTTAAAGTGGCTTTGTAAAATCATATTTAATATCATCAGTCATTTAAGGTTACCTCAATATGTCTTGATATAACAGTAACCATTTTCACGTTGCGTTAAATTTTTATTAAATAAGCAGTATTATATACGTAACTATTTAAAAAAATACATCGCTTTTTATTAATAAGATTGTGCATAAAATGCTTTTTTCTTCAACATATTTCAATTTATAAGTATTTTTTGCTTACATTATTATCTTTGAAAGAATCTTTTAAAATATGTTTTACTTTAGATTGCTTCTAAAAAATTAGATAGAGGTTAGCAGATTTTTGGAATTCAATAGGCGATTTGCAAGTTGAATCCTTTTTTAGAAATGATAAAGCAAATAATATGCTTTCATGCCTAGTCCGTGCAGAGCTGTAGTTGTATTACTTGTATTAGGACTATATATTAACTATATCCTTACAAATCAGTTTTGATAGTTGATGGCGTGTATGACGTTTATTCAGATCCCTCACCTCTACAAGCCATCATTTACGTGCTTTAGGTGCATTCTTGGATTTGTCACTACTTATGATAGCGAAGTAGCTGAAATGCAATCGTCTAGTTAGCCTAAACAATACTTGTAATAATAATCAAATGCTTAGAAAAAATTAGGCACTTAAAACAAATAATTACCTTACAAAACATTGCATTTTGAGCCAACAATATTTCAATTTTTATATATATTAATAATCCTATTAAAATTCGTTTAATTATTTTGCAAATACATATGCTCATAATAATTTTTAAACGTTTAATCAAGCCTCAGATTTATTTATAGGATTTAGAGAAATAGTAAAATCACGTGAAAAAATAAACGAAATATTTTTTTAATTTGGTGTGAATACAATATGCGTCCTAATTGTCTAACGTGGTGCTTTAAAGATTATGTTTGAAACCTAAGAGCTTTTTGGATGATAAAGCGTTGATTTTCTAAAAGATAAATTTTTACTTGCATTGTTGAAATTGATCAATAATATTCCTTAATGATGGTGACGTCTGGGGATGTTGAAAGTCAGATGAGATGCTCAACTTTGTAAGAATGTTCCTCGTGCTACCTTTCATTAACAATACTAGCTGCGTGTAAACTTTGCTTTATAATATTAAATTATGGATGCGTTTTCTTTCAGAAACAGTTCGCGAACAAACAAAGGATGCATTTTGAAAGCGCAACCAATTTTTGGCGGAACAGCACACCAGGTCATCATTTGAGTACCACTAAAATTGATAAAATCATACTATCGGGTTCCTCCAAAAGTACCCACTGCTATAGTCGGAAATAGCAAAGGACAATGATCCAGATAAAATCATGTTTCTGTAGATGTTCAATGATTAAAACTGAATTGACGGAGGGTTTCGTGCAACAGTTTCTAACAATTTCATTTCATGTAACTTCTGTTACGCCGTACGAGCCCCAAGAATTTGCAGTTTTTACAATCTTGTAAAAAGAATTATTTGTAAAATAAACTAATATAACAATAGTGAACAAAACATTGAGAAAAGGCAAGTTTTGGCAGTGTAAGGCCTGTCAACATTTATGACTCTAAAAATCTTGGTTGCTTCAAATATTATTTTAAATTCGTGTACACTATAATAGCTTATTGTTAGAACTTGACATCGGAGGCCCCTTCCTGCTATTCTAACAAATCATTTATGCATGTAAACAAGGTTAATTTGCTTGATTATTGGGAGCATTTTTCTTTGCTTCAGTGCACCTGGCTAATTTCCAAGGAGAATGTTTTGAATAAATGGACAATTTATCCTCACACATTTTTATAAACAATTTTGCTTAGTGGTTGTTTTATGATTGATAGGCACGTCTTCCAGTTCTTCCGTAAATTCACAAACAACAACATTTTGATGATATACTATTATCCATACAATTAATGGATTTAAACTCAAAGAAGTGAGCAGCACTCAGAATAAAAACAGGATATCTTCAGTCTGTTGTGCCAGTTTATTAAAAGAAAGTATAGAAAAATCGCAAACAAATAGTAATTTTTATTTAGAAAACGTCAAAAACTAAAAAATGGAATATCACTGAACAGGTTAGCGTGATTTAGTTTGTAAAAAAAGACTGCTTCCAATTTGTTATTTATCGCGAAAAAATCATAAGTTTTGTTAAAATAATTAAGCAACATATACATATGAAAGCGATGCTGGTTTTTTTACAAAACAATTAAAAAATATATAAAATGATTTTATTGAAATAATAACATACAGCTTCCACGAAATTTAGCGGTATAGCCAGCAGTAGGTAGGAACATATTTAGAAGTCCTTTAAATTAATAATCACTTTATACTCAAAGGAAAGAATAAAGTAGAAAATGCATCGTTGTCCTGAATGTTCTGACGACAAGAATCCTTCCTTGTCGCAGAAAACATTTTACAAATTTTTTTAAAATTTTCAAAGTTTTCGAATTTTTCTTCTATTTGTTGCCCCATTTGAGGTTCATGTTTAGATTACTTTGCGGTAGTACTCATTATCGACCGTATATACAATAATGAAATCCATTTCTTAGAAGTGGGTAAGTCGTGGCGATTTTATGCACTACACAGGACATAATTATCAATTAAAATTAGGAATGATTATCATGAAAAATTAACTTGTAAATAAACTATTTGGAAAAAAATCTATATTTTTTATAGACAATTTCTAAATTCTGAGGTTGTATAAATATTTTCTACTGATGTATGTGCTAACCACAGCATCGGATTTATCACTATAAATTCTCGAGTTTCTAAATTCGAAACCGAGATTTAAAAAAATGTTTATTTGTCTAGTATTACCACCTTTGATTTGAACTTGACTCGACTGTAGAGGAAGTTGTAAAACATTCGCTTTCGGGTCCTCTAAGCGTGAATTTGAATAACTGAATAAATCCTGTAATTACTAGTTTGATGTTAATCAAGCCATGACCAAGACGATTTGTCCATCCGTTAGGGACGTCAAATCTCCAGTTGTGCTTTTTACTAGTTACGGTCTCCAGACAACATACCGACGCTAATAGTGGTGTTGAATTGTTGGAATCGTTGAACAATCACGTTAACTTTTGGGTTCCCCAGTATCGTCCATCCGAGCCATATCCAGGAATCGGCCCATATATAATCATGACATCCAAACTTGTTATTGTCGATAGGTACCTTTCAAATAGAAATCAGAGATGAAGCAAGTGATGAAAAAATTGTAATAGAAACGTATGTGTCCAATGACAATCCTGGCTAGTTCTGTTGTGTTTTGTGCACGCATTTTAAGTATATTAGATAAACCTTTCTGAACACCAGGGTTAATTAAAATACTGATTTTTTGTCTACTGATATGATCGATCCAGCAAATATGTTACATTTTGCACATTTAACATTTTTACCTAATTTACATCAGCAGTGAGGCAACAGAGGGATGCACGTGTTTAAATTCATCAAAGGTGGCATTAATGATCGTTTTCAATATACTAAAGCCCCTCGATTGTCATAAGCATGTAAATACAAAAAAATTATCATTCATAGTCGCTTTGCAGTGCTAAAGTAGCAAATTTCATTCTTAGGCCTGCTAAATCTTGCCAAATATTTCTGTAAAAACACCTTTTTATGCTTTGAATATAAAGATGTTGGTTAAAGACGCCTGTCTGTTAGTTAGAATTTCGTCATTTCAAAGCAGTCCCATATGTGATATATATGTATATATATGGTGAAATTTAATCAGCATAGTTTGGAAGTAGGGTAAGCTACTACCAATGAAATGTTCTTTATTTGGTAAAACCATCATTATTCGTTGCTACTGTACACTAGTAGATTAGCCAATTACAGGAATATGCAAAAAAGATCTTTTAAAATATTTACCTTAATAAAACTACGTTTTTGCGCTTTTATACCTCCAGATATTGATTGCGTTTTAAAGAGAGTACATATCTAAAACCACCTTGAAACCAGCAGAAGTTCAATCTACATGGCCAGGCTTCTCAAACCAAAAAAACGAAGACTCTACATCTCCCCGCCTTCGCATTAGCATTGCACGTTCTCTACTCTAATTCCATTTCCGAAGCCGCTGCAATATTCAACCACCTTCACACCGTGCTGTTTTGGAGTACTGGTACTATTCGCTGCACATCCCTCACATTCATCACTGTTTCTCTTCGACGCAAGGTTAAGACACAGGCAATATCCAAACTAGAATGTGTTCTACACCCTAAATTTCATACTTAACGGCATTTCTACCGGATCGATGACACCAGACTTCTCAACCGTCACACACATCAATCCACGATGCTTACACTCAACCAACAGGCACCTTCCCAATGGCCCACTCAATGATCCTCGATGACTACACCCAGTCTGACCAAAGGACGTTAGCCTAATTGATCAACTTACAAACACCCGGGTTCTTCTTTTGTTTGGCTTAGCCCCCTCGAACTACTTGTGTCTTCCCTCGTCTCCTACACCCACGCTGAGCTCGCTCCGCAATCTCCCCTTCTCGAATGGCTGTTTATCGAGCCTTTCTTTTGCACCAACAAAGGCTCTAGGGAGAGCATTGTGGCGGGATGAAGCCATTTTTACCTGGTTACCGGATTGCATTTGTGCCAAACCAGGCCCTCCGAGTCATTTCGATCATACGCTGTCACTAGACGTTCCAGGTCGCACACCTCAAAAGGACCCCTCTAAGAACTCTTAAGCATTGATAAATTAGCGATTAAGACTTTCCCACTATTCCAGTCTCAAAAGACCATCGTACCTGATTTTGCACTTGATTTCTCGTTAGAAATGTCAAAATTTTATAGCGTGGCACGTTCTTATTTCTACGTCTCATTTAAGATGTCAATGCATTATGTTTGGCACTGAGACACCGTCCATACCTGATTGTGTTGCTTAGGAAGGCGTATATAAAGTTGTAGGATACAATAAATGGTATAAAAATTACACACTGATCTCCGTGCTGGTCTTTTGCAACAAACATCCCATAGGTTTAGCAAAACCGCTGCAAAACACAGGACGAGAAATTAGAATGCAATTGAGGAGAATAATATTCATAAGCGCCTAGTTCAAGGATATGCTAGTTGCCCTTTAGGACATGAAGAATTACAAATTGGAAACGAGATTCCAGTATACCGCCTATGTTATTTAGCGTTGTTTATCATAGCTTTGCTAGAGTATTTGTGGATAAGCTTCTATAGGTAGAAATATGTTCAACTTTAAGATGGAACTTACATTTTACCAATTGGCATAAATACACAATACCCGTCAGCATTAAACAAAATGTTTCTATTAGATTCACTAATATAAATGTTTAAATATATCACACCATATCGTTATGATATCATATCATGAATTCAAGTATATCGTATTCATATTGCAGTTTAGTAATTTCAATTAAGAACAATTTGCTAAAGTCCTTACAGAGTCAGCAAATGAAATGATATCGCGTTTGCCAATTTGAAATCTGTCCAATTCGTAAGTGCTTTTGTTTGCTAAAACCACACCGGTAGAAGTGCTTGTTTGAATTCCAAGCCCACTGATGGCAGTAATATTGCGTTAAATAAAAGCCGCAAATTGGAAAAAAATTTACCTTTTCTATATAATATTAATAACAATATTAATAATGATAGTAGATGAGCATCATTTTATTAATAATATCAAGCCATTGATTCAGTGCCTATAAGGACATTCAGTGTATAGAAAATGTTCTTAATTTCACAAAGATTTTGACATAATTTTTGGCAAAGGTATGAAAAGTAATTATTTGCCCTTATATTGATGACGCCTATCAGCAGTTGTAATTTAAAATTAAAAAAATTATTTCTACTCTTATTTTTATTAACTTTAGCTTGGAATAATTTTCAAGTTCAATAAAATGTCTTAAGAACACATAAAACATACTGAGTTCAGGGTATAAATTTCCCACCAAGTGTTTCGAAATTCGATTCACCTACATTGTTTAGTTAACTTTCAACAGTCTTTTAGAGCATTCGAATGAGAGACATCATATTTTCGATTGCAATTATTGGCAAACATCTGGGTTTGACACAAAATCTCACATATTTTATTGCATATCGAAGCAGATCAACGAGTGTTTTATTAACTTAACGTAGTCCAATGTAAGTAGCAGCGTAAATTTTGCCTAATAAATATAGGTAGGAAAATTTATATGTTATGGTTCTTTATACGGTCTTTTCGTGATTTAGAAACTGAAAAAGTATAATTTATAAGATGACTGTATATTAAGGTCCAACCTGTAGAAAGTAAGTTGACCACTTATTCTTTACATTATTAAAAATTGCCTTCTTTACAAAAAATAGAAAAACAGAAGTTATAATTGCCTTTAATGTTAAGTGGTGCTTATATTTATTCACGACCAATGTAAGTGGCAAGTGGCAATTTTTTTCCAATTTAAGCAGAGTTGCAATCAATCGAATTCAGTGCCTTGTGAAAACCGGAGAGAAGAGTGCCCTTCAGGGATTTTAGGTAGGGATTTTGGGGAGGATAGACCTCGAATTGAGTAAAAGCGAATGGACGTATTCCGGTTATTCTAAGCGTTTTAAATTGCTGAAACCGCACATTGAGGTGGACCAGGAGACGCGTCACTTTAACCTTTAGAGCAGGCCCATTAACTGCAAGACTAAAAGGAATTGGTCTAAAAGAAAAAGGACAAATGAACTTTCAGATCTTTTACTCTATCGATGACCCAATAGCTGCACTGGTTGCTGAATTACTACTCATTTTGGCTTAGTAGCAGCAGCAGGAATGGCATCTCCGTGTTGCTCATCTGACAGCGCCCAGCTGCCACTATTAAATATTGGGCTTCGAACCAACGTTTGAGTTTAAAGTTACCGCAGAAAGATTGTTCATTAAAAAGTGCAGAAATTATAGGCATTGCCTATTTTAAAGTATTTACCACAGTCCCATTGCATCGTCAGTGTCACTGAATATCACATGGCCCAGCAGAAGTGCGCACTTGAAGTCGCTCTTATCAGGCCAGCATTCCGCATGCCAGTCGGAGGTGTTGCCGACAAATCGTATCTGTCTAACCCCCTCCTTTATGTAGAGGCTATGCAGGGCCTTATTCACGTAGTAAAGCAAGGTGGCTTTAAGTGGCTCTGAATTATGATGTGCGAAGTCGCTGCATACATCTACAATGAATGCAATTGCTGGAAAACTCCATATTTTGACATACCTTTTTCAACATGAATTAACTCGTAGTGGCTCGGTGATGATGAGCAGCCTAAGGCGTATACTACTGACAACGTAAGTAAGTACACTGCTTGCATACTTGTAACTTGCTTTGATATGAATCACGTTTATATACCTGCAGCTTCTACTCAAAGATTGCAACATATATGCTAGGAATGCCTATTTCATAATATTGCTTTCTTTTTCCAAAATCTGAATTTTTTTCAATGACAATAATAAACAACCAGAGTTCCACTTCGGATGATTCACAGTGGATTCAAGCATCTGAGCGCCAAAAATATAAATATTATTCCTGTTCGATAGGAGCACCAATTAGAAACGCATTTCGTGTTTGAATGTTGGGTAATGAACTGCTAAGTGTTTAGTTTTAATCAAATAAGCACTCTTCAGAGACACCATTGTTTGGGTATCATGCACATCCCAATATACGCAATGCTGAAATTTACTTAAATCAAACCATTTATATTAGGAAATCCATTTTACTTGAATTGATACATTTTGTTTTATGTTGAGTTCTTCCCCGCTATTATCGGTTATTAAAAGGGGAAATAATATTAAATTACGGAAAATATATACGACAAATATACGATGATCTACACCAAAACGCAAAAGGAAACATTGTGAAGAAGTGCACACGGCCATCAAATATATGAATCCATCTTCTGCATTAGCACCATCGAAAGTAGGATAGATTAACGCATTCTGCTGAATCAAGTTGCTAGCAAATCGAATTCCTCTTTTGCCTACTTCGAGGAGAACTTTTCACGGTCTCAATGTATCCGGCGAAATATTTGAAAACGTAATTGATAAAATTGCAAATAGCTTGAAAGACAATGAATAACAGTAGTTTTCAAGTAAAAGTTAGTCAGTCAATATTCTGCTGGTATGCCTTTGCAGGCATTGTTTGGTAAAATGCAAATTCTATCTTCAAGTTGAAGATATTTCTATTTTTAGAAGCTTATCTCAAACGCTCCAACTAAGCTATGATAAACACAACTAAATAATGGAGGCGGTATTCTGGAATCTCATTTTCAAATTGTAATTCTTCATGTCCTAAAGGTCATCTAACATATCCTTGAACTAGGCGCTTATAAATATTAATAATATCAATTGCATTTTTTTAAATTATCGTCTTGCGTTGTGCAGCATTTTCGCCAAACCTATGGGATGTTTGTATCCTTCAGTTTTATGTACACTTTCCTAAACAATCTAATGAAGTATGGAGGGTGCCTCAGTGCCAAACATAATGCATTGACATCTTAAATGCAGATGTATAAATTGAATTGCCATACTTTGTTAACAGTTTAAACCTTCTGAATACGGCTATAAAGGAATAAGCGCGGTGGTTAAATAAAATTCAAATCCAGAAATACCTTACATTTGGTCATTACGCAAGGTCTATCGCTTTTAAAAGTCATTTCCTAGACGTTAGGCAAGCAAGTTTCAAAAAAGGACTGTAAATTTGTTTAGGATTCACCAACTAGATTCCACTAACGCTCTGCTTTCTAAGGCCTGATATGACGAAATTCTAACAAACAAACCTACGTCTTTCTAAGGTAACTTATTTTTTAGAATCTAATTAACATCATTAGACATTTTGAATAAAAATCAATTTAGAATTCTATATTTTTGCTGTGGGTGATGTTACGTAAATAAACTTCGTTTAGTGTTAAAGTTTCTGCGAATGGTAAGCTAGCTAATGTAGCGTTAATGGAGATTTTTTTAAACTTCGCTTTTTAAACACCGCTTATTATCTGTAGCAAATAATTGTTAAAAATGGGATCTCACATATGTTTGATGAATTTAGAGTCAAATTAATTAATTTTTCATCTATTTGAATAATTCATTGTGAGGTTTAAGTCCTTGGCTATGGAATATTCAATTCGCCATTGATAATTTATCAGACGTTTAATTGTTACGCATAAGCAAATATATATGTTTGAGGAAAAAAACTATGGGTGGGAATTTGCCTAGACCAGATTCTTATATCTATAAATTGATTTATAACTTGTTGCGTACAAAAAATTATTTTGAGCTCTTACAACTCAGATGACTTAGCAACTTAAATAGTTGTGTTTGATACATTATTTCATAAAAAACGGTAATACCAGTAATTTTGCATGTCGATACTCTTTGGCATAACAAAGATT